>JAODKL010000009.1:8088004-8107696 GCA_026780765.1 Petrocephalus schoutedeni
GGGGAGTTTTATTTTTATGCGGTTTGTATTTGTTTTTATGCCGGCCGTATCATTTTATTTCATCGTATTTACCCCCCCCGCACTTTAAAGGCCGGTCCGCGAAAATATTGTCTGACATGTAACCGGTCCGTGGCGCAAAAAAGGTTGGGGACCGCTGCTGTATTGCATTATAAAGCTGATTATATAATGCAGAGGAAAAAACACCATTACGAGCAGCTGCCCAGACCGGCCACTTACCAGGGCCCGCACTTGGCCCCTCCTGCTCCGGGACTGGAGCAGGGCCGCTCGTATCAGGAGAACCCTCTGAACCACCATGGAGGCCAGTGTCCTCTCCTCCATCAGCTGCGATCTCCGGCCCCAGGGTCTCGATGTCCGAGCCCTGACAATAATGCAAAAAGTAATAGATGCATTTTTATAAACAGTGCTGAGCAAACAAAGCAACCTGAGAGAGATATAGCGCGTGAACATTACAGCTGCTCCAAAAAGGAGACTTATGCTTCTCACTGGAAGGCGGTGTATATACATACTGTGCTCTGTAATACAAGCACAGGTCCCCACATATGTTGAGTGGGTGTCCTCCACGGAATCTGTTCTTCTCCCCAAGTCCCAAAACATGTGGCTACACAATCTGGCATTGGCAAATTATAGCCAACTTGAGCCAATGAGTGATTGTGTGTGTGCATCCTGTGATAAACTGACATCCTAATTAGGCCCCCAGCATGTGGCCTGTCCTTCCCAGGATGACACCTCAAACCCACACTGAATATGCAGCTGCATAACGGACATGTGGGTGCAGTCCGACTTGGAGTCACATGACCAATCCCCGTCTTAAGAGACGAACAGTCTGAAGTGAGAGACGCAGCGGCTGCCTGGCGAATGAACTGACCATCAGACCTTTGGTTTTGTTCACTTTTTAATGGTAGCCCCGAGTGTGATGCTTTACGCTAAGCGCCCAGCGCTGCCCCTGCCAGCAGCACTGTTATATTACCTCCCTGAGATCTCCGGGAATCAAAGAGGGGGGAAAAAATGGGCCGAGCTTTGCAACTGGAGACACTCTGCGAGCTCTAAATGCAGCCCGGTGTGCATTCCGTATCTCAGGAGCACGCAAAGCTGTCAGGGTCCCACGCAGAATGAAAAGTGACACCACGTCACAAGCAGGCCTGCTCAACCGAATCACCCCTAAACACAGGAATTTAACACGGCCGCGAGAAACGCCTCCGGCTCTCTCGTCCGATCGCACGGCTGCACACATCACTGAGAAACAGGATATAGGGTCTCCTGAAAACGATATTACTAACAGCATGGTCCACAGCTCAGGTCTGCCACCTCAGATGCATGTCAAGGAGTCAAGAAGATAACGGGAGGGAAGGAAGATAATTCTGCTCTATATACAAACCATCAGGGTTACTAGGAGGCATTTTCTTTAACCCCAGGGACCATAATACGACAAACTATGTGCATAATTCAGGTAAAAACAACCTGCTGGCTGTCCACTGCCTAGGTAATTTGAGCAAGCTAGCGAACCATTAAATTAACATGGAGCCAAAGATGACTGTGGCAGTTACCAACACAGTCACACAACAGACTGAGAGAAAGAGGCAGCTTCCCGCAGGGTAACGCTCATATAGACTGACTCATCTGTCCAGCATATCACACAGATGAGATACCATGACAAATACCTCACAGTCCCTCTGTTTTTTTTTTAATTTTCGCAAAAAGATAAATGGAATGAGTTACACCAAAACATGTGCTTATTCCAACTACATGGACTGTATGGACTGTCATGATTAAGATTTTTCCATATCACGACCCAACATGAACTCATGACCCAAAGGCTTTCAGCTCAAATCGCAGCAGGAACCCCTCTGCACAGAGCACTTCACCAAATATCCATCCACTTCCTAACAGCTGAACATCGGTGAAATACCCCACTATATGTGTGGGCACATACTGTAACTCATCTGGAATAAAAGCCTCACTTCAAAAAACAATAATTTTATCATACCAGACTGCTGAAGATATCTTCACAACTTCAGCAGAAATGTGAATCAGAAATTATCAAGCATGAAATGGTACTATGGGTACCGAGTTACCATTTATAACTTGATTATTAATGTTATTTCTGTACTTACTTTTCTGGGCAAATGGAAGACTGACAACCAAGCAGATATCTTTTGATCATAATTCTGTTCAAGTACATGTCTATTCTATGATCTGTATCAATATTGTTACTGCAATCCAATTGCTTCATAATGATAATGCAAGAGTCACGTAAGTTACCCTGACAACAGACCAGAGTGAAGTTTAGTTTCCCTAAATCAGATATAATCAATATTATGACGATTCTGTTAATGTCTGGTATATCATATAGGCCTGTATAAGACAATTAGTAAACAAAAATTGCTATATGATAATTTTATTTTGCCTCAAAAATGAGTTAAGAACCTCTAATGTACTGTCATGCTATTAAAAACAACAATGATTCATTCAAGATAACATTCATATCTACTGCTAATTGTTTATTGCACAACATCAACTTGTGTACAAATTCACTTTCTTAAAAATGTCACAAGAGAAAAACTGTAAGACCATATTAAGCAAACATAAGAAAAAGATCTTGACAGACATAAAATACCCCCATCTTCCAAACACTTATCCTGGTCAGGGTCACGGGGCAAGCACCATATGGTTGCATTAAAAAGAATGACAAATAGATACTATTTTCCACTAATCACGAAAAACATGTCTATTAACACCAAATTAAAACTTACAGAGTGAAACAATAAGATGTACTTATTTGAATTATAATATTTGTACAAATGTACCACCGCCTCAACTTTGTAAAGGCTTTGATAACATGCCTTACAGTAGTTACCAGTCCAAACCCCTAAGAGATACCACACATCAGTAACAAAGTGGGCAGGATCTCCTACAAGAAGCAAGAAGGGTCGGGGTCTGCTGGAGGACGGCTACGGTCAGGCTATAGCAGAGGCGCGGCTCGCAGCGCCGGGACCCACCTCGTTGTTTATGATGGTCCAGCCGCAGGAAGACTCCGTGTCGCTCGAGCTCTCAGACATCTTACCGCCAGCTGCCAACGAGACGTGGACAGTGCAGTAACGGCGCTGCAATCGTCTTAAGCTGTGACTGACTGCACGCTGCAGAATGTGATGGTCTTAGGGATTTGCTGGATACTTTCCTAGAATACTGAAATAAGCAAGCTAATCTATAACACTTAACTCATACATCATAATCACGGGTCATATGAAATATTGTTTAAACCACATCTAACCAATGGTACCAAAAGTAGCTTAGTTTTAATTTTAAACATTTTAACTGCCAACTGAAATTCTGAAAAAGAATAATCTAATCACTCAGACAGTTGTAGCGTAATAAATAATATAAATTACATTTAATGAAATGTCATAAGATATATTTCCAATTTAACGTCTGCTCTTTGCTGCTCGATGCATCCCACTAAAGGAAACGAATTACAGCACTGTATAGCATCGGATGGGAATCAAGCAGAAATGCCTGACTGCAAAGACAGATGCATAAGCTTCTGACATTGTAAGAGACCCATTCTACTGTCCAAGGCGGCAAAATGTCATATGTTTTATTATGAAACGCCTATGTATAGTTGTTTACTGGGGAGCCCGCGCCGCGCCGTCGTCGGGCGGCCGCTCCGGCCTAACTGAAACATCCGCTCTGAGATTCTCAGTAACGAACGTAACTGTAAACAGAAACTAAACGCAGGAAGAGTGATAGGGCCGCGCAAATGAGTGCGGCGCTGGAGACCACAATGCCAAAGAAGCCAGCAGCGGCGCTGTCACGGTGCTGCACTGCAGCGCAGCGGCAGCGATTTCAGGCTAGCTAGGCTTAGGCTAACCACATCGGAAACTTCGTCACCAACCCGAAGACGCATATTTATATGTAGCTGCTAAGAGGAGACATGCTTCAAAAAAGCCTACCGTGCGCTTTTATATATCCAGTGAAGAGTCCGAGGATGAATTAATGAAATGTACAAAATAAACGGAATTCCCTTAATTAACCAAGGACGGAGCAGCGCAGTCACATCATTACAAACAACAAAACAGACGTTTCGACAACATAATAATCCGAGGATTTGCTGCAGGTTTACAAGGGAAATGTAGTTTTTACTCCTATCGCTAACTACCTTTAAACCCGGACACTTCTTGGGGGAAAACTACATCTCCCATTTCTAAATAAAAGCTTACGCTCGGAAATGTCACGTAAATTTTTTAGGGAACAGGTGACTTACTTCGCCGTCCAATCAGATACCGTTGCTAGGGTGAGGTAACCATAACGAAAATCCAAGGTTTGCGAGGCTCGGAGGCATTTTCTCTCGCACCAGACCGAGGTAATGTACATGTATGACATATAGTATATGACTTTGTATTGTACAATAATCAGACAAACTATTCCAAAGCTTCGCCAGGCCAAATAACTACATTATTATATAAGCATAGATAGGGAGAATAACGTTCTGAGTATAGTTTAAATTTATGCGTAGTTAGGCTGTTGCTCTATTATAATGTGTACGGATAGAAATACATGTTTTTCTTTTTAATGGATATTATGCAAGTGTTTGGCTGTAATCCTAAAACATCACTGATCTATAATGATTCTTTATTAATCACACATTAATGCACATTTTGATTGTAGTAATTCCTGTGATCTTACTTTACTAATCTTCTCATTTGTTTGTTTGTTTGTCTCAAGTCCCGAAATATCTCACCAGCGATGTCGAGAGCAGTTCATTCGGGGACCAGTCACAGTGACGTAACCTCATGTGCAAATCCTGGTAACCCTGTATTTTCCTGTATAATGACAACAGTGTCTACCTCAGCATCTGCGGGATTTTCGACCAAACTACAAAACCCTTTCTACAAAACCACGTCCAGTGACTACGGAGCCCATCCTCCGGTGTATGATAGCGCACCCTGCACCTACCACCCATTGTCACAGAAATTTTCCAGGGATCTCGGAAACTGTGGGATGTATCGCGATGATTCATTTAATACGAGTTTGGATAGAAGCAGGGTGTACGACTGCCCAAATTTACAGCACACTCTGTAATAGCCACTAAAGATACCGCTGCTACGACTATCTTCATGTACCCTCAGTTTCTATAGGATACTCAGTAGTTTTTCGTTTGTCCGTATTTGAGACCATATCAACTGAATTATACGTTACGTTACCTGGGTTGGAAAACTGAAACTATTTACCATTTTATTATTAGCCGTTAGTGTTTAGAACATTAATGACTTTTTGACATTGCTTAGCCGTAACACGTGAATTTTGAAAGAATGTGATGGCATGGATGTCTTTATTGGCAGTAGAATGTTTTACACAAGAACAATAAAGGCGTTTTTATTTCGAGGCCCAATTACTCATGTAACATTAAAGTTGTTAAAGGACACTTGTGTGAACCACAGAGCCTATATTTTCTTCTCGGGGTGCAGAGGATCAGGCAGACTTCCTTGAATGAACTGTCGGATTTTTTCTGCATCAGATAGAACCGTTTCGTTGTGAGGATCTATCTTGAGAGCAGCGTAATAATCTTGAAGACCTAATAAAGTATCAAGCCAAAATATAACTAAGTATCAGATGTGCAGCCAAATGAACGTAACTATATATACACACACACACCTATTCCTATATATATATATATATATATATATATATATGCCTTTAGAGTGTCATATTTTTGAAAATATCATATTGTAGAGGGGATGGGAGCAGAGGCAGGTTAACTAGCAGTCTGGATCAGAGATTCATCCGTATGATACAAACCTTCAGCATACAGCTCCAGCTCACAGAAAGCCGCGCCTCGCCTCACATGGGCTTTCATTCTGGCATCTGCGTTGTCGGCGACCGCCGGCATCAATAAATCAAGCGCCTGTAAAAAAAAATGCTATCAGAATTGTACTCACGCTTATTTGTGGTTAAAACGGGAACATGCACTCTTTCAAACAGAGCGTGAACTCACTTGGGAGGAATCTTCTATTGCTTTGTGCAGATTTTTCAATTTGAGGTGACAAGCAGCTCGGTTTAAATATAGTGCAGGAATCTTCCTGTTCAGCTTTATGGCAAGGTTATAAGCATTGACGGCAGCGAGGTAGTCACCAGTAACAAACAATTTGCTAATAAAAGAGAGAGAGAGACGCGAAATAAGTCATAAGCACAAGTATGTACTCATGTAGCATGGCTTGGCGGTGCCTGCCGTACTAACTTCCCCTTATCTTTCAACCAGTCGGGGTCCCGCTCCTCCTCCTTCAGGTCATTTAGTTCTGGGACATCTGCGCTCATTTCTCTCCTGGCATCAGCCTGCTTTCTGAGCCACTGTCAAACACAACCAGATGTAGTGAATGAAAACTACGAGAAGAGTATCCCTTAAAAACCGCTGTCGTAAAAAGCTCAGGCAATTTTAATGGCAGCATTCTGTATTCTGAAAGCTAGAACCTATAAGCACGGTTAGCTTTAATCGTAGCACTGGACCAAAATAACCGCTTAATGGCACCAAAACAACTGTATTACTTCCTCTTCCTCTGGTACTCTGGATTCCCGCAAGGCTGTAGGAAATACTCGTGGAGTGAACTGAATTTTGATAGTGCAAGATGTCCTTGGAGCAGGCAGTGGTGTCGGTTTTTTCTGGGCATTATGCTGGTCTGTGTGATAAAAGAAAATAGTTTTTTTGTACTCAAAGACCTAAAATTAAATATGTCAAATCAAAACATCCATTACTTTAACAGATTTTGATGAAGATATTACATTTAACGGCGTCTGCGTTTTTTGCAGGCGATAACTGGGATGTATCCTGATGGGATGGATCCTGAGTTTGCCTTTGTCTGTTTTTGCGAACTTCTCCCATTTCAGCTTCCCGCTTTCGCTGGAGTTTCCAAGCCTCCAGCTCGGCTGTAGCTCTCTCACGTTCATCTGCTTTCATTTTCTCAATGTTGTTCCTCTGTTCCTGCTCTATCTGAAACAGTGTAAATTTTGTATATTAAATGGATAAATGGCACAAGTGACTCCCCACAGCAAAAACAGTAGATGTCGATGGTATACTTATACTGCACCTTCATCATCTTCTCCAGGGCGTATTTTTTCTCCTCTTGTCTTTTCACAGCTCTGGATTTTGAGTCTTCTGTGGCCCTTTCCTGAGCTTTATGCACAGCTCTCTCTCTGATTGCTTTTATTTTCTCTTTGTCAGCTAAGACGAACAGGAACGATAATTGATATTGATACACGTGTTTAATTAAAAAACAAAATGTCTACATAGGCCTTCGTATGACAATTTTTGACCTATCATAAGTAGCGCCGCACCGTCGTCTAATGTAAGTCGTTCCCAGATCCTTTCCTCCTTTTTGCGCAACGTCAGTACCGCTACACCATTTCCAATCTTTGCGACGCTTTTGTCATCGTCTATGGCTTCAGGGAGAAATACTTCTAACAGAAAAGGAGGGAAATGTACCTGAAACAGGCAGAAGCATGGTTATGACAAATCGTCAATTAACACGTGAATCTACGGAGTGGGAAACACACAGCAAAGACACTGCATCAGTGTTTCGACTTTGCCAGCTACGTTACTGTTGTTGTGAGCTCGAATGAGTGCAGCTAACCTACACAAACGCAATTGCCATGGACTCTACCTTAAAATACTCGTCTGTGGCGAATACATCGACGTTCCGTGGGTTTGTACCCTTTAGTGGGATTGTCAAGCATATCAAAGACGGCGTCTGAGTCCACGAGTAATCTTTAACAAACAAAGGCATTTTGTTCATTTAATTGCCAGCAAACATTTAAGGATCGAGTCGGGAAATCGGTTGCTATAGACGCATTAGCGGTTGCTGGGGGCGGAGCGCGCGGCCCTTTTCCGGTGACGTAAGGCGTCCCTTTCTTCCGGTGTTTGTGATCCTCTTTCCAAAGGGGCAGATCGCGATGAAATCATACGTCTGGCACCAAACATCGAAATCCTTTATTAGCTACTATTGATTAAACAACAGCATGTGGCTGTCAAAAAAAAAACAATCAAAACGAGCAAAACATTTAAAAGATTTATTCATCGTAATACTTCATGCAGGATAGAGCAAAGTTTTGAGAACTTTACACTATGTAAGAAGTATTCAATTACCGTAATGTATTTTTGCCCAGTGCTTAATTTGTCTTTGCATTCAAATGATATCTGAACGAACTAGACTTCGATTAAAAAAAGTTTCACTATTTCCCGTAATAATCTGCTGGTCAAACCTCACAGTTCGTAACTGCTATCAGATTTTGCTATCATCTTTTACAAGCATTTAGGCAATAACAACTGTAGTCATTACAACTTAAGCACTGGATGTACCTTTATGATACTTCAGGAAACACCGTCTATATACATTTAATAATCACATCACCTTGCATATAACAGAAAAAAACACTTTAAAATGTTGTACAATCGTCACATTCAACGCTTGCAATGAGAATATGTGCACATCCCAATACGCATTTCCCACGAAGCATTTCTCGAACGACAAATTCACACCTTGCAGTTAACAGAAATGCAGCAGGTGAAATGCATATCATAATATGCACATGTAGAAAGTGCAGAAGACCTGCCAAGTCCTTTCACACTGAACCTACATGTTTCAGTTGTGACCATCAAACACATTTAAGGCATCTGGTGTCAAGAGTCATATATCATTAGTAGAAATTGTGCATAAGACCATCGTTTATTTTTATATCTATAAATTAGATGGGTATGCAGAGTATATTATATTAAAACAACATCTGCAGCATCTTGAACAGGTATTCCGCTACGCAGTAATGGAGCATGTCAGAAATCAGCATTGTCTCACGGTCCACCGCCTCGCAACACAAGGTTCTCAGCTAATGACGAACAGAGAGAGTGTAAAAAAATATTAATGACCTTAAATTTCAAAGAAACCTCAACATTCAATTAAGTTTAACAGGCCTGGACTGAAACTTTATTCTTTCATCTTTATATTACTTACAAATTCAAGTTAAATCTGATTTAAATGCCTATGATATAATTATGAAAAGAAAAGAAAAAAAAAATTGGCATTCACAAAAATACCATATTAGGAACAAAATAATTCTTTAATAAGTGTTTGATATGTGGTAACAGTACATAAGATAAGTAAACTAATATTTAGAAGGCTACAAAGTTGAAAACATTGTGAACCTTATAAAAAAACTAGTTAAAATCAACTGAATTAAAGCTGCTTAACCAACAGCCACATGACCGATCATTCTGCCAAGCTAAAGACATCAATACCCACTTCAAACAAAAAGTATAGAATATACCAGTCCCACCCTGCTGGGAGTTAGCCATCACTGTTAGACTGGATGTACCTACTAACGCAACTTACACCGGGTGTACTACCATTTAGCTGCAAAGCTGACTAGCAGCCACACCACTTCACTTCATAAACATTTCAGGAATACCAAACAACACAGTATGCCCTATTGCACAACCAAATGTAACCAACTTGCTGGTATGCGGCAGGCTAACATAATACAACTTAATCATGTTTATTAAAAATAGCTGCCACAGCTCTTTCAAAAAGTATAACAAAGATTTACAAAGTCTAACCTCTGTCTTAAGCGTAAATAGTCTAAACAAATTATACTTCACTCCAAATGGTACCAGTCCTGTGTTGTTTTGTTTTAGAATGATGTAAATAGTATTGCACCTTCAAAATGGTCACTTCTGTGTATGCATCTGTGGCCATGAATGACAAAAACTTGTTCAGGCATGGAGGTCTTCTGCATAACTACTACATCACCATCTTTTCTGCAACATTAAAACACTGGACCATCCAACAATTACTGATACAGGAATGACTAGTACAATTTAATAATGTAAAACGAGAGATAAAGGTAACTCTGCAATCGAAACAGGAGGATCCCACTTACTACAGGATGCCAGTATATATGCAGAAATTATTAGTTATAAATGTATAAAGAAATCTTCTGAAAGAACAACAATGGAACAGTGTTTTTAAACCTTTCAAAATATTTTTTCATCCTTTGCATTTGCAGAAATGTCAGTCAATTGACCAAACTGACTCACACAACTCCCAAGGCTCTCTTCAAATCCACTGTTATGATCTAAAAACTATGGAGACCCACCCTCTCACACAATAGTAATCCGTACTGCTAGCATTACACCGCTATTGAATTCCAATCATCCTCATTTACTGGATAGCCGCATTGTCTAATAGGAAGTGCACATAAGCGGTCATCCATCCTAGGAAAGAATGGCCACAAGAAAAGCAAATTTAATTCAGCCAGATTACTGGCTGGTACGTTCAGTGTCGCAATAACGCAAAAACCCTCTAAATAGTAACTGACGACTCTCTAAAAGAATTACCTCAAGAATAAGTGTGATGCAAAATAAATACAAACACTTTGTTAAATTAGGGAAGCTGAGACAGTAATTCAATATCACATAGTAACTAACTGTGTTTACCTCCTTAGATTTATTTATAAAAATGGCCATCTATCTTCATTATGAACTACAGATCCACAATGAAAACATCCAGGACTTATATAAGGCCTGGGTGCCTAAGGGGTTAGTGTAAAATATTAGGAGACGGGGGACTGATTCCAAAGCAAATTATTACACAAAACAAAGAAAGATGTCATAGATAAAGTCACTCTGCCAAGACTTCAATGGGATGGAAGTTACACGCTACCATTAAGACGGACAGACGAGATCATCGGTCCGAGTGGAATTCCTGACTAAACGAACGGGAGTGAGCTCAGCGAGACCTCTCCCAGGAACTATACCCATAAGACCAAGCAAGAATGTGAGAAAGAAAAAAGCAACAGTAACTTAGAAAATAAGAGCAGGATAAGCAGAAGGAATTAAAGCAAAACAGGAAATATGGGCCAATCTTATCCCTCGCTGTTGGCCGTAGGTGGACCAGCGAGGTCCCTGGTTCTCATGAGCGACGCCCCCTTATCCTCCATACATGGGTCACAGCCCCACACGGCCGAGGACTCCGCCGTCAGCAGGTTGTAGGCTGTCTCAGTCATTCCAGTGCAGATCCTGTGGAACCACTTTTGGCACGAGGCTTCGCACATGATGGCTTCCTGGTCGTCGTTCACCTCATTCAGGCAGATCCCGCAGGGGTAGACAGGGTCCGCGGGGCGGGGTCCCGGCCTGCTGGGGGTGACCGCGGGCTTGCCGCCGCCCCCACTGCCCTGTCGCCTCCGGCCCGCCCGGGGGGGCACGTCCTTGGGGCCGCACGGCTGGGGGGAGTTTTTCAAGGCATCCGCGCCGGGGGAGATGATGCCGTTGAGTTTATCCACAGCGTGAGGGTGGGCCGGCTCCTGGCAGACAGGCGCATTTCGGCCCTTGGCCTTCGGGTCTGGGGCCGCATCGTGACAGGGGCTCTCCTCCACGCTCGGGCCCTGCTTCTGGGGAGAGCTGCCGCGAGGGGCGGCTTTGCCCGCGGCCTCACCCAGCTCCTGTTTGGGCACAGGAGGCCCAGGAAGCTGGGTGCTCGGCGGCAGCGGAAAGCCAACTCCGGGATCCACACACATCCGCATGGCCGCGTTCACACCCGCGCTGCCCTCGGGGCCAAACGCCAGGCCGTCGCAATTCGTGCTGGCTTGGACCTGGCTGAAGGCGTAAGCGTGACCGGCTCGGTAGGGTTGACTGCGAGCCACAGGGATGCCGCTGTTAAACCCCGGCTGGTTGCCGTAACAGGGGCTTTCATGGTGTGGGTAGCCGAACCCCATGGCCAGTTGGTTCTGAGCAAATGGGTGCAACTGACTTCGCATCTGGTAAGGTCCCCCGAAAGCAGCGGGCATGCGGGGGGGCATTTGAGCCACCGTCCTATGGGGGGTGTAGCCGCCCACGCCCGGCTTGTGCGAGTGCCCGGGGTAAGGGGTCCCGGAAGGCAGAGGCTTGAAGGACGGCGGGTTGTAGCTGTCGTCAAAGGGGTTGCAGGCCACCAGGTGGTCGCAATTTGGGTTAGGGGGCGGGGCATATTCAGAGAGGGGGGGGAACGAGGACGGCTGCAGAGGTGGAGAAACACAATCCGAATTACTGGAAACAGCAAACGACAGAACTGCTCATCTCTAATAAAGCTCTAGTGTGCAAAAACCTTGACATCTGCTGGGCAGTAACTCCACTTTCAAGGAGTTGGCTGTTTATTAGAATGTGATATCTTTAAAAATGTTTAATAGCCGCTGAATGTTAACAAAAAGGAGTTACCTCTCCCTACTCTGATATTTGCAAATACTGAAACGCTAGAAATGCAAAAGGCATCACAGCAAACTGTAAACTCAGTAGAAGCTACCTGAGTGTTTGACTTGCGCTTTCTCTTATCTGGGCTCGCCAGTAGTACACCCGGCCCTGCTAAACCATCCAGCCCACCGTCTCCACCTGCAAAATCATATCCCAACGCATGTTAGAGACCCAGCCCGCAAGCGCCGTCCCCGGAGAGAGACGCAGCCCATCATCCGTGTTTGGCGCAGCGCTAAAATATGCAGTATCCGCCCGATCTGATAACGATAAGGTCGAAACCATTTAAGAAGAGCTTGTTATAAAAGGGGCGATCACTATACCGACCGGTCTTCCACGATCCAAACGGTGGCAAACTTTGTTTTTCCAAGTTCGGCCCAAATGTATGTTCATGATTTCGGCAGGGCGATCGTGTTAACTTTAGAAATTACAGCCCGATTCCAGAGCAGTGCAACTCTATAATTTCAAAATACGAGCTTCAAAATACGAAAGACGAGCAGTAACTTTCCTATTGAGAATCAGCCTCCTTCGGTCTCCTTCAGCCTACTGTCGATCCAAAACATGATTTTAATCGCATAAACTTGACGAACGGGATGAGGGGCGGAAAAAAAGAAACGAACTCTCAACTTATACGTCTGCCGCAAATTATACTGCAACTGTAACAACGTCGCTTCCGACTGGAAAAGGGCTCAACTTGCAGCGCCCCCCGCAAATGCGCTTTTCGTAATTACAGCTACCGACGGCTATAAAAACGTCAAGGGGCCGCAGTAAAAGTTGACGGCACTTTCCAGCGCGTGTGCGCACATTCCGGCGTGCAGAAATGCGGGGCTCCGCGGCCGGCTAGCGGCTAAACGCACCCGAGAGGCGCGGCGCGCCGTCCCCCCTGCCCGCTCTCCCCGCAGCCCGCTGCGACGCGCCTCCGTCCATTTACACAGTTTCATTCAATTCTTCAAAGGCCTCGATGTAGGCCGACGGGCTCCTGCGCGGTCGGAATTACGGCCGAGACTTGCGCACAAACCCCCCGGACACCAACACGACGACGCACCAGCGACCGGGGGAGAAAAGAGCCGGGGGAGGGGGGAGCGAAAGGGGAAGAATTACCTCTGTTTCTCTTGAGAGACAGCGCGTCTTTATCCTGTTCTCCTGACATCACGGAGTCCCTCGCATGACTCGCAGCGGAGCGGGGGGGGGGGGGGGAATGTGTGCTGTTATTGCATTAAACTCCGTCGGCTGCAGGGCCAAAGTGCGCCTGTCCTCAGCCCGCGGAGGGGGAAGTGGCGAAGGACTCGCAAAGTTTGGGAGAGGAGCGGCCGCTCCGGACGCGGCGATGCGCGGCGGCACGTGGCGCAGGCGGCGGGGGTCCGCGCTGGCGGAGGGCCGCGTGTCTGCGGGGGCGAGCGGCCCGATCTGCCCGCCCAGCCGACACGGGTTTTCGGGTGACGAGCTGGAAACCCATCCGCATTCGCGTGTGAGTGCGCCTGCTGCGCCGCCTTCGACACAGCGACGAGCCGTCGGCTGCCCCGGCGCGGCGGCCCCTCTCCTCCCCGCCACCCCTCATCCTTTTCTTCTGCTTCTGAAACGTTTTAACTCGGCTTATTTCCCCCTCCCCCTTTCTTCACCCGTTGAGAGCGTCTCTTGTTGGGGACTTCTAGAAACAATGAGAAAATGTCAGCTTTAAGTGTTTTGCATCACAGTGGACGAGATGTGTATGAAGGAATTCGATGTACACAACGTTTTATTCTAAGGTGGAGTTGCATTTTATGATCCGCCGTACTCCTACGCATCGTTTTGTTAATATTGGGACAGTTCTACAACTTCTACAGGCTAATTGATATATATACCCAATATTATTGCGTGGATTCGGGATGCAAAAACAAACGCTAAACCAATCATCACACGCCATGCATTTTCCATACACTGTACGGACGTACTTTAGCTAAAAATGAACAATAAAGCGATGTAGTTTTACATCTTAAAAGTGGCATCCTTTGATGGCACCCCTGGAGGTCGGCTGCAGTGCGACTCGCAACCAGCAGTCCGATTCTCAGTCTCCCTCGCTCTGCATCCACACCTGGTGCTTACACCATGCTGCATGCCATAGTGCCGCTACGGCCGTCCCAAATCCGGGCTGGCCCTGGGTGAAAACCAGCTGTGATAAATGTTAAATGTGAAGGGAAGTTAAAACGTCATCCCGATTATATAGAGCATCGTTGTAATTTAACGTATCTCTCGCCAAGTTTGAAAATCTGGTTAACCAGGTTACAGATTTTGTCTATAATATTTATAATTAAATTAAATACAGTTGAAATCAGAATTAAACAATGACTCAACACTAACAAGGCAACTGTACTATAGACTCAGATTTTAATCACTGTTGCGCAGAATTTATAGCTGCACCACTGTCTAATGGCCAGGTGCGCCGTTTCTACACTTCTGTAAATAATGTGACTGCTTATATATTTAAAAAATGGTTTTAGTTCCTCTCAACACAGAAGCGTTACCTCTTTGAATGTAGCTCGTCGTACAATAAATGTGCAGATTAACGTGTATCCATTTACACAGAAAAATGGCATATAGAACTGGTATGAAATGTATAGGCTATTTCAAAAAGAAAATCTATTCATCCGTGTTCAGGGGAAGACCCAGCAACCCCAGCGCCCCCGCCTTGACTCTATTCTATCTACTAGGGGGAACTAATTAATTAATTCTTCAGATTGCAAAGTGGCAATCCAAGGTGACATTTTGCCAATAGGCCCAGAATTTCTAGTTATGTTCCTGCCCATCTTCTAACTGCTCTTGTGATTCTTTACACACTCGTGTATTCAGATATTTACATCATTATATAATAAATGTGAAATCTGGATGATAAGAACCCCTCTTTAAATGAATGTTTTAAGGGCACCCCCGGGGTGTGTTATAAGCGCTGTGGTCTCACTGACTCGTGTGGTTACGTTACGTGGGTGCAGTACAGTTTGTTACAGCAGAGGGCGCTGCTCTCTACGCTACGTAAGCAGCCTTCGCCAGGGAGTGAGGATGCCTTCCCCATCTGAATTTGTCTGGCATTCGACCAGCTTCCGGAACTAATCGCGCGCTTTAGGATTATTGAGCCCTGTTGGCAAAAGGTAGCCATTCAGCCAGTTATGGATATTGAATATATTCTGAATATTAAGTTTAAAAATAGGAGTAGATTGAAAATGAAGCTATGAATAACGGAGTGTAGATATTTCTATGAAACAATCCAAGACTGAGTTACAAACTGGGTTCCTTTTGGCCACAAAGTCACTACACGGGGTTGGGGGAGGTGTGACTTGGAGCTCCAGAGACCACAAACTCACCCCTGGATGGGTGTGACATTCAAATAAAATGGAAAAAAATTTCATAAAAGAAAAAAGCCCTTACCCCAAATCAAAAATGTGTTCATTTTTCTGTTCGCAACAACAACAACAAAAGAATCACAGAAAGCCACTGCATTTCATGAAAATCTTTAATCTAAGCAATTGAATATTTTCACAAATTTATATGAGCTTAAAAATTTTTTTTGGCATTTAGGTATATTTGTATAGCATTTTTGGCATAAGCATTCATGTTGTAGCAGAGACAAGAATCGTGGACACTGACAAAAAATAAACATTATGAATAGATAAAGCAGTAATAAGCAAAATAATAAGACATACATTCATAACTGGAGGCTGGGGCCGGCTCTCCTCCGGCAGTGGTGAAGTGGCTGCAAGCCCCCTGAGCTTAATTACATTTGCTGCCCACAGCCCCACACCACGGCCGGGTCGGTACTGAGCATCAGGTGGCGGACACGCGTCCCCAACGAGGCCAAGCCTCCGGCCCAGTCCCTCTTCTTTCACATTCAGAAAAGAATAATCTTAACGTAACTGAAGATTCCTAATGATGCAGAAGACCTGCACAGCATAAGGTCCAAACACCTCAGTCTTTCGGGCTATTTGATCCCTCAGCGCTCTGTGAAACCCAGAACGAGGAGCTTGCTGAAAGCACTCGTGATACATTCTTGGACATTTATTCAGTATAGGAACTCTACAGCTGAAACAGAGGTATTTCTTTACATAATCCGTCTGGATATATAATCCCAAAACAAGTATTTCTGGTTTGAAATGTAACAGAAAATTTTAATTTCACAACAAGAATAAAAGTAAAGGAGTATCTCTCTTAGGGTGGCAGAGTCTCAAGGGGTTACTTGGAAATTGCCTGAATAAAAAAAATTATAATAAAAAAAAATAAAAATAAATTGAAACCATTACAGAGCTGGATTCCAGTCACTGGGTGGTAACATTTAAATTACACTGGGTGGGGGCACAGAAACCCCCAGATCACGATAATGACAGTAAAACTCAGCTTCCCATATTAATGCTCCTATACAACATTTTAAAAGATAGTTGCACATTTTAAAATATTTTAGGCATCTCAAGGCAAAACCTAAATTCAGTCACTGCTTTTTCCTGAACACTGGGGTGTACATTTTGCCCCTTTAATGTAATATAGTAAAATATATTTCTCCTCCAGTGAGAAATGATAAAAATACCATTATAGAAATATCCACTTCTGTTTGCGTAAATGATTTACAAATAAACGTTTTTAAAAAGCACTGACGGTGAACCACTTCCATCTCAGCTTGTGGTTTGTAAGTATATTAAACATAGAAACAAACAAGGGAAAAGAACATTTAAACATCATGCACAGACCGGAGCATGGTGCTTTCTAGGTGATTTGCAATGGTAACCTAAAAATCTTTGGTATATATTCTTTGCACTCCAAACAAAACAAAAATGATTGTGTTGCGTCAACGCCCCATTCTTAGAGTGTCATCATCGAAAATATTATCGTAACATCATCTTGGGAAATACTGTAGCTAAATCTTGATCTTGATCTAGTAGCACTTGGATTCTTGGATAATATTTGGACGATGAACATCGTAAGAACCTTCTCACGAGATTGACACCCCCCCCGTCCCTCAATGTTATGCACCAAGGACAGGGGAAGTTGAGTTGGAGAAGGCGTCCTGCCCACTCTATATACAGCATGTCCACTGCAGAAAGCTGCAGTGACCATCTCTGATCCACTACAATATCTCCAGGACCAATAGAGTCAACCAAAATCAACCAAGGAGGCAAACAATTCTTTGGGTAAAAGCATCGGTTACCACTGCATACAAGCTAAAAATAACAAAAATCACAAGCTGAGAGTTAACTATGAAACTAAACGTTTGTACTCAGTAGTACAAAGAGGCCAGCAAAAATATATCTTTGAAGATTAAAGGGTTTTTTGGTGTACAATTAATTTCATTGGTTCTTCAACACTCTTTCTACGCATCACCCTCTCCTATATCTTTAAAAGGTCCACACTCAGTCGAATGACACTTTGGTATTCATGACTTATTCTATCCCTGACATCTGCAGGACCTTTTCGGCATTAAGGCCATTTTTAAAGCTTTTAAAAGTTTGTTGTACTGTGCATAACAGTACAAACATTTACACCATTCTTACACCACTCCACTAAGGAATTTCACAAAACAAACCCACAAATTAAAAAATGGCACAGAAGAAATTTCTACAGAAAAGGCTCCACATGCAAATGAGAAGAAAAAAAAAAACAAAAAAAAAAACAAAAAAACTTTGCAGCCACAAGTCACAGGGTCATCGCGAGGCTGTGAATCATAACTGGCACTACATTCTACAGACACATTTATATTGATCTATAGCAACTAAAATCCTACAACAAACTAAATTGTAAAAATATACCCTGTGAGTTAACCATGTGCCAACAAGCAACACGTGACTATCAAAACATACTAAACCTTGTTCCCTGAGTTAAGGAAAATAACACTATAACAACGCCTTAAAGGAGGTAGTATAAAACAGAAATTGTAAGGTCAACAGCATTAATATAACATGAACAAACATTCAAATTATATGCCATGGGTTTTCCGCAAACGGTCTTCTTGTAATGCTTCATAAAAGAAACAGAAACCAATCTATCTAAATTTCCCCAAGTTGCAATGTCTATATGAACCACTGCGTATGGTTAAAAAGTCATAAGGGGTCTTAACTCCACAAATGACTTTGCCCTGTATGAATTATTCAGAGGCAAGTCTGCCACATTGCAAAGAGCTGCCAATTTTGAAGACGAGCAGTTATCCATGAGTACAATGTTTACAAGTGCATATGCTACCTACAATTTTACAACAAGCAGCCACGTTGATGCGTACCAAGTGTTACCACGTCTTTTGTTTTTCTGAACTTCAAATGTCCTTGTATCTGTAGTAAAGGCAGAAATCCCAGGCTTTAAGTGAAGTGCTGTTTCCTTACAATAACTTACTTCAGAATCAAAGACAGACAAACGAACAGACTCCGACAAACACAAATTATTGCTATAAGTATGAATCTCCTGCTATGGAAATGAAATACCCAATTTATATAATTCAGGAAAGTAATTAAATAAATTTTGGAGTTCACCGTGAGGCAAACTGAGGTAGATAATAAGCTAAGACAAGGCCGCCCAGCCTCTCAGCTCCAGTGATACACTCTCTTAAATATAAGTCAGAAATGTAACAGTCCTAGTTCACATTTTTGACAATCTTTGGAAACATTCATGGTGGGTGAGATTTTCTTGAAAAGACATACATTAAAAATAAAAAATAATGCAAAAATAATAAAAAAAAAACATTCATAGAAAAGACCCCGAATAAAATCTTGATAAAAAGCAACATTCTTCCATGGGTCTTTCATTCCTGCTCTCCTGCTCAGTGCCCTTCAGAGCAGAGGTGGGGTTGGGTGGGTTCTGGGGGGTTCAAAGCCCTACAGAGGGAGTGGCCAGGGAGGGTCTGGAGTCCCGTCCTGGGGAAGGTTAACAGTCACCACAGAGCACCCCATCTCCACTACCAGGTGTGTCGGCTCGCCCGCATCTCCTCCAGGCTCCACACCCAGGGCAGACTGCCGGGAGGCCGAGGACAGGTTGGTCATCTCCGTCTCGTCGTGCGAGTAGCGTCCCGAATCGCCAGTCTCGTGGCTTCCTTCACTGTTCTGGGAGCCCTCGGTGTCCCGTGGCGATATCAGGAGGACCTGGAGTGGCGAATCCGGGTGAGGGGAAGAAGCACCCTCCTCCGTGTACCTAAGGATGGTCATGCCCGGCTGGTAGGAGCACATTCTCTTCTGAACCTAGATGGAGTAGGAGACACCATAATCAGTGAACAAAATAGTACCCCAGCTGCTTTCACGACTTCGGTACCAGAACCGTTGATGCTTTGATACTTGACTGGAAGTCAATGGAAAAGGCAAAGTACCGAAAGTACTGCACTAAAAGTACGTTCCTGGGCCCTCATTTATCAACAATTCGTAGAAACTGTCTTAAATTCGATCCTACGAATGAAATTTAGAATGTTCAAAGAA
>JAODKL010000009.1:8114945-8175185 GCA_026780765.1 Petrocephalus schoutedeni
ATCTAAAAATGTAAAGATATGTTCATGAATGAAGGATTCTTTTACTGGCACACAGCTGATCAGTACTGTGCCACGTGTCCCAGGAAAAGGGGCCTAGTGACACCCATGGGACAAACTCATCAGTGCTTTTTACCTTAAGTTAAACCAGACAGCAAAGCCTAAATATTACTGACCGCTATAAAACCATAGCCGGAGCATAACTTATAATATATACCTCATTATTGTTTATCTTCTATAATAATGGGAGAAAATATACAGCTTAGCCTGCATGAGAAAATCTTTTTCTTTTATGTCATACATAAATTAAACGGGCAGTTCTCACATGAAAAGAGAGTCTCAGGGTCTTTCAGGTCAGCTGATTTTTACAGGCCGCGTGTGGATTCGGTTTGGGCCGCACAACTTTTTCCTGTCCCACCAGCAGGCTCCAGACTATAAGCAAGGGCTGAGAAGGGGCAGTAAATGTTACCTCCCACCCAGAACAATATATCAGCAAAGAGCTAAAGGTGTTCTCTGGGTGCTCCATTCCCACACAACATCCCGGCACAACTGTAGCTATATATCGGTCTACCCAGGCAAAATGAACAAATCAGCCTTGCTATCAATTTGCAGACAGTCAAACCCACTATGAAAGTTACAGGCAAACAAGCAGGCCTCACCATCAAAGACTGTAAGGCCCAGAGGAGCCACAGCTGAGAGAGAACCCTGCTGTGGTTTACGCCGGTCCTTACTAGTGTCCCCAACCATTTGGCTTAAGGGACAACAGTGGGCGGAGCTTCCGTTTCTCACTGGTTCATTTCTGATAGAGCAGTAAATGGGTGACACTCCCTGAAGCGGACCCGGTAACAGCTAAGGTGAAATACATCCAATAAGGCGCTATATTACATCAAAAAATGTTTTTCCCCCCACAAACTTGCCATGTAATTTGGAGAGAAGAACTCAAGGGGACACGGTCTGGCTCTGCGGCCTCTCAGCTCACACCTCGGCCGTGGCTCCTCACCCTAAACCCCTCCCTGTCCAAACAGGGACCAGGGAAACCGGCATCGGGGTGTGGGGATCTATCCCCAGATAGCTGCTCACCATCTCCAACCAATTTCCCACAATGCACCAGAAAGCACTGCTGAACACTGCTAATAGGCTGCGGGTACGATTTTACATGGTGTGAAGTACAGTAGAAAATAAAAGGGATGCAGGAACTTCTCAGCTGTCATGGCTGGGGGCTGTCTGATTCCCCACCAATAAACTCTTTGTCCAGCACAATGAATGCCTTTGATGTCCAAATCTCTCCACCGCAGCCATAAAACACACCATAAATCTTCCTCACAATAACAGCTCCTCTTTTCGCTTCCAGTGGGAAGGCACACAATTCCACCCCAGCCACCTAGTTTATCAATCATGCACGACGCGGGCCATAAAATGGAAAACCAAGCTGCCGCGGCCCACTTGAGTAGCTTAGAATGTGTAACCGATAGATTGCAGCCAAGCCAGGATGTTCCCCATAGGCACATAGGTCCTGTTGGCAAAAAGTAGGCCACTTAGAGCCACGCATGAAGCCGAATCCTTTATACTCACATAAGATGAGAGATTTGCCCCCATTAAGCATGCACTTATATACGCTCCAAACTGTGCCTTAAAATTTTGTCACCCAGAAGGGAGGCTCCCTCCCTGTCAGCTCGATAACACGTACTGTATTTATGACACTAATTCGTCTTCACCTCCACCATCCCAGCTTACAGAGGCTTTGATTCAAACGTCAGCTGCCGGCCACCTGGCCCACCTTCCCTGGCCACAGATGGTCAGTTGTCCACACTGCCGGCGTGGAATTCCCTGCCCCCTCCCTGAACACTAAGAACAGCAGCCCCCTCCCCTCCCCCAGCACCCCAAGTCCCGAGCAGGCTGTGCTCTCAGGAGCCACACACCAGCATGCAGTGCTCTCTGAGCCCACAGGTCCAGGAACAAATCTTACAGTGGTGAATAAACAATAAGTTGTTCTTGCTTGCGGCATGATGCTCGGGTCTCACAGCAGTGGACAGGTCCAGCACGAGGGCTGGGGCTGGGCGTGGCATCGGCCAGGCCTCAGCAGAGCCAAAGCAGCGAGATGTTTTGGCCAGATCACTCATGGAAGACGACTCATTAACAATGATTAGTAACAGCACGCTTGGGATTAAAACAAATCAGTTCTTATTGTGCATTAACAGGGAGAGATTTCAGCTTGATGGATTTTTAGAACTGTGTGCTAAATTAATCCAGTTCATTCAGTGCTCTTGACAGAAAATTACTATGCAATTTCATAGCCAATCCTCCACTAATCACAGCTGTACTGCTAGAGCTACCATTCTAATGCTAGCAATTTAACAAGCTGTACAATTAAACCAACGTAACCAACGTACAACGTAACCAGGATTCCCCAGTCCATTATTACAGAGGTCTATACCCACATACAGGCTGTGCTGTAGCTGGGATCTGCTCCTGCCTAAACAGATGAGTTTAAGGATTACACGTCAACCCCACCATTCTGTGGTGTCCATTCAGAGTTCCTACTAACATCGCCTCCCATCAGAAAGGCCAATCTCATGCAGCCCGCACTGGACACGCAGACACCAGCAGTGACGGCCTACGTCAGGGGAGGGGAACCTGATCCATGGAGGGCCGGTGTGGGTGCGGGCTTTTGGGATGACCTCCCAATCAGCCAATAAGAGTGGGTCCCCAGCTGAGAACCAATGCCTTATTATTGGCCGATTGAGAGGTCATCCCAAAAACCGGCACCCACACCGACCCTCCATGGATCAGGTTCCCCACCCCTGGCCTATACAGTGCCAGCCTGTCCTTTTCCTTGTGGGCTGCAGAGACACACACCAGTACCAGAACTGCACTGGGAGGTGCCTAAGAGGGCCCGGCCGGGCCCGACACTGACCTAAGCCCCCGACGATGCGCTGTGTCTCCTGCCCTTGCAGCTGGATGGGGGGGCTCTCTGGCTGGCCCTCTTCATGGTAGAACAGCCGGTAGCCCTGGATTACGCCGGCGTTTCCAGGGGAGGGACGCCAGCGGACTACGATGGTCGTGCAGTTCAGGGGCTCCAGGTGCAGCTCTGGAGCCAAGGGCACTGTGGGTAAAATGAAGGAGGAACCCGCAAACACATGCATGAGTCGCAAGCCATGAGTCAGCACGACAAGCACAAATTAAAGGTTAAACAACGGGCTGCCCGTAATGGGTTTTCTGTTTATTTACTCTGCTCCAGCTCGCGCCATAGTGGGAGAGCAGGGCGTAATTCCATTAGTATCACGTCTTTCTGGTTGGCATTTCATCAAAGCGGCACGCAGGACTGATAAGGCCCAAGTGTGGGGTGGCTTTTAAGCCGTCCAGCTTTTGACAACCTGCCACATGCTCTACATTTACAAATGTGCAGCAAATTAAAAGATGCACTGCAAATCATGAAAACACACGCAAAGTTAAAAAAAAAAAAAAAAAAGCTGCAAATCCACTCACAATGGGATAGACATGAGCCACAACACAACAGAAATGACAATGAACCATTAGCGACTGTTAGGGCTGGGTGGTATGTCAAATGTTTATGGCATATCAATATATTTTCAAAACAAGACATACGATTACAATACTGTTTATACTGATACATTTTTATCATGCACTAAAATTAGGGCCCTGCGAAAGGTTTTGAACCAATATATTCCTTTCTGGTTGTACAGAGTGCAGGTTGTACAAGGGTGCAGCCATTGCGACGTTGCACCGAATCCTAGAATTCATAGCTAAAATCAAACCATGCAGTTAGCATCAGAAGGGGAATTCAATGGAGGGTAAAGGCAAGGATTTTTTCCATTTGCTTCACTTCGCTTTAAATCATGGCCAAACAGCTCACAGCTCACACTGTTGGTGGACATAGTGGAGTGATACACTTTTATGTTATGGCTGCTTTATTTGGCCATGCAGAACAGATATAGGCATAATTCTGCTTGGAATAATGGAAATGTCTATACTGAATTGTTGTTGTACATTTGCAAACAGGGATCCTGTATTTCATTTTGACTACACATTGTTTTAACACAACTGTTTGCGATATCTCACGTGGTTTCGATTAAAACTGGACATTTACCACACTTCACAGAAAATATCGTCGCTATTCTGCCAAAAAATACTATATGTGATGAGGTGGGCAGGCCTGGAATTTGAATGACTTTTTAACTGATGAAGAGTTCTATTGGCAAACAGTGACATGCCCACAACATGACTAAACCAGAGCGCTCAGCCCACAATATTTTCATCGCAGAGTGACTAGTAAGCTGGTTTTAAGTCCACGGAATAAGCTAGGTAATGAGTTTCATCAAAGACTCTACCAAGCAGCCCCTAACCAACCCTAACCTTAACCATAGATGAACAATCAAAATAAAAGGCATTTGGCGTTTTTAGCTTCTTGACTGGAGTCACAGATTTTTATAAATTCAACCCCCCCCCCCCCCCACACACACACACACACACACACCCTAGGTTTAGCCCACAGACTGTGCTACTCTTCCACCCAGCCAGAGGGCCAGATCTTTACAACCCATGACTGACACCATTCCAATGCGGCTGACAATGCAGGTCAAAGGTTAGAGAGCCGTAATGGCACTATAAGCATTATCAATGGGAGTTTCTCATGCCAGCATCCAAAACACTGGGAGCAGACCTGGCTGGATTCAGGTCTGACCCTGCGGGGAACACAGCGCGATGATGTTCCCAGCGAATCGGGGGCTTCGGCTCACAGACCTTTGGTACTGGAGGCCCTGGGCGTCCGATGGGAGGTCCAGGCAGACTGCTCGCCCCATCCGACCCGGGTGGCCGCCGCGATGCGCAGCAGGTAGATGGTGTCTGGCTGGAGGCCTTCCAGGACATGCTGGGAGGCCTGGCCTGGGAGCTCCACGGAGACCATGGCGGCATCCGAGGCCGTGCGAAAGGAGAGCCGGTAGGCGGAGACGTGGCCGCGGCTCAGCTTGGCCAGGAGTGGCTGCCAGGACACCTGGATGTCTGTGGGGCTGCGGCTGGTCAGGCTGAGCTCGGGTGCGCGGAGGGGCACTGCGACAGGGACACACACACGACGGAGGGTCAGGCAGATGTCGCGGCGACACCACGAGCACACTGCGGTCGGCGGACAGATCCCGCTAAAGCAGGCGGCGCGAAAACAGGGGGCCACCCGTCATCAGAGAGACGGTGTATATTATGAAAATATATCATCTGAATAAACAGATCACCTCACGTCTTAACGATGTGACATTAAAACAAAATATAAACGCACTTTAACAGTCTGGTTGGTTTTGGGACACAAAGCCGCCTTGTAATTGGGAGCTACGCCCCACTCGGCAGCCCTCTATAAAAGGGCCTCCTGTTTGCAGACATAACATTTGGCCTCATTTAGAAATTCTGCTACATTAAGGGGAAATTCTCTAACCTCTCACTGGCTGTGAGGCTCGACTCCAGGAAAGATTATGGCATACTGCTCCAGGGCGACAGGACCACTAACTTATTCATAATCCCCTAAGAGGCGAAACCTACAAAAAGCCCACCGGTAGCAGGAAATGGCTCATGGACAACCAGGGATTTAGCGACATTTCCTGTTCAATTCACATGGGCATTCATAGGAAGTGTGCTTTTCGCATCACTCTGCTTCTTTAATTATATCCGTCTCTCTTTGTAAAATTGTAAACACGTATCCCTTGAATTACAAGCCTGATTTGTTCTGCAAAATCTGTTTGGAAGGTAAAATACCTGCAAGTCAGAAAAGTGATTTTAATAGTAGCTAACTAGTGATGCAAGCTCATCACAAAAAGTGTGAGTAGGTGATGTCTTTATATAAAAAGTTACAATATTGGCAATATGTAACATAGTAATAGTAACAGTTACAAAGAAAGTGCACATGATTCAGTAAAGTAAGGCAAACAAACAATTCCTTTTACAGTATGAAAAAAAGTGATGTCATTTGGGGTGGAAGAGGCTACAGGGTTTGGGTTACTTTTGAAAAAAAGAAATGGACACACTGGTTACGAACTCTTCAGGTTAGTGTAGAAGAACATTTGCGTACAGAACACTGGAAAACCAGTGGGTGGGTGTATTAGATTTCAGTACAGTATATACTGTCCTCGCCCCCCCCCGTCCCCAAGTAATTCTGTGCTGAATAACACGTGTTTAGGCATCTGGTACAAATTGCCACCAGCGAAATCAGTACTGACAGGAGAAAGTAGACTTGGAATCCCAAGGTGGGTGGGAGCATCGTGCGGCGTCAATCACCCGCAGCTTTAGCCCAGCACTGATTGGATTACTTCCTCAATTCCTATTGGGTTTCAGCATGCAGTGATTGACAGCTCCCCGCAAATCCCACCCACTGTGCGTTTCTCACGGCTGTTTCTCCTGACACTGCAGATCAGCCTCGGGACCCTGAGGCACCAGTAGGAGCTTAGGTAACCACCCCCCCACCCCCCCAGCCCCGACAGTAGCCACTCACCATCCTCCAGGGTGTGCTGGGTAATGTGGTCGGACATGCGGCTGGCTCCCATCGGCATGTAGGCCACGATGTAAAAGGTGTAATTGCTCGCCGGCTCCAGGTCATCGATGATGTAGCGGGTCGTGTCGTTGCCAATGACGACCTGATATTCTTCATTGTTTAGACCTGTTTCGGGATGAAAGAGTGGACTGATTTTAAACAGTTTTAGAAATTTGCTGCCGGCTCACTAATTACACGTCTTCAAAAATTCAAATAATAGAACACGTAAAGAAACAATTGCGCTATCCAGCTATGTCTATATATTGTGAAACTGCAGTTGCACAGCAATAAGTTTCTACAAGGACACATATCACTCAGAAAGCACCCTGTAGCTCTCTGTCTTTTTGGAAGGGTTTGAAGCAATTAAGCAGTAATGCTTCCTTTGTCCTCTTGCTGGCCGTATTTTTCTGAGGGTAGTCCAGGAGCCAGCCCATGCCACCTGAGGCCAACACGAAGACCCCTAAGGGTTCCAGCAGTCACTAATGACAACTGGCAAGGTTTGAAAGGTGAGGGCCCTGGATCTTACGGAGAGCACCGGGTCCTTCAGAGGCACTCAGGTGTTGCTATTCATCCCACCACTATAGAGAGAGAAACCACACCTTAAGGACCCGGCCTCATCGAAGCCGTCATCTTCATCAACCATGAATGATGAGGATTTCCAGACTGCAGATTGAGTACTGGAAAAAAATGCCTCAGTGCTACATATAATATGTCAATTGTTTTCCAGTCTCCGGTCTAAGGTACTCAAACCAAAAGCACCATTCACACAAAGTGTCAAGATCTGCATACATTTAATGTACAAAAGAAGGTCCTGCCTGTTTTTTTCTTATCCCCGGTCGATGCCAATTAGAATATCGCCACAGAAGCTCAAGGATGGTCTCGTTGGATCTGCCTTTTTAACAGTGTAATTGTGGGGAACAGCGTGCTTTTGAAAGACAGGAACCATGCTGACTGAACAAAAAAATAATAGCAATAATAGCCGTCAACTTAATCAAATGGGCTCCTCCCATTCAGAAGAGCAATTTAATCAACAAGGCTGGAGGCACATTCCCCAGTTACACTTTCCCACATCGCTGAATGAGCCTGATAGCGCTTTAATTGGCGCAGATGGGAAAGGTTACACAAAGGGGACACTTACAGCCTCCATGCACCAAGCAGCAAGACCCGATTTCTGACCCGGTAAACAAGATCCTCGAGGGTAAACAGAAAGGGCCTTGTTCAGCGGCTGAATGGCCGCGACGGGCCCCCACGCAGAGCTCTGATGGACAGGCAGGATGGGAAACAATGAGCCCCCCCCCGCCCCTACAGTCGCATTCCGGCAAAAGCGTGCTGCTGGATTAGCATGCCGCGGCTAATTAGGCAGCCGTTCCGTTAGAGCGCCTTTCCCGTCCAGCGTCGCGCTCGCACCCACGCCAGGCCCTGCTCTGTGGCAGTGGAGGCGCGGCCTCAGACCAGCGAGCTTCCCATCACAGGCTCAGATAGGGACACGCACTGCATCCTACGTGAGCCGGCTGAGGAGTGCAGCGAGATGGATGCAGAATGCTCCAGAAGACAAGGCTGGTTTGTTCTCCTTTAATGCCAGTGAAGAGGCAGAAACATTTCTTAGCAGGTGTTTCTTTTACAAATCACCCTCACCCCCTTCTTATTACATTATAATGAACGTAATTCAACTCCGGACCCTGACCGTAAAGTGTGTGAGACTCTCACATTACTTAAATGCAAATCATATTTCACTCAATCAAAGTGACATGAGAAATAAAAGTTTCCCGGCAGCACAAGATCGCCTTCATTGGGGGAAAATAAAAAAAAATAAAAAATAACTCTGGCACCACATAGAGAGTCTTACATAGCCTCTGATCCACATTCAACCCTTCTATTGGTTCCCGAAAATCCTAAGGGTGAAGGTGCCCCTCTCCTTTAGGAGCGTGTCCCGTTTGCACGGAGCAGGCTGGCCTCACTTCCGGTGAACTGGCTGTTCGGTTTCTCTGACTGCCGCCCGTCAACTAACTACACTTTTAATCACAGGTAGCTGACTGTAGGGTGGCACAGTGGGTGAGCGGGTAGCACTGTTGCTTCGCACCTGCAGGGGGTGTTGGTTTGAATCCCACCTTTATTCGTTGCGTCCATAAGCCCCCCCATCTCACCTTCTGCCTTCATGTAGTGCACGGAGTAGGCGATGACTTTGTCCGAGTTGTAGAGGGGCCTGTCCCAGGCCAGGAGGATGGCAGAGCTCGATACGGTCTCAGCACGCACGTTCCTGGGGGCGCTGGGCCGGTCCTCAGACATGACCACGATCAGCCGGGCCATGGACAGGACCGAGCCCTGCTCGTTCTCTGCCAGGCACTGATAGATCGCGTCGTCCTCTGGAATGATCTGGTTGATCACCAGTTTGCTGGGGGACAGGGAGGAGAAGGTTTTCATTGCAATCAGTCAAACCATCAAGGCACATCTATCACTGACGGTCAAGCGTTTAAGGGGGCCACCCGAGACTTTTATATATTATAAATGCAATCATGAGACAGATAGGTGTGGATGTTTGGGGAAATCCTTGGCCCAGAAATCACACACAGACTTTCACACACATGCCTTACACCAGACTGCTGCCCATCTTGTTCCCTTCAGTGGTGTTAATTATCCCACTTATGTCGTTAAGCCCATTCCACTCCTCCATTGCTGTGCTGAGTGGTTCCGCCCACAGCTCGCCCTTCAGCATGTGTGTCCAATCTTATCCGCAAAGGGTCGGTGTGGGTGCAGCTTTTCATTCCAGTCAAGCAGGAACCACACCTGATTCCACCAATTTAAACCGTTGAACTTGGCTTCTGCTTGACTGGAATGAATACCTGCTCCCACGACGGCCCTTTCTGGATAAGACCAGACGCCTCTGCCTGACTATCTATTAGGGATGAACGATTTTAAGAAACTATCGAGTTGCAATTTATCTGACAGTTATTGCGATTGCAATTTCATTTGCACGGCACTTGGTGAGACTGACTCACACAAGGAGGACGCCATGAATTTGTAAAACTATTCTCATGACAGTTTTAGACCCCAGGTTTTCGCGATTTCGATTTGGAATCGATAAATCGTTCAGCCCTAGTAGACAGCCAACTTGACGCAGGGCTATAAGAGTGGCAGACGCAGAACACACACCTGTTGTACATCTTGATCCTCCCGTTGGAGTGCACCTTCTCGCCGTTTTTCAGCCAGGTGATGTAGGGCAGGGGGATGCCCTCCGCCTGGCAGACGAAGCGGGCAGTGCCGGCCCGCGGGCGAGTCAGGCTCTCCGGCCACTCTGCCAGCGAGGGGGGTGCTGCGGGACAGGCCGGGGGGGGGAGCTCAGTGTGTTGGCCTGACGTCGTTTCATTTTGAAGCATCTCTTGATCGTAATATTCCGAAGCCTCGCATAGCAAGCGGATCTCCTCAGAATGCATGATTCCACCAGGAGACTTCAGGCTAAATTAGGCTGGACGCGGCGTTCAGGGACTCACCCAGGACAGTTAGGTTTGCCACGGCGATGGTGTAGTTGCGCGTGCCTGGCGTGGTGGCCCTGCAGACGTAGACGCCGGCGTGCTGCGGCTTGACATCCGAGATGATCAGGTTGCCGTTCCCCAGTACCCGGGTGTTGTACACGTCGATGGGCTTGTGGTCCGCCCTGCTCCAGGAGACGAGGGGCTTGGGCCACCCGGTGGCCATGCATTCCAGGACGGCATTCTGGTGGACCGTGGTGGTGATGTTCTGAGGCCCCGCCACGATGCGGGGCCTCTGTGGGGACCGGAGAGCCGTAGCTGTGGGGAGAAGCGGCGAGATCAGTTTCGGCACATGCCCCGCCCCCTCGCCGCCCCTGCCGGCCGCCGCCAGGTTACCGGGGGTAACAACGAGCACCGCCTCCGTGCTCCGCCGACGGCTGGCGATGTTGGTGGCCACGCAGCGGTAGCTCCCAGCATCCCCCTGTTCCACCCCATGGATCTGCAGCACTCCATTAGGCAAAGCAGTGATCCTGGACATAAAGGCAAACACGCATTACGGCATTCGTCAGCTAATACAGGTGCGGACAGGAATAACGAAACTAAAGCTCTCAAACTTAAAAAACACAGAACATGAACATGAACTTTAATGCCTTCGTCAACCTAGTTTCAGGACAATACGTTAAAAAACATCTGGAGAAATTGCCAAACTGAGTTTAATGCTGGCTATGCAAAATTCAGCGGAAGTGGAAGTTTACCTTTCCGTGGACAGGGGTAAGGCAACTCGATTGAACTCCCAGGTGATGATGGGAGGGGGACTGGCCGTGATCCTACAGGTGAACCGGGCCACGGATCCTTCTACCACCGCCGCAGATGTGGGCTGGATCACCAATGGCGAGATACCTGGGTGGGGCATTGCAGAGGGGGGGGCACGGCTTAGTGGGTCGGCTTAAAAACCCTGCCCCATATCACGTATCACAGTTCAACACCGTCATTTTTCTTCGACAAAGTCTTTCTCTACAGCCTTACATGACAATCTCTGGACAGCGACTAACTAAACACTCCAAGTCCCTACTGCTGGCTTGATAACTCATAACTTTTTATCTGTTTTTGCTTCAAATATTAATAGATGCAAAACAATGGCATCCTATCCCGATTCCTTTCAAACAATTTTTAGGTAAAGTGCATTATCTCATTCCTCCCCGATATGAACCAGATTATCAATATAACTGTCGTTAGCTGAGCATCTTAAAGTTGGCTTAGCCATTTAATTAAGTTGCCTATTGACCAGAAGCAGTATTAAAGCAGGCGATGAGATCCTGTTCGGTCTTAGAGTAGATCGGGCAGGTACAGTATTAACCGTATTATCCAAACATTTCTTGCTGAGGGCGATGGCCTGCAGACAGTCAAATGGACCACAAAAGACACTGATCCAAGACCATCAAAATATACCAGTCCCCTCAGGGACCCACAGACAGTCCATGTTTTGGCTCCCTACCATGCCCGACTCACCCCTGGGCGAGCACACCTCACTTTTAACATAAGCAAGGTGAACAGCCTTCTCATGTCAACCTGGCCCACCAATGACACTGGCCCAAGAGGCCCTAACATAGTGGAACTTTCATGAAGGTAGCTTCTCATAGTTCATAGTTGATGGCCATTTCCTTGAAAGAACACTGAAAACAAAAGGCATGCCTGAAGTAACCTGAAGGTACCACTGTGTTGGGCAAAGAAGCTCCCTTGCTCTACATATTAACGTAAGTGAGGGCTTTGGCCGACACGGGGGACAGTGACAGCCAATAGGAAGACCGACACAGAGGACAGTGACAGCCAATAGGAAGCCTGCAGCTTTACATAACGTTAAGCAAACAGCTTAAACCAGGAAACTGGATGTCTACAACAGACATGCATCAACTCCAAAAGGTCGGCAGCCATGGGATGTCTCTGGGAGGGTGGGGGGGTGGGGTTATCCTGCAGGAAGGCATTGTTACAGAGGTTGGAAGCTCCGTCCACTGGGCCGCGGGGGGCGAAGGGTCGTGTTTCAGGGGTTCACCCCCACCACCGGAGGCCAGCAGTGAAAGAGGAGCCGAAGGGGACCCGTGTCCAGCAGCGAGCCCGTCAGCTTCCAGCCGGCGTCTGCACCTCACTGCTGAAATATCTCTCCCCAGCTGTACGGCTCCCCCCCAGGCTGTTTGTTTGCCTAAACTGAATCGGGCTGCCCGTCCCACCCCGAGCGAGGTGTGGGGGGCCCGGCAAACATGTCAGGGGGAGAAAGGCCAACGTGACTGCGCGTCTGAACCTTGAGGTAAAGCTTTTCACGTGAAGTGCGTCATACACGGGCACACAAGCCACGTGAAGCAGAGACACAGAGCAGAGTGAAGGCCAAACATAACAGCCCCACACACACACGCACACACAAGCAGTCCATGTATTCATTTCTTAACCCTAATCCCAACTGTGACACCCTAACTCCTACCCAGCCCTAATCCTAACCTTAATTTTTTTATTGCATTTACAGATTTTCATGGGAACCTGAAAAATGTCTCCACGAGCTAAAACGTAACAGTTTTTGCTACAATGTGGGGACATATGCTCCTCACATTGTGGTAAATACAACACCCCCCCCCCCCCCCCCCCCCCCCCCCCCCCCCCCCCCCCGCACACACACACAGACCTCTACTGCAATAGCTGTGGGTCAATAATTTGTTAAAATAAGTCAATAGCAATGGCACCCTTGGAGCAGTCCTGTAAATCATGCCTGGAAGGAGATGCTTCCAATCAATAAGTTTGGTTACTATATCTAAATGGGGAGCGGGGCCAATCGAACCTTTGGGAGGCACTGTGGGTCAAAGAGTCCCACCTACATCTGCTGGGCCTTTCCAGAGTCAGGCATTGCATTACAGGGTCTGCATTTAAACCCTGACCCTATTTTGTTTACTTCTGCTGGCGAAATCCCATTACACCAAGAACAGGCTGTCGGAGGGTCCCGGTTCAGAAGGACACTGTTGCGGGTCACCCCGAGCGACCCTGTTCTTAAGAAACACTCTCCCATCTCGGTGTCGCAAGAATGCGACCAGTGACCGGCGTGTGCCCCGCCCCTTTGAGCGGGACGCCTGGTATCTCAGGAAAGAAAGCACTCACATTGGCCAGGGAAGGGGCCCGGTAAACGGGGTCAGATGAGGGAACCAATGGGAAAATCGGGGGGTGGGGGGTAGAGCACTCAAGGCCCCTCTGAGCTGCACCTACTGGCCTGGCTGGATAGGATGATGCCACTTTTATACCCACAGCACGCATCACAGCCCAGCTCTCTTCCATTCCCATAAGCCTGGCCAAGGGCCACCGCTGAATTTGCACGGAGAAGATGACAGGCCCCCGTGTCAGACTCCCTGATGACGAATGAGCTCGGAAATACCAGTCGAGGGTGACGTGGGAGGGGTGCCGTGCAGTCCAGTACACTCCTCAGTGAATGACAAAAAACATCCCCCGTGAATCTGGGTCTGGGTCTGCTGCCTGTGGGCCTCTCCATCAGCCCAAGCATGCTCTGAAAACCTTCAGCGACTGACCGAGATCTGAATGGCACTAATTCTGATTTGAAGTAGAACAAATGCTGTATTTCTCACGAGTTTCTTGGCTATAAGTGGGCCCGTCTTCTGGTGTGAGTCAGGTGTTCAATTTGAAAAGGTAAATGTTGTGTTAATTCCGACATTGTTATTTGCAGTTGGGAACAAATATCCAAGCGGAGAGCTTCACAAGACACACTTAAAGCACTTCAAGCCATCTGCCCCTTCCTTTGCCGTCACCTCTGACCTCTGAACTGACCTCCTCTATCCTGTCCAGCGAGTCGGGCTGAGCCAAGCAAAGCCACCCTTCCACAGCTTGGCTCTCCTGCTGGTTGCCAGCAAACTGCTGATCGATCCTGGGATAATGGATGGCAAACGGGGGGGGGGGGGTCTGCCATTTACAATTCGCAGCCTGTCGATGTCAGACGCAAGCGGCACACTGACCCCCACTGCCATTTAGATAATATCTCATTTTAATTTGTCATTACATTCTAGCTTATTTGTGAATTCAGCTCAATTCCTGCCTGATGCAAGAGTCTCAAAAGAAATTAATTCTTGGCATTAGAATAAACGGAACACCTATAAACAAGAATCAGGCACACCGACTAGCATTTCTGTTAAATGTGCACAACAGCTAATTCAACGTTCTGAAAGAGAGGATCAAACCAATGGACAGTGATGAAGCCGGCACCTGATTACTGCCTGTCAGTGACACACGCTGAACTCAGAGGAGATCAGCGGATGGGATAATAATGAATCCACGCTGAGGCCCAGTGGTCCCTTCCCTCGGCAAACACGACAGACAGGCCGAAGCCGGCGCAGTAAAAGCTGGGTCAGTGGCCTGGGTCAAACGCAGACAAAGGTTCCCTTAGAGACCCTGTGGCCAGCTCAGCCCTGCGGCCATTCCCCCAACCACCCTCTCTAGCTCACCATCTATCTTGCCCCATCTAGTTATTAGGTAGTTCTCTGCTTGACTGAATCCCTAAACTCAGGACCTCTAAAGGTTCCAGCACAGAAGTATGTGGAACCCCACTGATACTCGTGTTATTGTTGCTCTGCCCTCTCCCCGGCAGCACATTCACTCTCCTGCTCACATCCTAAGTGTAAGAGGGGATCTGGGAATATCTCGCACCGGAACGCTCCAAACCCAGTAAAATACGCGTCTGCATCATATGCAATCATAAGCTGGCAATTCTGGCAACAAAATATTTAAGGGAAGAATTGAAATAAGCAAAATTTTAATTCTGTGTCCATCAACATGTTTTTTTTTTTCCAACTGGGGCAAAAAGCTAAATAGGAAACAATTTTTGGAATTTTCACAAGACTGGAATTCAGACTGTTTTCGATGACAAAAACAAAGGAAGAACAAAAAAAATGACAAGAAGTTTCAAATTCAGTGGAAAGAGGGACACTTGTATGACCCGATACCAGATAAGCAGTTCAGAAGACGCGGGGATAGCCGACTGGATGGATATCTTCATAAAGGAACGTTCTTTAATTATGAGGAGAAAATGTTACCATGTCATCATGTTGCACAGAGGACAAACGCAAACTCAAACCGGCAGATAAACAAGCAGATAAGCCATCAATTATGTGCATTCCAGCAGACACCGGTGAGAGGGGGGGTTCGCTCAGAGCCCGGAAGCGGCTTGGGAACCCTCCACTTGTGTGGCGCCTTTTTACCCCCTGGCCGGGTCAGCGAGGATGAGGAGGCCCAGCTTGCCGGCCCATTGTCTGGGGCGGCCTGCCGAATGACTGGCTGGCTACAGCAGCCCCTAATCCCGAGCAGAACCTCTGTGTTCCATTAGGGCTGGAGCAGCCAATAACGCGAACACAATATGAGCTCACAGAGAGGAGGGACGATTGGAGAGGCCATCTACAACCATGGCTGCACACCTTAATTAGCGTCTAACAAGCAACTTGGAATACAACGGGACAGCGATTAGAAATCAGCGCACAAAAGCACAAAGAAAAAATAAATCTCTAAAACAAGAAATGTAATAAGAAACCATGCTTGACATCATTAATTCTGACACCTCAGTGCTGTTTAGGTCTGAACTGCAATGCGGACCAGATAAGCAGTTCGCAGACGGATGGATTAGCATGTGCATTTTATCACACTGCAGAACGAAGGCGGATGATCCAGGCATTAACACCCTCTCTGCCAAGAAGGTAAATTCATGAAAGGACCTGAAGCCACACAAACTGAGTGAGAGACACTTCACCACATAAGTCACCATCTCCCATGACCACAAGCAACAAAGAGCTTCCTATGTAGGACTGACCCAGTCAGTCTGGATTGCTGCTCTGAGAGCCCAGGCTCAGCATTATGTGATGATGAATCGTAAGAGAGCCACAAGTCTGTCACACGTATCAATACCACTGTGCCATACAGGCTGGTACGAGGGCTTCTTCTGACCAACAACTGAAAGCTACTCAGCAGCTAATGCTGAGGAAAGCTTGTGAGCTCTTGGGAATAACACCAGCACAGGCAGACCTTCAACACAGAGAAAATCACCCAGCAAAGGCCTGTGTAGACACAGGTAAATATTATTCATGAATCCCTGTGGTACCCCTTATTCTCAGTAAGAGCCCACAGTGACCATGCATTCAAAGCAGGCTGTTAAGGGGAGACTAACCCAATGTCCCTGGTCTCTGGCCTTGTTATGGAATAACAATCCCTTTGTGGGTAGGTGGGTAACTTTGCTACTTCTTATTAAAATACACACACTGGGAGCAAAAAGAAATTGATTAGGGTTAACTTGTCCTCCTCATCCCCTTTCTAGTATCCCCATGGAATTTAAGGGGAAAATTTATAGCAACAGATATACAACCATACTTGGAACACGGTATTTAGTTTATTATGACAGTTATGACGTAATATTTCTGATGTTATTTATTTAGCTAACGTTTTTTACAATGCGCAAATAAACATCACATAAGTTCTGTTATTCAGACATGTCATGTGAGCAGAGCGTGAGCAAGGAGCTGAGCGTGAGTGAAGATGCGTGCCCAAATATACTCAGAATTCATCTGCACAAATATCAAGACTGATACACAAACTGGCCGAGATGGAGTTTGCGAAATATTTCACAAAGGTTTAAGGTGACAGTTGTTAGGCATGCAGATTATTCCTCCCTCTTTAAAACTGGAGCGAGTGTGGAGCGATTTGACTGGAGCGGGAGGAAATTTTAGTGGAGCGAGGAGCGGTATGGAGCGGAGCGGCTTAGTGCGAATTAGAGCGGAGGAGCGGGCGGAGCCAACAGCCGCTTGAGCGAGGAGCGGAAATTCTCACTGCTCCGCTCTGCTCACATGCTCTGGTCACCAGGCTTGGTGCCTTTGGATTACTGTTGAACCCAACTGCGTTTCTGTTTGAAGGTTTAAATGATTTAAAAAAAAATTCATTTCTCTGCTGCACCGAAATTACACCGACCTGTGCACCCAAAACTGAGGTCTGTACCAACCCTCTCTGCCATCACACCCATGTTCTGTAGCGCAATCATAGCAGAAGTAGGACACCATGGGGGCTCTCTAGGATCCCACTGGACTTTCACTCACGTTCCCCCCCCCCCCCCCCCCCCCCCATTGCCCCGTGTAAGAAACGGCAGCCCATGAAAATGAAAGCCGCCTACCTAACTAATGACGGCAGCAGAGAGAGCCGGGCTGAAAAAGTTCCACAGATCTATCAGCAGCCAGTTGTCCGCGGGGCCACTGGCCCATGAAGCCGGCAGGGTGGCTGGGAGCCCGGCAGCCAGCTTAACTGAGAGAGCCCATCCTTCAACACAACTTCCAGGGATGCACTTAACGAGCTGCATCTCGAGGCTTGCTGAATCAAACGATGGACAGAGCATGTTGGCACACAATTCCTGCTACTTGGCACACAATTCCTGCTAAGCTTAACCAGCAAAATGAGATTCAACTGCATTGATCGTCAGAACATCAGAATTGGTTATAATTGATTTCTGAGAGCAAAAATCCTCCTTAAAGATATTCCTGCTTCCAGGTTGCTAATTCTTGCATTCATGTTCTGCAGGCAGATGTGCAAAGTTGCCATGCTGGCAAATTTCTGAGCTATGAGATAGCAGGGGAAAGCTTGTTGATATTCATAAAGGAAGCTTTACTTGTTGCATTACTAATTGTTAGTAGATCAGGAATCAAACACTTCTAATGCATCAAATCAGTCCCTTAATAATTATGTTCTAATCAAATTGCCTTGGAGCCAAAAATGTACACCCCTTGTGTAAATTTCTTGGTTACATCAACTTAACTTAATTATAAATTAATTCAAAACTACAATCATAACTGGGAAAAAGTTTGTAAACCAAGGGGTTCAGACATTTGACCCCTTCCGTAAGGCAAATGCCACTGAGATTTACCTCCAGGAGTGGGTCAAACACGAGACCAACATCAGGGGTATCACTGCAGGAATATGGGAGCCAGGTGGGAAATAATGACTGTATCATGCCAAAATAATTCCTCATGAACCTTTGGAAACATGACTGGAGAGGTCCGGCAGGATCCCAGTAAACCCAGTATGTCCATCTCCAGTAGAGCCCAGTGATCCTGGCCAGCCAGCATTTTCCAGGGACAGGCTCCCCACCATCTGTCATCATACAGCTTGTATCTCAGTTGACCCAACATCCATCTTCCTACTTTTAATTATACGTTTCCATATTGAATCTGTTACGTGACTAAATGACGTCCGCTGTCAGTGTCTTTGGCAATCAGATATCCACAACAGCAGGTTATATTTCTGTTCATCTCCTATAAAGAGATTTCCCCACCTTTTAAGCAAATGTCACACCAATATCTTGTACCCTACCCAATACCCATTTGCATCCAAAAACTCGCCCCAACTTGATTTTAACTACCGAATGTAGTAACTGTGTAGCGGCGTTGCAGGTTACCACCCAGGCCTGGGGGGTGAAGATCTTTGGGGGCAGAGGCTACAAAAGGCCCCCAAATGTTGGACAATCAATCTTTCTGACGAAGGACTCTGCACACAAAGGGGACAGAGGCCAAAAAAGTCACACCTACTGCTATGCCTTCTGCTCCCATTCTTAGGGCTCTCTGCAGCGCACTCCTCAGCAAACCAGAAGACCCGAAACGGCACTGGAGCAGCATGCCGACCAATCAAAAAGCAACCTGCTAGTTATGCTGCCGTCAGGAACGCCACGCCACAGTAGAGGAGCACTGAACTGCAACACCAGCAGTATATTAGTGCATTTTTTTAATGAAAGCAGTTTTACATAAAAGTTCAGTGCCAGGAACATTTTGAGAGCACCTATGTTATTCTCACAACTTACAAAGGTAAAAGTCCAGCTGTTTTGTCCAGGGATCTCTGGAATGGATACGTGTCCCACCCCCCCACCCTCCAAAAAAAACAGAAAATCCTTTCTTCGCGGGCACTGGGGACAATAGAGGCTGGGCTGAATAGCATTTAATTAATTCTTAGGAATAACGGGCCCAAAAAAGCTGAAGCAGTGCAGATAGGGACTAGTGATGGCCTCCACCTCCAGCTGTTGTGACGTGCCGGGGGTGGAGGTACAAGCCAGCTACAGCGAGAATTAGCACCACTTTACAGAGATTAATCGTCTCACCTAAGTGTGCTGTGCCTTGCTGGGTGGGTGTGTGTGTGTGTGTCAGAGAGGAGGGCTGACACCATCGTTTTCTCCCACTGACTATTTCTCAGGTACCTGCAAATTTTATGAGCTTCCAGATAGACCTTCCATCAGGGCCGAGTCTCGTTAAAACAAGCCTGTAAACGCCACCAGCCTCTTTTATAACCCCTTTAGTTCATAACATAAAATGGTACACAACTTCAATTAATAAAAAACGCAAACAATTAGCCTCCATTAGCGGGAACGCCATCGGGGGGAAAGAATCTGAAGTTTGCGTGATTTTCTTATTTTTAACAGATACCTCCTGTTAGCAGACATTTGATGGATTACCTCCTCCCCGTCGCAAATTCTCAGCCCAACCCCAGGGCCCATAAACTGGGACTTTTACGACTACTCCATTTACAACATTGTGCAGTGTCCACTGTGCAATGACCACTGCAAAAGCCATTGTTATTATTTGGGGCTCAATTGCTCCAAAAGTCAATTCAGACAACAGAAAACTGACAGTGTGGCTAATATTCTGCTAAGCTGAGATGTGCAAGCCGGATTTACAAGCTTATTAAGAGTTGATAAGTTTTCCCGGTCCCAGATTTTCCAACCCAAAAAAGGACTCAAACAAACACCAGTTTAAGAGGTTTGTTATTAGATGAAAACATTTTTCTAAAATACAATTTATTTTCTTGTTTAATTGAAGAAGCCACCTCATCGAAGCAAGATGTCTCAATTTCATAGACGAACCCCTCCTATCTCAGTCTGACGTAAGTACATCCACATGTGGGCTCGGCCCTTATTCTTTTGATCACGGAGGCAGAGCCGACGATGACGTAATCCACATGGGGGGGGGGGGGGGGGACACACTAGAGAACTTGTATTCTCAGAAACTAGGTGCCACTGAAAAGATCAGGTTTCCACCATGAAAGCGAGAGGAGGGAAGGGGGAAAGAGTGGCCAGTGGCCTTTTGTGAGGAGCAGAACAACAAGCGGCCTGGCCTGGGGTGCTGCTGATGGGGGGGTGCGAGTGGTGGTGTTGGGGGGGGGCTCTGATAAAGCCTCGCTCCCTCCCTTCAAAAAGGCCAGCTCCTATATGCACCACAAAAAAATTGCATTCCAAAAGAACAATTCGTGGTGACCACGCACTTTGTGAATAACGACATGAAAGCCTCCCCAGTGAATGAGGGGTCATCTACTGCTCGGCGCTGGGCTAAGCCACATCCTGGACAGCTCCTAACCTTTGAAACTTCCCCTCCCTGATTTGCACATGAATGGACCCATTTTCACAGAGTAACTTCTAAGTTTTGGGCTTCTAACTTTACAGGCATTAGCCCACCTCCCCCCTCCACAAAAAAAGCACCCATGCCTCTTCAGCTAATAGATGGATTAGGGAACTGGGATTCCCAAAATGCAACAATGGAATTACACTTCTGAAGAAAAAGGTTAAGCTATCCGCCCTAACATTAGACACAGGGCCCTAAGAAGGAAACGACAGCAGCCTGCTGCTGATGCGAGACGCCTTTCTTCATCCTCCTGATGCCCACAGAAGAGCAATTTCAATGCCGATCACTGCCTTAGGTCTCTATCCCCCTCTCGAGACTTGAAAGGTCTGGCAGGTACTACTGCAACACTGGACTCCAGGCTGCAACTCATTTCTGGCCCACTCTGTATTTTTAATAGCCTCCTACACCTCAATTTCTCCATACCATAGTATTAGTATAAGGCATCCAAGGAAAAGACTTCATACCAGCAGACACTGAGTGACTGAAGACCGCATGCAGTGGCGAGACACAGCCTGCTATTTAAAGAGCCATAAACATGGTCATGTTCATCACTGTTAGTGTCCAAGAGAGCCGCAGTAGCCCAGGTTTTCCATGATAGCCACAGACACATATGAAGATGGACAGAAAGAAAAACCCACGCGCCGTCCCATCCGGAATCCCATCCATCAGGCGCTTAAAGGCAGACCGGCCATTTCTGGTCCAACGCACGGCACAGAACCAAACTTCAACAATACTCACTTGCAATAGTTAGACGAGCCTTCTGGCTCAAGATCGCTCCATATTTGTTCTGAGCGAGGCACTGGTAAAATCCTTCATCCGACTTGTCCGCCTTCCTGCCCTCCACTTCGGAAATGTACAGGGAGCCGTTGGACAGCAGGTACATGCGCTCGCTCTCCGAGATCCTCAGCCCGTTCCTCAGCCACGTGACGGCGATGGGCGCCTCCCCGCGCGCCTGGCAGTCCAAAACGACACAGTCCCTCCTCGTTACCATCACATCCTGGGGCTCCTTGGCGAAGAACAGCTCGCTGAAGCAGGACACACCTGCGACGAGGAGAGAAGCGTGAGCGGTGAGCCAGCGAGTCGCAGCGCAGGTCAGAATGCCTGGCCGTTACAGGGCAACCAGCTGTCCTGGACTGGTCTCAGCTGAAGGAGGAGGACTCTTGGCAACTTATAATTATAAGTCACAGGACTGATGTCACACAATGAGTCTGGTTGTATTTCCAAATACAAAATCATCGCTGCAGCAGCATCTACAAAATTACTTAAATATAGAGTTACTACTTTTAAGTTTCTCATTCCATAACCTCTTCCAAAGTACTGCACTGGACAGTCTCCACAATTTTTTTCAAACCAAAGAGTATTTGTATGAAGACGTAAAAACAGAAGCATTAGTAGCCAAATTAAACCTCTGTTATTAAGCAGCATCCTGACACTTCAAGTTATTTTGAAAAGTACCCTGAGAAGCGCTATGCCATTACTATGCCATAATATGATTAAATCTGCCGCTATGGATCCCTATAATTAAACGGATATAAACATGCCTGTAGGGGCAAGTAATAGGGGTATCCCACGCCCCAATATAAAGGAGGGTATTTAGCGTGACAATTTCATTTCAAAATGCTCGTATAATAAAATATTTAATTGGGTACAATAAAAAATTGTCTTTTCCCATTATAGGATATAGTTACGTACGTATCATGTGGGTTAGTTTAATAAAATTACTTAAATGTACAAATTCCGCCTTGCACAGGACTTTCAAAGCTTAAAGTAGGCGACATATAAGTGTCCGAAGCCATTTAAAACACAATATATTATGTGGCATTTAACGCATAATATTATTGGCTTTACATTTTTCTGCAATCTCTGAAAAATGAAACTGCTAAGTAAAATCGAATGCTGCATCAATTGCGTTTAAATTCACATGATTAAAATAAATATCAGCATGCAACCAGAGTTCATGCGCTTTGCTCTGCCGGGCCGTATGACATCTACGATGTGTCCCAAAGGGAGGTCAGGTTTTAATAACACAAGTGTATTAAAATAATTCCAGCCTGTATCACGAAAAGTGCGACACGGACTGCTCGTGCAAGAGCGACACGCGCTTCCCGTTAAATAGCCCGAGAAGGCACGATGCACGGGGGACCGGGCAGGACCAGAGTCATTAAAGCGCACTACAGCGCACTGGCCACGGAGGAGCACGGCCAGCAGACACAGCACAAAACATTTAAGGCAGAGAAACTGTCCCTGGAAAAGGCACAATAAGCCTTTAATATAGAAGTTATTGTAAAGCTACCATGAATCTAGCAAATAACAGCAGGCTTGTCAATGCGCTTCGCAGTCATACATATGCATTGCATGCAAGAAAATAAAACATCTCTCTTCAAAAAATAACTTACGTGATACTGAGAGAAATACTGCAAAAAGCAGCAGCCGCTGGTGTATTTTCTTTTCCGAAGACGCCATTTATCGGGATATTTCTGGCATGCTAACTCCGCAGGCTGCCTGCCTCGCGCTCCAACGCGTGCGTATCCCGACTCGAACTGAGCGCGCTTGGCATCGCATCCGGCACTAGTTTTCCTTCGGCGTAGTAACACGGCCACTTTAACGCTACAAAATTGCGCTGAAGGCCGGAGTAGTTCGGGAGCGGGAATGTATCCCTCCGCCGAATCGCGGACATGAGCTTCTTCTATACAGGCACGTGAGCCCTGTAAATATTTTTGATATGAGGCTGTTTGATATGAGCATGTATGTGGACCACATATAAGAAAAAGTTAACAAAACAATAATAAGATAGTAAGAAAAAGATACATCATTCAAAAACATTACTTTTACGAGTAATCGTCTAATTCGATTTAAGTGTCGTGTCTGAATTTTCTGAGATATGTCGGGTGCATTCCAATGTTGGGTTATAACAAAAATCTAAATATAACCTGAAAATGGTGCAAAATTACTGCATCCGAATTTACATTTGTTTGATTTGTGGGGAAAGGTATATTTAAACACATTTATCTACAAAAATAGCAGCGGAAATGTGTTTTAAATTGATTCACATGTATGGGGCACTTTTAGATTGCATTTATTAATGATAAATCGAAATTAACGCTAACATTAACGTAGGATGAGTAACAAAAGTTTTTTTTTTGAGTTTTGCCAGGTATGTACCATATTACAATGATGCTGTGCGCTCTATCAAAGGCTAGTAAATGCGGAGAAGATAACTCCCTGGCCACGCAGTCGGAGCTCGGCCAGGCAGCCCTGCCTGTTGCAGTCGCCTCCTGTGCTAATACTCTCTCAGCCATTTCGGCTGACTCCATACAGCAGCTCAGTTCAGACACCTTTAACCTCCTCACAGCACCTTCTGTAAAGTGACCCACAGCCTTTGAAACGGGCCTAACAGCAGATCTTTCTTTCCCAAGGGGAGCAGGAGACTTCTCGCCAACATGTGTGTTACCCAGAATTCAGCATTGCACGCATTGTCTGCATATTTGAGAGGTTTTCCAACACCACAAACCACAGCGTAGCTTGTTTGGCTCCAGTTGTTGACCTGGTTATTAACCAGCAGAATTCCTGCTTCTCAACACTGAAAAATGATGAGAAAGGAGGCAGGGGAGGCAGCATAAGCATTAGCCTCACTGACAAAACCCACAAAGATGAATTTCAGTGCATTGCCATAGTGGAAGTAGTGCAGCCTGCAGCAGCCAGAAGCACCTCCATGTATAAATAAAGCTGTTTTTTGATGGGGGACATTGAATAAGCAGCCAAAGAACAATAATCATGTCCTGCTTATGTGGAATGAAGAGCTACAGAAAAAGCTCTATGCACCATCCTTTGTCTGAAAGTATTCTTGCCAGACACTTACTGTGGCCCTGATTTATTCCCTGCATTGTATTGTAATTTTACTGGCTGTGATTAACATCCCTCTTAAACTGTATGATAATTTCCTTCTCAACCAGTCAAATTAAATGCCTTAAATACTTCATGTCGTCTTTGTTATGCATTGGAATGAATGTGTGGACACCGGGTTGGATCCGTCACAGATCTCAGTGCCACCGTCACGGTTGCATTTGATCGGCACCGACTGCGCCGGCCTGCCCCGCAATCGCCACGCCTCCAGCCATGTCTGTTAGAGCCCTTCTGCGCACCGTCTTCTTTCTGACCTCCTGGACTTTTGGACGATTCTTGCCTGTGTGTTTTCCTGGTTGCATCGCCGATTGCTGTCCTGTTACCCCCCCCCCCTCCAACACATGTACATGAATTCTCCCCTCTGCTTCACGCCTTCGGGTTGTTTAGCTTCTCTGCCTTACCAGTTTTGACCCTGCCTGTCTCTGACTTCGATCCAAGCTACCAAATTAAACATCCACACCTCCTACACTTGGATCCTCTTGTCTGAGCATTACAGCTATATACTCAGAGAGTTCAGGAAAGGCACAGAAATGCTAACACTAGGCTTCGGACTCGACTCCGTCCCGTTTAGCCAACCGACCTGAAGCACTGTCCATAGAGCACAAAAAAGCCAAAGGAGCTGATTAAATTTATCTGAAATGTAGCAGTATATCTGGGGCCTTTCAGCACTGCTTAGAAAGGAGACATGATACATGAGGCCACACTGGAGGAGCAAGATTTCTCCAGCCAAAGGTGAGGTGACAGCGGCCGGCCAGGCGGCATTAAGCTTTGGCACCTGCTGGGATAAGCTCACACTCATGCGGATCCCCGGTTCCAAGGCGCGCCTGGTAATTATGAGAGGATATTGATAGTAGCAGGGCAGCTGCTGAGCAAATGCAGATATTGATCCAGTGTCCATTTTTTTTGGGGGGGCGGGAATCCACTTCCCCTCCCTGGATCCTCATTCAGAAGCTGCACAATAGGCCCAGCTGCATTATCAGCTGTTCATGAGAGCAACCAGAGAGCCCTCCGTGGATGTTTCACACAGATACCTGTTTGTTCATTTCTTTTTTTCTTTTGTATGTTTCGGCAGATACTTCTCAGCATGTCTGAACATTAAACATCACATGACAGTTAAATTTCAATTTTCCTTAAATTAATAATTCTGTCTCAAAATAATGCATTCACGTGAACCATCACATTTCTCTTAAAAGGTTCTTTACTCACTCTAGGGACAGATTACACTGACAACATACTGCATCTAAGAATTTATCATGAATTTGAGTTTTTGTGCATTCACTGGAGGAGCTGTCGCATACAATCGCAGTCAAATAGTCTTACATGTGCTGGTCTAACAAATTGCTTTTCCCATGGCTTCTGTTTGAAATTTGGCTTGACGATCTGCAAATCGGGCAGAGTGCAGGGGGTGGGGGTGGGGGGCTGGAAATATCCATACTGGTGCAGGTTGGGCTCTCCAGATCAATAGAGTAAAAGTCATTACCATTGTATGACTGTTCCAGGGGCCCAAGGAAAGGAGATCCGGCACCTCTGGGCAATCCGTTCATTGGACAAGGACCAGGTCATCTCGCTCCAGAAAAGGACCATCCCCAGTGACCCTCAGTGTCCAAAAGGCTGAATCGAATTGTGCGTGACCTGACCCCTGGGAGGGTGGTCCCATAGCCTGCAGCATTCACATTTGGTTGGGGGATGGGAGAGAGGAGTGGTGCCCAAGGGCCGGACAATACTATCAAGCTTTTAACGCAAACTATCTCTGAAAGAGCTCTCCTCCTGTTTTCTCCTCTTAATTTCTGCTGCAACATTCATTAAAATAACTTTGTTAAATACTAAAAACAATTCAGTCCAACACAGCAATGGATAGGCTCATTACATATTACAAGAAATGTTGTAATGATGAAGTGTTTAATGAATAAGTGGTTCAGACAGATCATTCTTAAAATGTTTTTGTATTTTGCCACCTTAGTCTAATACTGGTTGAAACAATACTTAATGCTTTAATATTTCGCGTGTCTTTTACTTAGAAAAAGAAACCTTAGCGTGACTTAATTACACAGTTACTGCAGTTCAATTTTTATTATTATTTTTTGTGTTATTATATCATTAAGTATAAACGAATGCACACACGTCGGCTTCAAGAAAGGAACGACTCCCCCACATGTAGCCCATGTAGCCTTGGAGCTCGTACGTCATGATATACGACGTGTCTTTTTTAAAGTTACGCCTCCAAGGCTTAGGAAAGCAGTCTTGATCAGCTCTTAGGCGACTCGGTCCCAGTTGAATTCTCATTGATTACAGGTATTCATGATAAAAAAATCGACCCTTTCGCTCTAAAAATATTGATCTTGTCTTTGTTTTTATAAAATGCACTGACAAGTCAAATTCATTTCTGAATACCTTATTTCGTCGTCACTTGTATTGTAATTTAGTCACGCTGGAAGCAACAACACATTCGTGTTACTTTTTAAATGAAAATATAAGCAAAAGTTGTTTTATGAACATAAATCGAAAACTAATCTGAATTTAAATAAATTTACTAAAAAAAATTAAATATATTTTACTCAATAGTCTTTTCAGCTGTTTAACCTCTCCTGACATGATTAATAGTGTTCTATCACTGTTCTTAATCTATCTGTGAACTGGACTCAAGATCGTGTGCGAGAAACACTGCAACGCCCCCCTGTGGATCGTTACAGTATTGCAGCTTGTGTGAACGCCGAAAGCGAACACGAAGGAACGCACCCCAAAACAAAACCCCGTGACAAGTAAATGTACCCTCAAAAGGTACAAATTTGTGCTTTTTTTCCTGACAGTATGCTTGTGAAAGGAAAGGCACCAGTAACCTAGCAGATTATAACATATCATAACAGATCATAACATCCTCACTATATGCACTAAAACTACTGACTTTGCACAATAATATGCACAGGAGCTTTTTTCCCTATTTTTATTTATATATATTTTATCCTTATTTTATTGTATTTTTAATTCTTGTTGTTTGATTGGACTGCTTTTTACCTTATTTTACTTTTTTATATGTAACTATTTGTGGACTGCTGGATCTGTGAATTTCCCCATGGGGATGAATAAAGTATCTATCTATCTATCTCTTAATCTATTAAACCCCCTTTACTGTCTGCCACAGATCTGGGAGACCTGCAACACTGAACTAACAGACCTTAAAATGATCTTGTGTGTTTACCAGAATCACATTATAAAATGCACCACAGCACATTGAGCTCTTCCTCGGGACCAGCTATCCGAATTCGGGTGTTCTCCTACCATGTGCCTTAGGCTGCCTGGGATAGGCAGCTATTAGAGGGACAGACCTTCCTACGTGAAAAATACTGACACACACGTTCTGTATAATGAATAAAAAGAACTCACATTTAATTGTGACACAAAGTACCGCTATTAATTATTAGTGTTGAGATCAAACTAAAATCTCTGTATGTTTATGAGTCTGAGGTAATCAGCCTGGTTAACAGTGAAAGCGGGCTTATCTACTGGAAGTCACATGCCTGTAATTATAATACTTTGCATATGATTCCAGATTACTGCCATGTGCTTTTTTAAACACCAAGAAAAATCAAATATGATCTATAGTTGTTTTAGTAATTTTTTCCAGGTGTGAATTAATATTTTCATAATATATACATAGATTCATTAATTAATTCAACTTTATTATTAATTATACATTTTAAACAATCTCACCATAATTGAATACAACTTCCTTAATCAAATATATGTCATACAATATTTTATAAAAAGGTTTGTAATTTAACAGTCTAGTATATTAGTTGTGAAACAGGTCTGAGCTTATATCCAGCTATGTTTACATGTAAACATTTATTCAGGAGTCAAGTATACAAAAAAGCAGAATTAAGAAAAACTATACATTTTAAATAGCTAATTGGGTGAAAAACACATTTGAAGACTGAAAAAGCTTCAGAAACTGAAGGAAACAATTTTCAAACAGAAAAACAATGAAAAAAGTTACTTTTGAAAAAACAAGATTAACATTGTCAGTCTTCTGTACACTTACAAGACTCTGTAAACATAAGATCACTCAAACCTATACTTTAGAGTGAAGAGTAAAAAAAAGTATCAATACTCTGAAAAGAACAAGCCAGTTATAGAAGAAAATGTGTTTTTAACAACTGGGATGGTCGTATGGTGCAGTTAGTCTGCATCTGTGCGTGTAAGAAACTTTAACACTGAAGTTTATAAAGTTTCCTAGTAATTCATGGCTAAAAGTCTAAAACCAGCTTCCTGGAAAGAGCAGCGAGGCGTTTTCTGAACGCTGTTGTAACGTCAATAAAAGCTGTAAAGCAGCGTCCGTGGGAGGGCTACAGGTTATCCAAGCTATACCAGAGTATTTGCGTACACAAATTATACTAAATACATGGATGATACATAAAAGGCTAAGAGTTTTCAAACTCTACAGATGATCAGTACTACAAACACATAAGCAGGGATACCACATGTTGCTCTGCTTGGTCTGCACAGGAGAGCCCTGGTGATGCGCATCACCCGTTTGTGTTATCATCAGTCGTCCTGCAGCGATGTGCTGTTTTAAACGGGAACTGCACATGGTTTATCGCACACTGAGGAAGGCATTGCCCCGAAAGGCATCTGTGCGGTGTGCAGACCTGGAATAGAGTCGTGTTGTATTGAAGCAAAGTGCGACCCCCGTTTCTTTTTGTTGTCTGTACAGGAGAGGATGACGGGGCCAGTTCCACATGTCTGGAGTGCGGAGGCTCTGTGGACACGCGGCACACCTCTGAGCCGCGCGGCCACGCACTCTCGCCGGCGACATCACTGGCGAGGACGCGGTGCTCTAATCCACCCCGTCAAAGCCCTGGGCGTTCTCTATCGCAATGTGAAGCTTCTCTCGCAGGTCCTCAAACGACTCGTATGGGGGGAGATCCAAGCGGTTGAAGCTTTTAATTTTTTTTTTTGGGGGGGGGGGGGGGGGGTAAAATAAAGATACTCCTCCTTCCGGTGTTAAAGAATTCGTCAGACCATGTGACACAAAAACTCTTCCCACATATCTAAACAAACAGCTAAACAAACTATATGAAATGCAGCTTAGACATTCATTTTATTCATATATACACATAAACACTGCATGTTTCACTAAATTATTTGTTATTGATTATTATTATTATCATTATTATTATTGAGGGGAGCGCCTCACCAGGTGTGAGCGCGGGGGAGCTTGTCTGGCGTGCCCCACTGCTCGATGGTGAAGAGCTGAGGTCCGTTGGACCCTAACCGGACAAAGATCAGTCAGAAAACGGGAGAGCAAAGAAGAGCGTATCCGCAGCATTATGCTGGGCTTAGCGTCGCATTCGTGGCCATCTCACCGTAAAGCTCTGCAAAGCCGTTCATGGGCACGCGCGACGTCCCGGTCACGAACTGCAGAAGGCGAATGCGCTTCTCTGCGTCCATGAGCAGCACGGTCTAGTGGGTCAGAAACACAGAATCAGCCTTTCAGGCAAGTGCTACAGGGGAGGACTGGCGGCCTGGGTCTGCTTTGAACGCTGAAGGCACTCACTCTCACAAAACACCCTCAAAATTCAAACGCGCATGTAAAATGTGACATTTAGACGTTACTCCAGGCCCCACCCAGCTTAAGGCTCCCCCCGCCTGTCTCGTCTAATATCTTGCAGGGGGAAGCGCCCGGATCCACGTCAGGCCTGGAGTAATGTGAGAAGCCTCACCTTCCAGAACCAGAGAATGACCGGGCTGTTGGCACTGTAGCCATTCTTGTACTTGGTGTTCTCCCTCCAGTCGTTGACATCGACGTCACCCAGGCCGCACATCAGCAGCTGTGGGAAACAAGAACGGACACACACACACACACACGCACGCACACACACTGAGCGTGTCTGATTTCAACCCCAGGGGCAGGAACACGTGCAGCACAGGGCTGTACCTGGATATGCCGCACTCACCTCCAGCTCATTTTCATCAAAGATCTTAATGAGATCCAGGGGTATTAGCTCATAAAACCCCTGTGGCAGGGAGAGAGAGATGTGGGGGGAGATGTAGACATTAAGGTGCAAAGCTGATTTTAGCAACTGTACAGTAAACCATCTGGAAATTAAAGTGCCAAAATGAGAACCACAAGAAAAGGCCCCCCAACACCCAAAATGTCCAAGAGCCCATGGTTCAGGATGGGCTCAGATGTCATTTACCTCCTTGAAGGCTGTCATCTGCTTAATTATTCTGTTGACAAACCTCCACTGGATAACGAGGCTGCAGTAAACGAGAAACAGGCGTCACATAACTAGTTCAGGGTGCCATTAGGGAAATACAGTCAGGTGTACAATCCCCAGTGCATTCAAACCACTATATTCAAAACAATCTCACCCATCCCTCAAGGCGCATTGTTCTAAGAGATACCCACTAATCACCTACCATAGGAGGAAGAGTGAAAAAGCACTAGTGAAAGATGAGCCACTGCTAAAACGCAGCTGATGACATACACATGGATCTACAGGATGTCAATGCTGCTCTTATGCGGAAGGCTGTAGTAATGAGCAATAAAACCCGCCCTTTTAAGGTAACAATATGCCAGAATCAGTCAGCAACAGTGGCAGGACTCAAATGGCATGATCAGGGGCTCCGCTATGGATTGTGGGCCCCATGAAATCATATTATATTGGCCCCCCTATCCAGACAAGTCCAATTATGTTACAAATCTTTAGGGTCCCTGTTTCTCAGGGGCCAGTGGAATCCTAACCCTCCCCCTTTACGGCACCCCTGGCCATGACTGGTGGCCAATGGGAAAGCCAGAGGCGGCCCGACGCCGTGTTGTGTTCCCGCCAGCAGGTGGTGCTGATGCTCACTGGATGTACTCTTTCTTGTTGCTGTCATTGACCACAATGTCAGCTCCTCCCGGCTTCAGCTCGTGCTGGTGAGTCTGGAACAACAGGCAACGTTTAAGAAAACTGTAATTAGTACAACGAGAGGGAAAAACAAAGCAGGACTAACCTGCCCAAAAAGATCCTCATCGATCGTGAATCTGAGGTCTAACTCTGTAGGGTCATTCTCCAGGATCCACTTCAGCGAGTTGAAGTACTCACTGTCCTGAGGCAGAAACAAAGCCAGAAATATATTAGGCAAACAGTTTTCTTAACAGTGTGACTGAGCTATCTTACGCCGTGACTGTAGGGTACTATAAGTAACAGTATAACTGAGCTGTCTTACAGCGTGACTGCAGGGTACTATAAGTAACAGTGTGACTGAGCTGTCTTACAGCGTGACTGCAGGGTACTATAAGTAACAGTGTGACTGAGCTGTCTTACAGTGTGACTGCAGGGTACTATAAGTAACAGTATGACTGAGCTGTCTTACAACGTGACTGCAGGGTACTATAAGTAACAGTGTCATTGAGCTATCTCACAGTGTGACTCGTGGTACTAGAAGACTCACAACTGATGCCATGTCTTGTAGGGTGATGGGCTTCTGGAGCATCATCTTGTAGAAAGGCCGGATGAAGAAGGCTGCAGGGTGAGCGGGACACAGTGTCAGATGAAACCTGGCTGAACAGTCCTGCAGCTACAGGTTCGGCCTTGTGGGAATGCCAGGGGAACATGGGGTATCTTGGCTGGTCAGTCTGACTGTTTGGCGGTTCAACGACCAAACATCTGCAGACCCTTTAAAGGACAAACTGCCATATTGGACTTCGGGATTATATTTATGTCATTATTTATTAAGTCATTATGGAAACAACTGTCGGCCCACGTACAGTGCTCACAGAAAGTCTTGGAACACTTGCTTAATTCAGTATATTATTACAAATGTAATGATTTATAACAGAAATCATTACTTCATTCATTTGTTCTGGTACAAATGGTACAAAATGCTGCAGCCAAAGTTCTTACAAAAACTAAAAAATCTGGTCATATTAGCCCTGTCCTATGCTCCCTTCCCTGGCTTCCAATTAAGTCTTGGATTGATTACTAAATACTGCTATTAACTTATTAAGCACTGAATGGCCTTGCACCAGAATACCTTAGAGACCTACTGGTCTCTTACAACACTCCCCAACTGCTTCAAGCTCAAGAAGCAGAAGATATATTAGTACCCAGAGTAGAAAGAACTATGGTAGGCCGCAGAGCATTCTCTTACAGAGCTCCATCGCTGTGGAATAGTCTTCCAGCGGATGTGCGAGAGTCAGGCTCACTCTCAATAGTCTAGATTAAAAACACAAACTTGTTTAGCCTAGCTTGTAGGGACTCTAGTTGTAGCTCTAGCTAACCACTAGTGCTGATGTTCAGGGACTCCCCATGCCTGTGTTCCCACTTGCCTCTCCCTCCTACTTATGCTGCCACAGCCATATCTGCCAGAGCTTACATATTGCACTCTGGCTCTGGTCACCTCTACTTTGGCTAATGCACTTTTTATTTTATATTTCCCCTATCCTGGAGACCCAAAAATATCAAGATATTCTGCATATCCTGCTGCCTATGTCCTTTCATCCTGCCCACCCTTATAAATCACATTAGAAACAACTGAAAGTTTTACAGAAAAAAAAGCAACAACAAGCAATCTTGGGTGCTTTGTAATTAGCAGCACCTTCGAAATAATGTGTTTAGTGTTCCTTTGGGAGCCAATGACTACACCTGAAACTGACAGCAAAATGGCAAGGGCAGAACTGAAGGAGTCCGTCCAAAAAATTATGACAATAAAAAGAAAATGTCAGCTGAAGATATGTGTGGATATCTTAAACATTGCTTGTCAATTGACTTGTTTTGAAACCAGTAAATTTACAACATTATCACAGAGTTAAGCAAGCGATCCAAGACTTCCTCTGAGCGCTGTAGGTGTTTAGCCTAAAATGCACAGAATAAAAAGTGGCTGGTTTTCCAGTTCCACCACACCTCTCACATACACTTGCACTATACCACACATTCCTTGTGTGCTGTGGGAGGGCAACCACTGTATTGTCATATATTTGAATATTTGCAGTAGATGTGCACAGAAACATCATTATCTGTATCTGCATCTGTTCAACCAACAAAATTATCTGTCCATGAATTTGATTAGAAGCTTGGAAGTGGGTGAGGGATATTACGTAAGTCCCATTAAAATGCAACTGTTGTAGCATAATTAAACTTTTAAGTCTTATGAACTGCCTGAAACCCCCCCCCCCCCCCCCCCATTATCCGGGGGGCATTGAACAAGAAAAAACCTAAAAAAAAAACCCAATAATAATAATAACAATAATAATAATAATAATAATAATAATAATAATAAATAAATAAACATGAAATTGAAAAATTCTGTTTTGCATTTTAAACAGAAACTATTATTACTAGTAATCTGCAGTCTGATAATAATTATAAAATGTGTAATAATATGTTTTATATCATTCCCTTGCCCTTTCAGGGGTATATAGAAACATGATTTTCACTGCTCTGTCATCCTTGGACACATGATATTTTTTTCAATGCTCTATCGTCTCTTGAGAATTAGGCTAGAACGTCAGAATCCCTGTCATTCGAGAGAGTACTATGCGTCCGAGTCTATCTGCGGTTGGGCTTGGAACATATCACCCGCGAATACTGGGGGGGGGGTACCACTATATATAAATATATCCTTCAGTTGAAGGTAATAATCTTAAATTCCAATGATATGGCATTCATGTTTGTTAATGTGAATGTAACTGCAGTTCGCTAGGGAAACATGGATTACTGCTGTTCAACAGTAATTACGTAACAGCAATACAAGGTAAAATGTATTTTTTTCGAATGATCTTTTTTCAAGTGGAAGGAATTAGTGCATGCAGCTAAAAACGATGATAATGTAATGATGTACAGGTTTAGGGGGTCGGATTTGTATAAGGGTTTGAAAGAAATCTGCACATGACACGGACACCTCCCCCCCCCACGCAAGTGATAGCCAGGAAAAATCAGCTCTCAGCCCACTGCCTGTTGTGCACTAGCTAGGTGGGTCACTTAGGGCGCTTTTCCACCGCAGGAAGTAATGTACTGTTACCCAAACTGGTTTGGCACTTTCAGTACTGGTACTTGACCAAAAGTCAATGGAAAAGCGAAAGTACCAAAAGTATCGTAACAAAAGTACTGTACTTGGTGCGGTGGAAAAGCAGAATATTACAGAATATAGCAATCTCTAATGACTAGTTAGTGACACCAAAGTCCTGCATTTCAAACCAAATGGGCATTTATATCTTGTGGCCATCTACAATGATGTGAATCGATTTAGAGAATTATCATCATTAGGAAAATCTGTATACAGCACATTATCTGTGCTTTTCTGAATAATGTACTTATATTTGGGTGCATCCCTAATTTGCAGAGACTGCTGAATTAGAGAGATCAGGGATAGACCTCACAAGGGCAGGGCTGGGGGGGGGGGCCACACACCCACGTGCTCACCATCCAGCAGCTTGCCGTGGTACACAGCCATGCCCGCCACGCGTCCAATGAACTTGAAGTAGGACAGGTGATCCTCGTTACACAGGCCAGAGTTAGGGTTGATCTGTAGCGTGTAATTATCCCTGCGGCCAAGTGGGAATACGCAAAAAGTGGATGAAATTCATACCACTTGCACATGGTCATGAATGCACAAGACAAAGCAAAGTACTATCAGATCACACCCCAGCACAGGGTCAGAGAGAGGAGCTGGAGCCTAGGGCAGCATAGGGCACAAAGTAGGGGTACCTCCCTAAACAAGATGCCAGTCCATAGCAGGGTAGTGAAGGAGACAGTTAACACTCACGTGGCTGAGTACTCAAACAGGCCATAGTAGGGGTTGAACATCTCCTTAGAGATGAGGAAGAACCACTCTCGGGCCACTCCTCCGTAGTCCAGGCCTTTCTCCCCCTCAAACTCGATCCAGAGACGGGCCTTCAGGAAGTCGGGTCTCTTCACAGACAGGATGCGTCTGTAGGAATCCTCCAAGACAGCCGAGCGCTGGATCTTCATCTCGAAGCGGCTGGGGCTCTCCGCCTGGAAAGGGGTAGGTGGGGGAGAGGGGGGGGTTACTCTCTTACACTCGAGGAAGAGAAACGTTCTGGGGGAGTATTCTGCCAGTAAGACGTCTTAGGGGGGCAAGGGATAATTTAAGTGCAAGAAATGAATGAATAAACAAATAAATATTCAAAATGTGCTAATGTAGAAGTATGACATTTCAGCAAGCATACACACAGAATATGACAGCAGGGGACAATTACAAAGCTGAGAGCCACCTCTTAACCTGTCACAGTGGGGAGACCTCCCAATGCACCTTGGCTCAAGGGTATACGAGCCTCGGAAGATAAAAACGATCTGGCTTACCGGCTTCCTTAGTTTTTTCCGGAAATACTCATACTTCTGCTTGTAGTCCCTGGAATAAGGCACAGCCTGGAATGGACACAATGTCGTAAGAATGACACCAAAATATGGGCCTTCATTACTGCAATCTGCATTGATTAAATGTGATCCGGAACAAAAGCAACCTAGGCAGCGATTACCCCTAAGCAGAACCACAGGGAAATTTACTGTCAGCTGCTGCACACTGAATCCTTCTTGCCTTATGGAGCATAAGACTTGAACCACAAAGAGAAAGTCATTTCAAAGGTGACTCCAGCTCAGTATGGGAGCCCCTGTCCCAGCTTCATTACTCAGCATCTTGCCCACATGTGCATTTCTGGTCTGGTTTAAAGAAACACAGCCCTGAAAGAGAAAGTTCATGGCGTACTCACTGGACCAGTTATGGCACTATTCTGCAACCTGGGATCCTCCCACTGCGTGGTCTTGGTATCTAAACAAACGAAAAGAACGTATCAGCACCTGATAGAAAAGTCAGTGGTGCAGAACAGACACACGCGTGCACAGACACGGGACTGCACAGACAGGCAGCGTGCTGCGGGTCATACGTACTGTGATCTATGTAGAATATCCGCCCATCACTGTGTTCCCTCTCCTCCCACCCGGGCTGCACAGACACAGACAGACATCATTCGTGCACAAGTGCTACATTCCATTTCAACCGAGTTCTGAGTCCGGAATTTCACCCGGAACGCCGGAGGCCGGAGTTCAGACTTGGAAAGTCGGGGGAACTCCCGCAAGTCCAACATCAGTTGAAGATGAAGTGAAAGTTACAGGGTGTACAGTTTATTAGCACTCACGTCCCACCTGCAGCTCATTAAACGGGTCGTACATACTGTAGCATCTAACTGATATCCTTGGACTTGTTGCTACGGCATTTGCGTATGCAAAATAGTCATCTGGCCAAACAAGAAATCCTGCTGTTTGAAAGAGCTCCCTGGTATTGCTAATAAGGTCTCCGACTGGCTGTACTGGAACGTGTGATGTCATTCCCAGCGCAGATGACAGATCTCTGAGGTGAATGGAACGTGGTGTGAGCCCTGCAGAGCACAACAGAAACTCCCATACAGCTTTAATGGCTGTTTAATGGAACAAACTCGACGGGGCTCTGAAATGACATTCATTCGATTTTCCTGCCACCGGCTACTGATGCCACCTGAATTATACTGCACGCATTTGGTTTCAGATAAATAGAAAATGTGCAAAAATAGACAACTTGTGGTATTTTCGTTACATATGTGGACAAATGGCCAGGCTGTTCATCTGGATTCTGGATCTCTGCTGGAAGCCGAGCCAACAGCTGGACAAATCTCGCCAGTAACGAATCAACTTTCATGACTGATGACAGCATCAGATATGTATCAACAACAATAATAATTTTTGAGCAAGCTTACTGGGAGCGGGCCAAGGTTAGCAGGATCCAGGGAAGGTCGTCTTCTCATGTGTACAGGGATTTTCAACCTGGGATCTTCCTGTTTGTCAGTGAAGTCAGACAGAGGAAGAATGGCGTAAGAGAGCAGGCATCCCAGGGAAGAGGCACGTGAGGGTCGTGGAGGGCAGAAGCAGCTACCCAGGTGGTGGTCTTGGTGTTGTGGTCGATGAAGAAAGGTCTCCCATTGGGGGCGCTGCGGATCTCCCAGCCGGGGGGCATGAAGCTGCAGTCGGGCTTGGGCCGAGAGCCGGGGGAGTGCTGGGGCGACACGTCCGGAGACAGCAGGGGGGGCTGGTACAGGGTCGGGCTCATGGCCGTCTGAGCGGCCTCCGTGGTCGTCTGCAGATCACGACCGGCACTTGGAGCTCATCCCCACACACATTCTCACACATACATGCACAGACATGTATATTTATAAGAGCGGAATGGAAGCGCGTCGAACCGGAGGTGGACAGCACCAGAATGGGGCGGCCCGATGACAGCAGCCGTACAGAGAAACAAACTGGCAAGTATCTGTGAACCACAGAGCGGAGAGTCCCGATTTTCCGGTCCTGCAGTTCCAGAAACTACTTAAATTACCAGAAACCCAAAAACCGGTAAAGAGTCACCTAAGACTCCATCTGTATGAAATCTTTGAGAGAGAGAGAGAGCGAGAACACAGCGAGATTTAAGGGAGAGTGGCCACCTATACCAGAAGCAGCTACTCCACACCTGCTCCGGACAGCGCCCTACCTGAACCAGGGGCCGGGTCCACGTGGTGGTCCTGCTGTTGTGGTTGACATAGTACACCCTGCCCTTACTGTCCATCTTCTCTTCCCAGCCTGGGGGCAATCCAGCTGAGGTTGGTAACAGCTGCCAGGGGCAGAAAAGACAGAAATACCGAACACATAAGAAAGATGCGGGATGCTCGCCTAGCCAGGTGACCGACGGCAGGGAATCTGCCACGCTGTTTGCCGTGAGCCCTAGCCCTGCCCGCCCCAGAGGATTCCGCCCAGGTGAGCTGGTGCTTGTACAGTGCATTGCAAGCGATAGCAGACAAGAATGCACGGCATCCGAAAACTGTGGCCGCCCAGCCACGCCGGCTTCGGTTACACGGCCACCGGAGAGCCCGTCATGGTCCTGCATGATGCGCAGACCAGCAGCCGGGTTCGGCTAGCAACTCCGGCAGATACCCGGAGAAAACAAACAACCCGGGTCCTGGAATATATTTCTTCTGCCCTCCGGGAGCCGGGACCACGTGCCAGAATACCTTTCTGCCACATGTATTCCCTGCAGCACTGAGGGATCCAGTATCATCCCGCAGGAGGGTTACTGTCACGCTCTTATTGGCTTCCACTCCATTTGCCCCATGTACGTAACTTACAACACAGCTGTCCTAGGATGACACGGGGGGGGGCGGGCGGCATCCGCACCATGGGAAGTGCGGGGTGTTCCTCTACCGGCGTCTGGGCGGAGCTTCCACAGGCACTGGAGCGACCCTGCGGCTGAGAGCGAGACCAGTCTGAGCACTGAGCCCTCGAATCACGGCTGCCCATGTTCGCCGTAATTGGAGTCATAATTCAATGTGTTTGCTCAGCACAGGTCAGAGTCCTTGGATTTCCTGGCATGGCCCAAGCCGGGGAACCACAGAGGAACCAGGTGCGCTGGAGGTGGAAAGTCACCCCACGAACTGCGTATCGGCCCCTGCCTCCCACCCCCTGCATAGCATGCAGAGGCCAGGCACAGAAAATGGCAAGCTGAAGACAAAGCCAGGATCCGAGGAGGAGCTTACCGTCAGGGAGGCGTGGCGCTCGCCTGGCCCTGCCCCCCCGGAGGCCTGCAGCCGACTCAGATCCTCGCAGAGGGCGTGGAACTCCAGGGGGGAGTGGGGCGGCGAGGGAGACCGCTGGCTCTGATGGCTGTATGTCGTCGTCTCGTCCTCCGTGATGATCTCCCAGCTCTGCGGCAAAGAGCCGACATGCCCGTGAATTCGCATGCCCTTTGGCCTCTATCCAACGTACTCAAAACATTGTCTAGCTTCCTACATAAAAAAGGACTTAAGGTTTCGATTCAGCGATCAGCCCGCTGAGATATTCTTATTCGGTCTGATTCCTTTGAAGCACTGAACGCTGCCTATTGGCGGCTACCAGTGTAAGGTCTTTATTTTATCACACAAAGTCTACACTGAAATGTGATGCTATTTTCGGAGGGTAATTTTAAATGCCGCTCGGGGAACATCCTGGTCTCGTTCTTGCCAAGTGGCACACTTTTGTTACTCGCACGTATCGGCTGGCCTGCAGGAGAGACGGGAACCTCCACAGCGCGGCGTTCAGTGCAGCAGAAACACCGAGTCCAGCTCCCCGTGCCGTACAGAAACAGGTCACCGCCATCCCACAGAGCAGCGTTAACGTGGAATAAAACTGGAGGGTGAGGGGAAGCTGAAAACAGGAAGTGACGCACAGACGTCGGAAATGCTGCCGACTGCGTGATCTCCACCTCGGGCGACTCGCGGTGGCCGTCTTCGTGCTCTGAAATCTGCCGGCGGGCGGCAAAGGCGTGCCGCGCCTCCGTGTGCCCGCTCCTCCGGCGCTCCGCTGCCTCCTCATTGTCCCTGGTCGAAGGTGGACAGGGAAGACCCTCAGCCGGCGCCCGGCCACCGCAGCAACAGCAGACACAAGAGGCCGCGAGGGAACGCGGAGCACATACTGCGTCGTGGGCCTGTGCCACTGCGTAGTCCTGTTCTCGTGGTTGACGTAGTAGGTCCTGCCCAAGTTGTCCTGCCGTTCCTCCCAGCCAGGGGGCAGCACCGGCAGCAGATGATGATGCCGGGGTCCAGACATTTCCTGGCTGTCCAGAAACTCCCAGCCTGGCTGTGTGTGCACCCCCCCCCCCCCCAAAAAAGTTAATACGTAAGCAAACAAACAAATATAATACAGCCAGGACTATGTGACATGTTTAAACAGCAATGCAAACAGCTTGGATACGGCCCCACTTTGTACTCCATCTTAGTCATGGATTCGCTTTGCAGCCAGAGGGTAGATAGCCAAAGCAGCGGCTGGAACTCCCAGCATTAAAGGAAGAAGTTCAGGTCTTCCATGTGACAGGTACACTTTGGCCTTTCAGACACCATATTTCCATGCACAGGATAAAAGACACTCTGGTCTGCAAATTCCCCACTTTACTCTAACCCCGAGTAAACAAACAACCGAATCCTGTATGTCCTGCTGTACTTCTTAGCTCTGCCACTGGTGGGTTATCTCAAAGTGAACATTAACTGACACAATTTAAGTCAAACAGACAGGAGACAAAAACACATAAAAGCTACTAAGAATCAGAGGACGGTGAAGAACAGTACCATGGCTTCACAGACACCTACGTCTAAATCTTCGCTTTGCTCTCCAGCGTCGTCTTCAGAGCCGCCAGCTTTAGGCAAGTATGTCATCTTTAGTCTCAGGTGACCCTTGACCCGGGACTTGTGACTACAGAGAGAGGAGGAAATAGGTACACACGCTCAGTCAAACTACCCGGGGTCTCAGGAAAACAGCATGGCCAATAATGTCACAGTATGTACCTCATCAAGGGAATCCTGAGATTCCTTCACGAATACCACACACACATTATCGACACATTCCTATCTGAAGCATGCGATTCGGCCTGTTATGAACATGCAGATGTTTTGTTTCGAGAGTGACAAAGAACATAAAAAATGCAAAACAATGTTTTCAACAGAATATTATAGCACAAGTCGATATATAAATATTCAAAATATATCCATGCATTTAAATTAATCTAAAAAAGGCATTTGATACAACACTAAAATATATTTCTGTAAGCTGAACAAATCTTAAAAGTTCACGTTTCAAACGTGATTAACATTGTCATATCAAATCATTTTATCACACTGTTAATAACGCACAATCTAAAACTAGACCAATGTTGCATTTACTTCCAAAACAAAGGCTTTACTGTAAAATCTTCCTATTTGACTTGGCTATGCTAAAAACCTCAAGTCACCACATTTGGAGTCTCCACCAGTTTCGACGAACAGAAAAGTGCAGGAGTAAGAATGCCAAAGCAAACCTCCGTGGATGAAGAAGAAAATCCTTAAATGTGTACGGCCTTTCAATGTTAGGATTTTCTGTCTGAAATAAAAAACAAACAAACAAAAAGGACTCAGGAAACAATATTCTATGTATGAATATACGGAGAATGTACTGATATTATACATACATACATACTGTATATATATAATATATATTCATATATACATAAACACAGTCACGTATAAACAATCTGTCTTGAAAAGCAGCAACTCAGCGAAAAACAACAAGGGTGGGTAGGAATTCCGGTATGACAGCAGAGCACACAGAAATCGCAAAACAACTAGAGCAGCAACTACACTAAAAGCAGGCATCAATTTCCAGGATAGTAATGACGCTGTATGCTGGGGATCAAAACCACTGATAGTGCTGTCCAAACACAAGGCAGCTATTTCCATGGACCTGGGTGGGCTGACATCAGAGACACTATAGTGGTGAATGAAATCATTGTAGGGTGGTATGAAAAATGACGTCAAGCAGTGGAACGAATGAGTTAGCACAAAAGCGAGCAAATTTAAAGGGCAGATGCCGCAGATATTAGAAGCTAAAATGTTGTAATGCCGGAGTTGAGCATCAAATATATACTTAAAATCTTTATTCTAAAGAAACTACATGTAGCAGCAACCCAAAAATCCTGACAGAGCATGCTTGCAGGGGAAACAAAGCTTGCCTCTCCACTGCTGACTGGCTAGATAAGTACTCACCGGTATCTGGTGTAAGGGAACGTCCACCTGGCCCAGGAAATCATCCCTCGTCTGGTACAGAGAGAAGACAGAGACAGATTCGTCACAGGATGAACGAGACACTGTTCTCCACAGGCTGCCCCCACCCACCCCCCTCCTCTCTGCCACACAGCGATGGGAACCCCGGACACGGCCCAACACAGCCGGCAATCACAGTGGGATATCCCAGGATACAGGTGCTAACAACTGACATCATCACAGGAGAACACAGTGGCTGTCTACAGCAGTGTTTCCCACCCAGTCCTCAGGAACCCACAGACAGTCCACGTTTTTGGTAGGAGCTGGGAGGGAGCAAAAACGTGGACCGGGTTGGGAAACACTGCCCTAAAGCATTACAGTCCACGGGACACCAATCGCCAAGGGACATGATAAAAAAAATGGCATAGTCAACCTCTAATACATTAAAAAAAACATTCAATAAATATAGATTAAACTCAAGCAAATCTTACTTCATCACGTGTAAGGAAGGCGGATTGATCGGTGCCTGGATTCCTCATGTCAGCACACGGCCACATTGTTTCATCACAGTCCACGTCTCCTCTGGTTCCAGTTCTTAGAACCGTTTATTTTCAGCTCGTGATTAATCAGCTCAAATCAATACGAGCCGTCAGCAGCGCTGTGTTTACTGGACGCAGGGCCGGTGGCATACGCAGCTGTCAGCGCTTGCCCTGCTGGCTGCGGTGCCTTGCGGAGCCGAGCGAGTGCGGAGCGGGCCTTGTAAGGCGTCTGCTGCCAGTGTGCGCATCCAGGACTAGGCGCCTTTAACCGAGCTAAGCAGCCTTTACTGGGTTAAACGATTGAGAGCTCCAGCACCAGGGAGCCCTGCTCAGCCACCTTTGCCAGCCCCTCTGCAAGGATGCCAACACAACCCTCCAGCACTAAAGACCCACAGCTAACAAACCAGCAGGGGGCAGCCCTGAGGCCTGCATCACAAAGCTGGATTTCTTACATAGCTGGTTAAATTGTTGGGTTTAAGCTAGTCCGAGCTAAATTGGCTACTTTAAATTGGGGTATCTTAAATCAGACAAATTATCAGGCTAAGCAAGAAATCCTGCTTTGCGATACAGGTCCCTGCAGTCAGCAGAATCCTACAAGTCCGAAACAACCAAGAGAGCCAGTTTATTTACACTGTGTCTTTAGCTATCTAGCAGCTGGAACTGTGCATGTTAGAGGCAGCGTTTAGACACTATTATCGGGTTTCTGCTTGAACTGAAAACTTTAGCAGCGTTAACAGGTATAGGCTCGCCGTTTGACGCTAATCCACTACTGTGGAAAAAAACTGTTATAAACACAGTCTTCTGTTGACAGTAATACTGATAATACTGATAATGCTCAGTACATTTGTCCAACATTAAGATAGCACTCAGTCACTACTTTAATTTTTTATTTAAGGTCTAAAATATTCACAGAGCACCTGAGATCCGTGTGTTGCCAAAAAAACAGAGGTTTATTAAAGTTTGATAGTAACTAGGAAGGAAGAGATAAACTGACAGATAGCTGCAGGTCACAGAGATGATGGAAAACAAACAAGTAAGACAATGGAGGTGGTGAGGGGCACGTCACTGCCGAAACACTGCTGCTGCATCACAGACCCAGCAAACGACAGCTGTAAAAAAGCAGCGTAATTCCTTCTGGAAAGCTTATTTTTTGGGGGCAACATGCACCTCAGGAAAGAAACGAGAGTGACTGCATCTCTCAGCACGTGCCAATGAAAAAAGTGCCACACATATTTTAAAATGTCAGCATCGCTCACTGAGCAGGTACACCCCGTCCCAACAACAAGTCTTACTCAATCAGACTGAACAAAACAAAACAAAACAAAAAAAAAAAGAAAAAAATCTAGGATACTGACCAAAACCACTGGAACCTTAGCACTGCGGTCAATCTATCCGGCCGTCATTCCATTATACACACACTGACCCCCCCCCCACCCCCACGGGCGCCAACAGCTCTGTCCTGCCATCTGCTCTCCATTTGCATTAGATGGGAAATCGCCATTTTCCAGCTTCTGTTGGGTAAACAAGGTCACGTTGCCAACCGCTGTCACAAAGCGGCCGGACCATGTGACGTGCCAGCTTAGAAGCGAAAACCCACGGCTGGGGGCCGACCCCTCAAATTGCAGAAGCCTTAGTCTTTGCCGCGTGGCACGGCGAGTGCTCAGCTAACAGCAGGCCCGGTGGACGTACTCCAGGGCCAACATTCTGTAAATGCCCCCCCAGAAATCAGATTAGTTCTGAAAGGCAGGGGTATGCAGGATGGGATGTCGCCTGTAAATACCTCTAATCATGGGATGAAAAAAAATCTGAATCTTAACAGGAAAGAGACAAAACTGCAACTCGTTTGTTCAAAAGTAGCTCAGCACACTTGAGTATACTAATGTTAATATCCAACCCCACAAAACCTTTTTGAGATTTCATTTTTTTCGGAATCTGTATTTCACGGTTCAAAGCCTGACCCCCCCAGCTCTAAACCCAGGTACATTGTAACCAGTACTGACACTAAGAAACAGCACTGAGAAAATGTGGCCTGATAAAGAGGACCTGTGAGAAACATGCAAGCCAAGGTGAAAGAAGCCCGCCCTCCAGCATGATCACACTGCTTCCTCACACGAGCTGCTGCTGAAGTCCTCAGGCAGCCCGAGAAGCGGAGTGTCCCCCACAGAGAAGGAAAAATAAAAATATTACAACACTGATCTAGGCCATGACTCGGGGGGTGGGGGAGGGGGGGGGATTCCACAGGAAAACCAAATCAGCATCCTGAGTGAAGAATCCAGACCCCCGGGCTGCCCACAACTGGATGGCTCTCCCAGTAGCCCCAAGGGGGTGGGGGGCAGGACCATCCCATCCGCAGGAAAACAGGCTACACTCCCAGGAGCCAGAGAAAGTGTGCCAGCCCGCTGTCCCATACCCACTTTGCTATTTACAGAGTGGAGCAGCGCACCATTATTCTCACTGAAGAAAGTCAAACTCAGAAACAATTTTAGCAATATGGTGTTTCTGATAGTTACTGAACATTTCCTCCAAGCTAAATTACCAGAGACCTTGCAGAACTACAGAGGCAGGCAGGCGGCCATGGTAACGCCACATAGCTAGATCCAGAATTAACACTGGTGAAGCAGGTAGGAGCCACTAAATGTCAACAAACAAAGTTAATACACGATGACGAGACATTCTGGCTGAACCCAGATGGCAGAAAAAATACACAGAAGAGAGGCCTATTTGTTTTGAAGGAGCAATTTATACATGCACACACAAAATTGGTATTAATAAAGCTACAGGCGAGGACTGGTTTAAATTCAGAAAAAGCTGTAAAATACACACACACACAGACAGGCGTGTTCTTCCTGGTACATGAAAGGAGACGCCGTCACTGTTATCTGTGCAACCTAACAACATACATACATGTATGTGCACACACATGCATAAGTCATGCATGCAGAGGAAGCAGGCAGGCAGATAAGTGTGAATTAAGTCCCAAATGGGGTAACATGATGAAGGGCCATAATGCCATCCCCCTGCAGGGCAGCGAGCTTGGCCAGCCCTGGCCTCCACCCCCCCCCCCCCCACTAACACCTGTACTTCGGTTTGTGTTGCTACAGCAGGCCAGACTATTCACAGTCTGGGGTAATATTTTGAGGCTGTTTATTTATAGCGCACGGGGAGGGGGGTCCTCCTCTCTCACACACATGCTTGTATAATTAACCCAGGGCAAATATTTTAACTGATTACAGAGCACTAGCAGAATACTAAAAAGAAGACCCCCCCCCCAACACATACACAGATACGCACAGCAGTACATTCTGTTCCCAAACAGGTATCAGATTAATTAATCCCCCAATAGTGTTTCCTTTACACTGCGTTAACTAGTTACTGTAACGTAAACAAACAGCCTGTGGAGCTTGTTTTGGCGGGACTCGTCGGTTCATTTAATGATCTCCGCAGCCAAAGAGGAAAAAAGAATACATATGCACAAAACCCACCATCATGCAGGATTTCAAAGCCGTACTTTTCCCGCAAAGCCAATAAAACTACGAAAACTAAGAAAAAGGAAGAATACATTTCTAAATAATCTATAAACAGCTTCACACTAGTCTGAAATCAATCCATTTCACTACCTTCTCCTGAGCTTTCTCTGGACTCACATATGAGAAATGTTAAGGTTGTTTTATATCCACTATCTCATTTGAGAGAAATTTTATAACACAGACCAATATCTTAAGCAAGGAAAGCCTGCTGATGTTTTTGTTTTTCACAAGTCAGGGCTAAAGTCCATGCGAGTAAATAAGAGACAGTGGCTCTCAGGCATTAAAGGTCACCCCCGGGAGGCGCCCTGTCCCTCCATCATCACCAAGCTCCTCTTGGATGAACCACCTAAAGGCATAAACCCGTCACCCATCAGGGATTTAAAATGTCTATTTTACGAAAGCTATTTCCAAATAGGGCTTTACTCCGAGCACACTGATGAGTGCAGCATATGGCTTCACGCCGAGCGCCAAGACAGCATCTACATATTAGGCCACATATCAACGACTAATATATCACTTATTAATGGGTCATCATTAATAACTTCACCTTTTTGCAATCAAAAAACAAATTAAAATATTTCCTTTCAGGAAAAAAAATGTTTTCAGATATTTTTTAATCTAATACCTATTTTCTTGGGTCACAGTAGTGGTGAGAGGAGAAGCCAAAAGTTTGGATATTTAAATCCCTACCCAGCCCTAGCCTTAACCATAAATAACCAAACAAAATACAAAACTGTATTTTTAGATTTTTGATTGCAGTCACAGATTTTTATGATTGATATTATCTTTGTGAGGATCGAAAAAAAGTCCCCACAACATAATAAATACAAAAACGCACACACACAGACACACTAATTAGGGCGACATTAAGACACACTCATGCCCCTTTCGAGAAAGGAGACCTCCTGTTACAGTTCCAACAAATTCTGTTACAATTCTGTACTTCTGTACTGTTTTTGCGCCTGCCAGCACACCGACACCGCGGGCACAGCGTCGCCATTGACGCCCTCCGCGGACAGCAGTCCCTGAAACACAGCGTCGCACATGCAAGCTTCCGGAAGGCATAGCAAGACACCGGCTGGCGGGATAAACCGCGCGGATGGCGATCAGAGGGCGGCTGCCTTCACAGCCGCGCACATTCAGGCCAGCGTGAGGCGGCATTTCCATTCAAGCCGATCTGCTCCAGGCACTCTGCCTCGCTGATTTCACAACTACTGCAGGAAACGGCGACACTTCAGTCTGATCCTAAGCTAAACTAATCATTTGATTATATTACAATTAAAATTAGAAGTGTATTGCAAATATACCTTACTCCTGTCTCACAAAGTATTTGTAGAGTTTGTAAATGCTCAACTAAAACTAATTTCTGAGCATGCCTACTAACCCATTGTTCTATATTTGCAAATGATGTACAAGTCGTTTAATTAATACTAAAGCAAGATGTGATTGTTATACATTTAAAAATCCGTTTGTGAATGGACCTCTCAATATCGCATCCAATAGATATCCAATGATTAAACACTGTTTATAAATAGTGAAGGAGCAGACTGTGAACTAAGGTGTCACCAAAAAAACCATCGGACAAAAAACCATCAGAGCCGCGGACGCCATCCCGCCGGGCCGCTGCATCGCCCGGGTGAGCCGCTTACCCCAGAGCACTTTCCCCGGCACAGGACGCTCTCACTTCTCGAGCAGGAATGACAATCTCCCTGGACGCCAGACGGCCTCCCCGCCCCTCCGTGGCAGACGCGGATGTGCACCTGTGCCGGGGCAGCCGTGAAGCTCACGTCCCCATGGAGGGGCACGCGGGGGCGCGGGGCATCCAGGGATACGCTGCGCTGCAGGGCGCGCGGGCAGCCACACTCCAGCCTGCCTGCCGGAACCGGCCGCGGCCAGAAGGCCGAAGTGCTGCGGAAAAGCTTCGCTCGTGGCATGTGGGCCTCGGCCCTGGCTTCCGGGATCCAGGAGCCGGTGGCTTGCTGGGACGGCCGGGAGAAACGCAGCAGGAGGCTGGAACGCTGAGCCCCCCCGCCCTGGGCTCCGTCCGGCGGGAAGGCGATACAGTGCACAGGCCTGGCACCCCGGGCCTCCGATGTGGCGCCCGCTCTCCGGCACAAGCGCAGGACGCTGACGGCCGACGGCACCGACCCCAGGGGCTCCTCGGCGGGCAGCGCCAGCTGAGGAGAGACGACGACGGGCGACACTGGGGGCGAGTGGCACGGAAAGATGACCAGGGAGGAGCAGCGCTTGAGGGGGGGCGCCGCCGCAGGCTGGGTCGGGCCCCCATCATCAGGCTCAGCCGCGCTGCCCCCGCTGCAGTAGCCCGAGTCACTGGCCCCGCTGCTGCCACAGGAAGCCTCGTCTGGGCTGGGGGCGGGCCGCCCTCCGCCGGCATCCTCGCTCACCTGCCGGGGCTGCAGGCAGATCTCAAACGTGCTCTTCCTGCTCCCGCGTCCGTTAACCCCGGGGATGAACAGCGACGAGCAGAGCGGCTGGCCCGGCGTACCCCTGGGCCGCGAGGCTGCCTCCGTTGGTGCACCGGGGTCCCTGTCCTCTCCACGGCAGCGCCGGCCCTCCCACAGCGGCTCTGTGTTGCTTCTGCGAATGCCAAAATGCAGACGGAGCCTTCGCGCCATGCCGTCAGCGTGGCATGGCCAGGGTGCCCCAGGGAACAGGCTGCCCTCGCAGCAGCTGGGTTTCTCCGGGTCCCCTCCGTGCGATTAAGGTCATTAGCCGTGGCGCAAGGCCAAAATAGCTCCGGGGACGGGCCGCATTCCCCGCACGGCGGCACTGGAGTTAACAGCCACAGGGGGTCATCAGCCGGAGCCCGGAGGTGTAGACCCAAACGGAGTGGAGACCTGGCAGGCCGTCTCTCTGAGGGGCCAGGAGGCTCCGAAAGAGGACTGAGCACAGCTGTCGAGCTCACGAGCAACCGAGCCCGCTTTAATTATAGTTTTCCAATCCGTCTATGCTGATCCAGTGCCCAACCCCTCCTCGAGGCTGGCAAAAAACCTAAACAAGCAAAAAAAAAAAAAAAAAAAAAAGACGAGGCAGAAGAATGTCTTCAGCGGCAGGGAAGGCTGCCGCGCGCTTCAGCAGAGCAGCGAGCCGGCGCTCCGCTCAGCAGTAGCTACATGTCTAAAGTTTCTACTGCGCTCAACCGCCGCTAATATTTTTACCCGCCGGTATAGAATTACAGGAAATCAGGAGGAATGAGGTCCGGCATAATTCAGTGACAAACCGAGTGTTTAATTTCCACATAGCCTCCATACTCGGGAAACCGCGTAGGTCTGGAGGAGCGGGCAGGAAGCTATTGGTGTTTATAGCCAAGTGCCAAAAAGCTGCTGGTGCCCAAAGAAATGGAGGCTGAGACACCCCGGGCCGCGGGCCACAGAGGCTGCGGTGCAAGCCCGGTGGGGGCCCCTCGGCCCTCTCGGGGCCACCTCGGCAGTTGCTGACAAACGGAGATCCGACAGAGGCATAGATAAGGCCCCGTCTTGAGCAAAACAGATGAGCAATGCTATTTTTCTTTTTTTGTGAATCAGACAGCTCAGAGGGAGAGGGAGACCACCTGTCATATGAGACCTGCATGTGGGCAGAGCTGGTTCCATGCCAGTCTCTTGCTCTTCACAGTCTGTTCCATCAGTCGAGAGCACAGCGATTACTGAGGGTTTGGGCGGCACACAAAGGCTTAAAGGAATATTACTCAAAAGCAGACTGATCAAACTTATCCGGAATATTCCAGAACATGACACCGACAGCCATGCAGAGGCAAGCTGGAATACTGTGGAATATGGCGACAAGGGAAACAGAGAATTCCTGAATAATACAATAACAATATTACTATTACTGTGCAATATTACAATATTACAATTAGGTGTAGAGGTATTACAGTGGACGGACCCCAAAGAAAATTTCCTGCTCCGATCTTTAATCTCAAAGTCTGACTTCATGCCGAATTTCTGAAGCCCCAGAGCCCAGTGCTTAGCATTAGTTCGACTGCATGATTCACACTAAGTGTCAAGGCAGACGATCTGATGAAGTATTTGCCTACGTGGGAAGGTGCCTCCGTACAGTCTCCACAAAACCAAGATTTCTGGGAACAGAAACACCTCTGCAAAGCCACACTAACAACGACATCTGGCCCAGTCGTCAGGGTCACCGACCTCACCCCAGCGGCCTGGTCTGACACCCTCCTCAGAAAGCAGCGTCCCAATACACCCATGTCGCAGAGAAACTCAAAGGATAAGTATTAAAGTCTACAAAATACAGTGCAACTGCCGGAAAGAGGCCTCGCTGGGGTCAACGAGAGAGCTGCGTGAGTGTGATACATGCTCTTTGTCATGGGTCATTGGCAACCATTTAACACTAACTTAATACCACCCCCAGGCACAATCCATTTCCTCTACCTAGGCTTTACAGATTTAAAATGGCCATAAAATCCTACACTGGCCCAGTCAAGGTCCCCAAAAGGTCAGGCACTTAAGGCTTAGATCCCTATTTAAACAACACTGATGAAACTGTTAAGTCATTGCTTCCCATTCCTAAGCACAATTCACTTGTACGCGGTTCACGGATTTGAGTAATTTCTGAAAAATTTTAAGTCTGTGCTGTTTTTGAGACGAGACCGTCAATGACCTGCAGTCAGGCTTCCTCGCAGTCTGTCCCAGGTACTGGAATCCAGAACTCACCGTCAGTCGGTCAGAACTTTCATCGATTACTTTAAAGCTCACTAAATCCACACAAATGTCCCCAAACATGTGTCCTGCGGACAGAGTGAGTTTTGCAAATTTGCTGCTCTTCAAACATGGGCTGATAAAACAAACAACGATTAATAAACCCAACAGCAAAATCAGATGGGAATGAGAAAAAAAGTTTATGTCACAATGTGTAAGCAAGCATGAATTCTGATCATTGCTGCAGATTTAATGCAGATCTCAGCGCCCCACGGACAGTGTAGGTGGGCAGCAGGCGACCGTTGTGCTCATGAACGGCGAAGAAGGCAGCGGTGACCCTGCTGAAGCTCAGACGGGCCTTTCGAAAGCCACTAACCGGCCGGGCTGAAGGGACCTACCAAACGGTTTTCGTCGAACACTTCGAACAGCAACCGGTGCCTGCGGGGGTGCACCTGGAAGAGAACAGCAGCAGAGAGATCAGTGGACCTTTGCCGTTCAAGCCCAGAACTGTCTCTCCACCCACCCGATCACCGGCACCAGTGCCAGGCCAGGGAGACCCCCGGCTCACCCTAAGAGACATCAGACTGACAGCCTCAAACACAGGAAAAATAGATCACCTCCAAAAAACAATATACAACATCCATTTATTTTTAAAAACAAACATTGCATCGTGTTCCTGCTACCTGACTAGTATAAAAACAAAGAGCTGGAGGTGTATAAATGGGGAAATGAAAACATGAAAAGTTTTAATTTTAACTGGCACACAAAGAAAGCATAGGTGGCCAAAAATGCCCCGTAAGTGGCTGCTGGATGGGCAACATGTCAGCTTAGGCAGGCATCCAGGGTTCACTCTGGTTGTGGAGAAGCCTGCACACTTCCAGTGCAGGCCTGGGGCCCACAGCCGTGGGGGAGGACAGTAACCCAGTATGGCTGAAAAGATCTCAGAGAAACTTCACACGCACTAATCAGCTGTCAGGACATTGGAGAAACAGCCTCCAATGTTCGGCACCCCAACAAAGCATTCCTTCAACCTTTTTAAAGCTACATTTACAGCCAGCATGAAACCAGAGACCTTACATAAACATGACAGTACTTACACTCAACGGGAGTGTATCAACATCCACTTTTCATCTCAATATAAATACATTTCCACCTTATCAGCCAACCAAAGTGACTTAAATCATAGTTTTCATTTAATCATGCTAACCTAGTAACCGAAACGGATGTGGGAAAAACAGGGTTATGCTTCACAAATAATCACTTGTGACTGTAAAAATAAGAATTACAAAAATAACTCCTCGCTGCATCAATGTACACACTGAGACGTATCAAGTTCTGCTCTCAAACTCACTCACTATAGGTGACACCATTATTATTAAAAATGCAGAACAGAGGACTGCACTTAAGTCCTGACATCGCGCCACTCAGGCAAAAGGAGCCCAGGAGGCAAAAAACCACACACACGCACACACACACACAAACACACAAAGAAGCTGATGCAAAGCTGGTGCTATCAGAACTCATGCAAAACAAAAACTGTAGCAAACAGCCAGAGAGGTCACCTTTCATTCCGCTTCCTGTCCGTAATGCCCCCGTTCCCGCAATGTAAACGAGCGACAAGAACAGAGATCACACCCTATCTTGCCGAATTAAAGAAGAAACCAACACATGATTTATTTACCATACAGGTACATGTATATGGATGTAAATAACCACAATGACCATATAAAAATGCTGCACCAGATTAAGAGCACATTCTCTTATAGAGTGCTGGGAGGCAGGGCTGTTTGGTGGCTGGCACTGTCGCTTCACACCTCCGGGGACGCCGGGCCCATTCCCTCCCCCGCTCTCTGAGCGTCTGCACTTTGCACGCTCTCCCCATCTCACACGAGTTTCCTCCAGCAGTCCAAAGGCAGTCAGGCTAACCGACATCTCTGGATTGCCTATAGTGTATGATTGTGTGGTGTGTCCCAGCCTTGTCCCCCGTGCTGCCTGGGACAGGCTCCAAGACCCCCACCCTCACCCTCCACCCCAGACCCTAACCAGGATAAGCAGTTGGCAGATGGATGGAAATCAAAAGCAATAATTATCAATCATGCCCTGCAGGCAGCCCACAATGTGTCATATAATGCTATTAATAAGACGGAGGCGTGAGAAATAGCACAGCAAGCGTAACCTGCGTCCAGTTGGCGATGTGGAGGGGACTAAGGGAGGAGGAGCACATCCAGCGGGGAGCGGGCCAGACCGCTCGGGCCCACGCCAAGGTGGCAGAGAGCAGGCAGCCCCCCCCCCCCCCCCGACCTCCCCCGCAAAACAGACATGGCTACCATGCAGAGCCAGCGGCCACTCTGACAGGTGGCATGCCCCTGGGACATGGCCCCACGGCCTGGGCTGTTGATAAGAACACAGGTCATGTTAAAAGTTAAAGCATCATCGTGAAAGAGCACCATACCTCTCATGCCCATGTCTTATTTAAGCTTCGCTTCAGCCCCTACAAAGCAGTGTGCACTGATGGGTTGTAATTCACCCATTACTATATAATTTAAAGTTCCCCACTAATAAGGGGAGTCTCTTTTTAATTCCGACACAGGCAGCTAATGCGACAGAACAGCTCTGTTTTGCAATATCAAAGAATGCAGGTTTGACCTAAAAAATGTAAAGTGAAAAAAAAAGAAATAAATAACTCAAGCCTCCTCCAGGTTTCTGCACGACCTTCAGCTGAAACCAGGAGGCAGGCGCCCCACCCCCGCCGACTTCTCCAGATTTCAATCCTTGATGAAGGAGAAAAAAAGGAGAGACCCAGCTGCATGCCATTATATCAACAAGCAGAAGCGGCGCGGAGAAGAAGGAGCTGCCTGTGCCCCAGTTAGCGCCCTTCAAAGGCTCCAGGATGGCCGGAAGGAAGGCGGGCGGCCAACGGCGTGTGGCAACGTGCTTCTACACACGATAGCTGTCAGAGCCACGCTGGGTTTGGGGCTAATACACCCACACAGTGACCACTTACTGCAGGTGATTTGTAGGATGTATTTAACACAGATTCAACACGGTCATGCCTCAGTTAACAGTTCCCATGCCATCTCAGAAACAGTACCAATTTGTACCTTTGAGAGTGCAGGTACTTGTCACTGGGGCTATAACCTCAAGGGTCTGCTAACTGTACCCTAGCTGTAGATAAATGCACCATTCAAGGTACAGAAATGGACTCTGAGGAACATTTTTGTACCATTTGGCATACTTTATTGTTGTTTATACCTTGGAGTATAAAACCATAGCAGGGCTGTACTCTTTTTTTGGGGGGAGTGCGACGCAGTGAATTATTCTGGGGCTGCATCAGGTGGCTTGGGCAATATGTCAATATTATCGTGGCGATGTTGGCAGCCTTCACTAACAATGTCAACTTCCGCTCTGAAACGAAAACTGTGAGACACGTGTTACACCTGCACTGAAGAAAACAAAGATGGCTGACCAGCTCATTAAGAAAAATACTAGATGGTCTTCTTGCTTATTATCGGCCCTTGCTGCTATTCTGTACAGCAGGCAGGACATGCCACATAATAAATATATCTTTCTGCAATGACCACTGTTTTAGCTTTGATATTAATTCTACATTTATCTAGACATACCTGCAATATCAGCAAAATAATGGAAAGCCATATATTACAGAAGCGTATTGCATTCGTCTGGGGGAAAAAAAACAGTTTTCTTTTTCTGAATTAATTAGTTATCCTGTTTGATAAACTAATAATTCCATCTGCACTACTTAGAAACATTAATATTTCTAATATATATTATGTCACAAACCAAGGTAAAAAATAAAAGCGGATCAAACTAAGCAGATCACGCATCATGAAAAACAGAAAGGATGTCTTGTTACTTTATTACCCATAAAAATAGGGTGACTATGGCAATGCAATATGCTTCCGTAATATACCGGCACAAAGCAGCTACATATTCTTCCGTTTTTTGCACCAGAGCCATGATAGAAACATCATTAACAGGCCCACTCGCTCGCGCTGAATTCTCCTGCTCCATTCACGCCTGAGGATCATTCGGAAGTTATCCGGACTTTGTATTACGGATCTAGCAGGGTAAAGTCTGTTTCGGACATCTCTGTTCACACATACAGCCCCTCTAGGTAATGTCTAAAAAAGTCCTGGGTGGCAGTGCATGTCTGAAAGGGGCTTAAGAGTGACACCAGCTAAATGCCCCTTTGTGGCCAAATCCTGCAATTTTTTGTTAATGAGTGACACTTTTTAAAAGCAATGTAGTTCTGGGGGAGATAATCATATTCCAGCATGCTCGCAGGCAATGGGCACACAGCCCCTTATTCTGTTGTTGTTGTAAATAGATGAATTTCCCGATTGTTTCCCGTATGTTAGCCATGTCATATGTGAACCCTGATTGATCCTCCTGTGTCCCTAGCTTTGTATAAATCCCCCACTGTGTGTGTACCTGACAGTCTGGCATCTGACTTCCTTGTATAATTGGTTCAGGGCTTGTTCAGTTCCTTAACAGAGGCTGTTAAAAACTCAATAAAAGAGCTTCGTTTCTAATAATTCGCTACTTTCATCGGTCTGCTCAGTGCTGCAGTCATGTGAACGATAATATTGTATATCGCGATATTGTTAAGACATCATATCGTGTTTGAAAACTGAATATTGCCCAACGCTATGCATCAGCCACCACTGCAGTGGGTGCCAATGTTTCACCGGACATCAGCCTGAAGCTGATCCATGACCCAAACAGCTGAACACCACACAGAAAAACCCCACATTACTTTTTTATTAGACAAACTATTGAGCCAACCAGCGCTTACAACAGCATCTGCAAAAATATTGGGTGAGTACAGAAAATAGCGGGTCACACAATTCTGAAAGCTAAGGACGACAAAAAGCAGCCTAACACCAAACTTTCCCTTGGCTGCAAAGGAGAGGAATATATCTGAAGGTTATAAGCCTCTTTCTCACTCCAGTTGCAGAGACTCAAATAAACAGTGCACCATTGCTCTTCCCAGATATGAGTACGTACCTCCCACCAAGACAGAAACATCAAGGCTATGAACCCTGGTACAGCCTGGGTTAATATCATTAACGCTAATGGAAACCACTTCACCGTGCCAGAAAAGCCAAGATAAACCCACTGTCAGCTGGAGGCAGTTAATGCTGTATCCCTAACAACAATGGCTCAGTAAGCACCTTCCTAAACTTCAGCAACACTGAAGGCGGAATATGTCCTATGTGACAACAGGAGATGAAATTCAAATGACCTTCATCGCCAGGTCAGAAGCTAATTCTGTTATGCCGAAATAAATCACATTGAAATAAACATAGTACCATGCACAAAGAGAAAAAAAACACAGAGCTAAATAAGAACAGGACCCACTTTAAGATCACTTACTCTGAAATAGAATTCCTCATTCCACTTTGGGTCCAGCGTCTTCAGGCAAAAGGTTGAGAATAGCAATGAGAAAGGACAAAGATCTGCAGTCATTTGCTGTTCCCAGAGTAAGATACAGTGGCAGCTGCAAGTGGACATAGGTCACAGTATGGATACCTACCTTCTTAATGGTCTTAGTCTGGAGACTCGTGAGCTCTCCGCTCAAGGGATCATACAGTGATACTCTTGTGTAAGGATCACTACTAGGGACAATGGAGAAGGTCACAAGACAGCTCTACTGATTTATAGTTTCATTATTCATTAATAATACATAGGACTTAATATGGGGGCACTGTGCCACAAAGTTCTAATTCTACGCTGGGAAAAAAAAACACTGAAAACAGTGACACCTATAGCCACCACAGAAGAATGCAGGTAATTATTCATGGACCTGAATTAAAAAGGAATTCAACCATTTTGAGATCACAGACATCCTACACACTAAGACATGTTTTTCCCCAGCATGATCAGTTTAATACAGTGTAATGTCATATCATCATATCATATAGCATGAGAACTACTACTGTCAGGAGACTGTTGTTGAAAACACTATTCTCAAATGCCCATACCCAATAGGATATAGTACAAAACGAGGAACATGAGTCTTATTTACAAAAGGCTGTGCAAAATGCCAGCCTTATTGCAATAATTTCTCTCATTCGCATGTCAGCATACCTTGGGAAGCACTCATAAATAAATAAATCAATCACAAAACCAGCCTGGCGTGTTCCTGTCTCTGCTGCTATAACAACCTACCCAGGGAAAGCTGTTTGGCTTAGCCTGCCAAAGTGACTGTACGGGATTCTTTAATGACATAAAAGGCGTACAAGTCATTTCTTAAAACAAGAATAGCAAGAGTCCCGAACCCACTCACCTGGCCCCTAAGATATCCTTCTTCGCGAGTCCAATTCCAGCAACAACTTTCACTCTCAGAATTCTGGATTCCTCCTGCCAGATCGGCAGCACACCACCAGCATGGAACATGAATAAGTATAAAGATGACACGATTACATCCTCACTTCCAGCACTGCTGCCAGTCACCACCTATACCTTATCTGGGGTAAGTTATCCTATTAGCTATGGGTACTTACCTGTACCTATCTATCCATTACACAACAAATACAGAACCACCAATAAGTGGGTCTTTCTGGGCAGCAACCTCTTCTGGTGATTAAGAAATTAAGATAAAAGGGAGGCTGGTTAGAGCCAGACACCGGAGCTGACCCCACCTGGGCCGAGTCTGAGACTGGCCCTGGCAAAGCGGCTGTTAAATCTGGCGCTGATCTCGCCCGGTGGCCAGTGACGGCAGCCACGTGACGGGGCGAGGTGCTGCTCAGGGCAAGGCGAGCCAAAGGAGCCACACAGAAATGCCCAAGCAAAACGTGCGCCAGGCAATAACGACGACTTAATTTGTTGCTGTTAATAATAAAAAAATCATTAATAATAAGAAATGGGTGCCAATATGACTTCATTTGGATTAATTCTTAGCCCTCGCAATAACTGTATAGATATAAACATATATGTATTGTTATTTCCCGGCCAAATAAGTGACCTAAAACGATACACACACGCACACGCGCGCATATATATATATATATATATATATATACACACACACACTCGCGCGCGCGCACACACGCAGAGGATAGTCCGTATCTCACCACGTCAGTCGGAAGCCCTCGGACCTCAGGTACTGCAGACGTGCTCATGCCTCCGGTCGTTGTTCTGCGTATGGTCCGAGGAGCTGGGGACAAACTAGCCAAACTTGTGACAGCCAGCTAACTTCGCAGCCCCACGACGCGCGCCGCTTCCTCCCTCAGCATCCAGTTGCTGGCCAGCGGTTGCAGTTTTAGCGTTAAGTTGCGTCTCTTACGGCGGAGATTAAATTGTCATATGTGGAGCTGTTATGTCGCTGTCCACCATCCCGGTCGTGCTGTTCTTCCGCCTCCGCCCCCCTATTCCTCCTCCTCCTCCTCCAAGTCCGTTGCGTAGCGCGAATGTAAACGGCAAGCACCTTCCTGCCCCCCAGCGGCCCGTCTCTGCTGACCTGCGGCGAACAGGAAGCCGGGGGCGGGGCCGGGGCCGCCGGGGGCGGGGCCATGACGTCACGGAAGGCGCGTTCAGCGTTCGCGCTTGCGGGCGGGGACGCTGCTTGCCGGAGTCCGCCGGCGTTTATCCCTCGGCCGGTGGAGCCTGAGGCTCACTTGTCTTGGAAGTTAGCTTCTAAGGCTAATATCTTTTAAAAAAATGGATCTAAATGATAAAATTTGTTGCTGCCATAAAATATTTTCTCGTCAAGGCGGTCTGCAGCTGAGTCGTCAAAATGTAGTCGATTAGCAAAGTACCGGCAATAAAAACACAATTAAAAAAAAAGGTACTCCGCTCTCCGTTATTTGAGATGGTTACCTTAAATTTCAAATATGACCTACACATCATGCTTGAAATTGACTGCAAAAACAGAAGCTAAGTATATTTTCAATTTTGTAGATACATCCCGGGTATCCGGGAGCTTTATAATGTTTAACTGAAATCGATTTATATAAAACTTTAAAACACACCAGATGCCCAATACACTTTATGTCCAGACAGAGGTGTAATATAATAACAATAATCATAATAATGATGAAAAGTATGGGGGTTTTACCCTGATAAGTCACACTCTGTAATATGTGTGTATTGCCTTGCTCAACTCAGGATGATAGATGATGGTTTACTGTTCACATTGTCAAGCATCTGATCTGATTTGGGAAAAAAAGATTACAATTTTCCACGAATCAGTGCTGCTACTAGCAGGGCCAGTGCTACACAATAACAGAACTTCTGCCACAGTGCTGATGCTGATTAGTGCTGATGCGTTTTTTTTTAGGGACTCAGAAACTGTACGTCCCAAGGTGGCTACTTTTCTAAATACAAGTTATTAGGAAAGCATTCTGAAATTAAACAATTAGCCAATTTCACAGTTAATGTTCAACCACTGGTACACATCCATCACACAGAAGAGATAGCAAAAAACCTAAAACAACAGGTTCCTTAAAAAAAAAGTTTATTGGTTTTTAAAACCACTTAGAAAAACTCTCAACATCTGTGAGCACTTTCAATTAAAAAAAAAAGAAAAACACAGCTGAAATGCTACTACGGCGCGGTCCGCTGTACACCAGACAACAACGACAAGATGGAAGATTCTTCTACGAGCCTAGACGGGTTCAGAGGAGGAGCTATTGGGTCAGTGAAGAATACAGCACAAGAAGGGGTGCAGACTGGCCTCCCTGTGCATGGAGAAGTGTCTTTCATAATGCGAGTCCAAAGATCAGTGCTTACTTTAAAACAGGTTTGCAGAAAAGTTTAGAAAATGAATCTTCACAAAGATGCATTTTTCTTAAAAAAAAGAAGGAACATACAGAACATACTAATTTGAATTAGTAAACATCAAACAATGCAACTAACTTTGCAATAGTGAGTTAGCTATACCTTGCTGGTCAACAGAACCAGTCCGCATTACAGGAAAGAAAGTGGTAACAAAGAATAGTTTGTACAATATAATCCAACACACGTGCACACCAATGATCATTTATCGACATGGTGACAGACTTAATAAAGTTCTTTTTTTTAAATTTTTCTTTAATTCTTTTTTATATTCTCCTGCATGAGAATGAGTTAGATTTATCTCACTGAGATCAATGCAAATTGCTACATAAGACAATTAAATGGTGTCACTTTTTAGATGACATGTTTCCTTCTTTAGTTAACATTTTTTTTATTTAAACTCTTTATAAAAAATATTTTGGGGGCCATAATTGTTGCATTTATCCTAAAAGGGATGCCAAACCCTTTTCATAAAAAGTTTAGTGCAATAATGTGAACCTTCGAAAGCTTGCTGAAATTTCGAGCCGCTGAATTTCCATTTGTCTGCTGCCAAGTCCTGGGGACAAGACATCTCTGTCACAGGACGATATGCATCCCACCAACATGTCACGGATGTGTCTGAATAAGCCACGCTATTGTTCTTATGCTAAGCACACATCTCCTCTGCAAACTCGGACCACTATAAATGTCAGAAAGCAAAAGAAAAAAAAACAAAGGGCAAAAAAAAGAAAAAAAAACAGACGAGCCAGAAGCCACTGACTGTACAAGAATGAAATTCTGAAGAAAAATTCTCTGTGGATG
>JAODKL010000009.1:8175285-8191333 GCA_026780765.1 Petrocephalus schoutedeni
GGGGGGGGGGGGGGGGGGGGGGGGGGGGGGGGGGGGGGGGGAGGGGCGCTACGGGATGAAGGATGATAAGTACAGTATTTCTGATAGAGCACAGAAATATTTCAGAATCATTACTATAATACAGCTTCTCAATAGACTGGGTTTGTTTTCTGTAAATCTGTCATATATACAAATGGAAGTTCAACAGGATTTTTTTAACAATTACAACAAAATTCACCTGGAGAACATCCCACCTCAACAGTTTTAAATACCAGACTAAGTAGTGTGGCTCTCAGCATGCTTTTCAACACAAGGTTCTCAGTGCTGCGGAAACGCTGCCCGCTTTCAAAATTACATATATAAATGTAACCCCCCCCACACCCACCCACCCCACCCGCACTCCTATTCCACACATTAACTCCCACTGCAGGCTAAAGAAACAATGAAAGCCTTCACAACACCATATTTGCACAGAATGTCCAACCTGTTTGCCAGAATAAGCCAGTGCTTTTACCGCAGAGCATTAATGGGAGAGCGAATGGAAAATAAGCATGGATTCCATTTTCTTCTTGGTGTTGCTGCACAGCGTTTCTTTGGTATGGACGTACGGCTGAGAGGGTTGAAACCCTAAAACACTGTGAGTCAAAGCTGAAAATCGCTACTCAGAAAGGATTGTGAAGCACCTTTTAGCATTCAAATAGCCCCCTGGTTTTCGCCAGGCTGTATAGACTCTTTTTGTTTTTAGTAAAAACTTGGCTAACTCCAAAAACACCTGTTATTCATCACAGAAAATGATTCTTCTTGTACGGCGTGATCTTTAAGCTGCTATGCCGGTCCTCACTAAAATTTCTTTTTAGAAACAAAGGACCCAGATTAATACCAGTGTTTCTCCTAAATAAGAAATGACTTCTCGCTTATCTGAGACATACATGTAGTACATGCACTTTAAAATGCTTAGAGTTTCATAGATTATATTGCTTCTCCACCTGTAGTCTAACATTTATTCCGAGCTAGAAAAAAAAATGTCCCATGTGTTAGTCAGCGAAAGTCCAGGTTATTTTCCTTTTTGATTTACAATAGTACAGGGATATGCATTTTATTCTAATGCATTCACAAATGTGCAAGCTGCGAGTCATTGGCTCCATGGCATATCAATAGGTTGGTTTGTCTCTTTTTAAACAACTTACATTAATGCCTAACCACGCCGCGTGATGACAGCTCATTTAGGGGCTTACACGTTTCTCAGCAACGAAAATATCACCATCGGTATTTTCAGTGAATAAGATGAAACAGCCGAGACTGAGAACTCAAGGAGGAATAATGAGGGTTGAGGATGCAATCAATAGACGTAAAACTCAGTAGCTAAAACACGGCATCAAAGAGAAATGCATAGTTGCAAACACGCAATTAAAATGCACAACTAAACCAGGAACAAGTAACCCCTCCAACTAATTGTCATACATATCCTCTACTAATGCCTCAGTAATTAACACTTTGGTATAGGGGTGTTTCTAACTTTACTTCAGATCCTAATATTTCCAGTAACAACTTGTCAGCTTTCATGTGTTTTTTTTTTTTTTTTTTACATCTCCTATTTTGCCAGCAAATGAGCTGAACCTTGAACATACTCAAGTGAAAGAATGGGAAGGAAGCAAGCCGCTGGGGCGGAACGCCGGGAATAACCTGGCTGCTTTCAAGGACGCCGTGACCTCTGGCACAACTGCAGACGCATCGATGTAGACTGACAGACCGGGCACCGGCTCACAGCACTGCAGGGCGCTTTACAGCACCCAGTGTAACCAGTGGAGATAAAGTGAGATCTTTGTTCAAATCCAAAACGGAGTTTAACAGTACATGTGTCTTAGCAACTGATCTGCCAAAGCTGCCATTTATTTTAATGCTTACTTCACTTGTGAGCTAGATGGTACTGGGAGCTAAGAAACTTACTCTGATAGAGGCGCCATGTGGGTACCTGTTCATTAGATCACCAGACACTCCCTAGCCCTATGCTAAATTCCCAATTCAAAAATATAATCATTTGGCAAAGAAAATGATTTTTTTTCCCCCCATTGTGGAAAAAACAGTACGAGTTAATATTGACCTAAAATATTCTTTACTGCCATTTGGATGTTAAAGCCATTTGTTTTGATTTGGTAAACGATCTCATATGTCCCTTTAATTCGGCTTATGACAAGCACCCGTTAAATAATCCTGAATGGAAAGTTTCATAAACTATTAGTGTCAGCTACTTGAAATATTCTGATTAGCCAATTAATATACATGTATGTACATATATGACATATCTTATAATATCCATAACCACACTTCCACAAATCTCTCCACAAAATTGTTTTGCACAATGCAGTCTTCGGGAATTTATCTGAAGCAAGATGATTTTGTTTTCTTTTAAAAACCTGTTTTGTAAACAAGGTTGCCTTTTAAGAACAGTCTAGAAGAATCAGAATACTTGATCCATAAAATAATGCATCCTTTGTCTACTAAACAAATCTATGTTTTTTTAAATATGACCTCAAGTGACTGAGACAATATTACTAACTGTCCAAATAAAATTTTAAAAGTTTCTTTTTTAAAATGGAAAAAAGTAATGCAAGTCCAAATTAACATTTCTAATCATTTTTGTCCTAATGCAACAGTGCTTTCATGTCTTTTTGACTAAATTATTCAGCTGTGATCATTTAGGATTTTTTGTTTTTAAGGAAAAAGGGTGGAACGAGGACATAATAGCACCAGCAATGCACCTTGATGCAGCACACAAAGTAAAACAAACAGAAAAAACCCAAACAGAAAGAACGATCGTTTCTGTTTGGCCCGGCACTTCTCACTGGACAAAATGTCAGTGTCCAGGTTCATGTTGCAGTGTGCTATAGAACCTTTACGTAGCGATGGTTCTCTAAAAGAAAGAAAAAACAAACGAAAAAAATAATAGAAGTAACATTCAATCATAAAAAAATCTAAACAGAACCATTAACCCAACATTTCAACTGTGGGATGGTCTTTGCTCTCCAGCCAGTCGAAACCAGCCGAGTTCACAGTCTCGTTGCAGATCTGCTGGAAAATCGGGTCGTTCTTCAGTTCGTCCAGTGTAGAGTCTTCATACTGTCCCTGCTGCCGATTGGGGTCAAACAGCAGGTTTGCGTCTAAAGTGTTCAGGTCGCTTATGCTACTGGAAAGCTCCGACGTGATGGAGAAGTCTGACGCCACGGCATTCAGCTCCGACGCCACCTGCCCCACTAACTGGGACCCTGGGTCCAGGCCGTCCTCCCCTAGGAGGTCCTTGACAGTGCTGTTGAAGTCCAGATGCTGCTGCTGTGGGTCCTGGGTCAGCAACACTGTCTGACTTTGATTCGACTGATCTTGAAGATGCTGTTCTTCAGACTCTGGCTGCTGCTCCTCACACCGTGGTTGTGCTTGGCTGTCGGCAGAGGAAAGGCTTATCTGTTCACTTCTGGCGTTCTTGATGAGGTAAGTCGGCTTCTGAAATTCATACGTGGAAGGACCGGGGCTAATAAGAGATTGGGTGTCAGCCGCACCGGAGAGGCTGGGGTCAGTCTCCAGCATCTGGGTGAGGTTCATGCGGGCAGTGTAGTTTGAAGGCAAATTGTTGATGCCCAGACCTCGCACGGCATCGTCGCCATCTGGATCCATCTTGCTCAGCAGGACGCTGGTGATACTCTGGTTGCTGCCTGGCTTCTGCACCGGAAGCACCTCAGTCTGCATCATCACATTGAGTGGCACTGACTGGCTCCTCTGCGCCATGCTACTGACGGCGACATCGGGGTTGCTGGCGAGAATGCTGAGCATTTCCGGGGCCACGGGCGAGCCGAAAGAGGACGCGGTGGACCTGGCGATGGTGGCCAAGGCCGTGTTGCCGCTCAGGTTGCGCTGCCGCACGGCCGGGCTGACGCTGCGGCAGCGGAAGGTGCCGGCACCCGACGGGGTCGTCGCCGCCTTGTTATCCAGAGGCGCCGGCACAGCGAAGCCTTCCTGCTTGGCTAGACCTGCCATGCTGGCGACCTGCTGCTGAACTGGAGAAATGGGCGTCAGGCGGCCCAAGTGGGAATCATGATGCCTGGACTGGGACTGATAGGACTGTCCCGGAATGGCAAAGGCATGCGGCTTCCGAAAGTGGTCGTCCACTAGATCTTGGTAGCTGGGAAGAATCCCGATGCTGCCAGAAGCAGTGGACGTCACACTGCCACTGTTGTAGCCGTTGCTCATCCACTCCAGCTTGGCCTTGTCTGGGTGGGTGGCCATCGGCCTCTGCATGGGCTTGACGGGGCTGCTGGTGACGATGCTGGCATCGTGGTATCCGGTCATGCTGGAATTGATGGGCGTGAAAGCGAAGGGGTTCCTGCATTCCACTGGGCTGGGGGGCACGCTGTTGCTGCAATTGGAGTGCGGCGTCCCAATAGGAGTGTGGCGGCTGCTCCCTAGGGCACTGTCCACAGGAGTCGTCTGCGCCATCCTGGAGCAAGGACTCTCCCGCGTCAGGCCTTGGTTTCCCCCCATCATCTCAGAGGTGGGCGTTGGGGTGGGCGTGGGGGTGGGCGTAGGCGTCTGGATAGGAGTGCTGCTGCTGTGGGCTGAGTGGTAGAAGGGGGTCCCCACCTGGTGGGAGGCCAGCATGGCACCCTGCATTACAGTCGACTGACCCTGTAGCGTTACGTCAACACAGCCACCGTAAGACTGGAGACTGCTGTTCAGCTTCATCTGTTCTTCCATCTGCACCAACTCTTCAACGATACTGTCCTGGGTCATTTCATCATCGTTAAATGGAAAGTAATCAACACTGGACTGGCCTCCCGCAAAGTCAACAATGTCCTGGTGGAGGCTGAGCTGACTGGCATCTGAAGCCATGATCGGTATCTGGTCCATGGCTGGCGTGACTATTTGCTTATGATCAGGTAACTGTTGGACATAGGTCTGCTGCTGAATGCTGTCAAGCTGCCCCTCCTCCCATAAAGAGCTCTTAAACCCATTTGCTGCGGAGGAGTCTAGTACTCCGGAGCTGCTGGCCACAGCTTGCAAGTTGCTGGCGATTTGCTCTAGAAGGGTCTGACTGGATGCAGAGGTCCCTGGAAGGAAGTCATCGGCATCCAGAGTGGGGGTCTCCTCGTCCTTGTCTTGCGGAGTGGCCTGCGGTTTAATAACTGCTTGGAAGCCACTTGCATTCGTGATGGGAGAGTCGGTCAGTGCGAGAATTCGAGTTGGGATGGTGGAGTTGAGTTTCACAGTCACCTTGCCAGGTACGATTGCTGGTGCACTTTCGGGTCGGGCCGGAGCCCCTGCCCTTGGAGCTTTCTTCAGAGCAGAGCCGGCATTAGACTTGGGCATTAGACTGTCGGCATCCATGATTGGCTGTTGGGTGACAAATACCTTCTTGACGGGAGCTTGGCTCAACTCTGACCCAATGCTTGTGCGTTTCCGGGGGCTTTTTGACCCCAGGCAGGCCTCCTTCAGCGATGAGGCGACTTGGGCACTGCCGCTAGGTGACACACTGATGCTGGTGGCCTGGTGCGAAATGGTCAAGTACAAAGTGCCCTCACTGTTGTCATTATTGCTGCCGGTGAAAGCTGCCACAGTGCTGCCGTTGGATGAGGACTTTCCGTGGAGTGCCGGGGACCCCTTGGCATGTGGTGTGGGTGCACTGCAAGCTCTGGGCTTGGCATCCCCCACACCCTTCTGGCCACTGTCAGGGTCGTGAGATGCAGGCAGCCCATCTGCATGCCTAGCACCAGATATGGCTTCAGGCTCCGGCTTCACGTCGATCGTGGGAGTCGTGGCCACGCGTCCATGCCTGGGCACGGGTGACTGCACTGGAGCCACGGGACCACCGTGGACCTGTGTGATGGACCTAGGCTCCTCTGAAAATACGGTGCTGCCCACCCCGGCAGAGGCCGGTCGCAGAGGGGTAGAGGCGGAGCCACTAGTGCCGCTGCCGTTGGGTGCCAGGGATATGGCGGTCATCTTCACCACGTTGACAGAGCTGACGTGCGGCGTGGGCATCACGGCCTTGATGGGGCTGTTGGTGATGAGCAACGTGGGTGGGGAACGCAGGGTGATGGCACTGCTGGCCGACGGCTTAGGCAGGATCTGGGCGTAGCGGTGCCGGGCCAAGCGGTCGCCTACGGGGCTGGCAGGGATGTTCTGGGGCGTCTTGGGGCACTGCTTCACTGGCTGCACAGACTGAGTGACCACTTGAAAGTTGACCGGAACGACTTTGCCTTCTGGCGTACCCACAGGGCTGGGAGAGGTCATTAGCTGCCTGCTCCTCTGTACCTAGACAAACAGAGGCACGGTAATTAATAGGCGAGAATAAACAGACTTACAGAGGGTGGTGGATATTAGGCAAATTTATATCAGTCATTAAAAATAAGAACAGGACAAACAATCATAAAATTAAGCGATGACAAATAATGAAAATACATTTTAGAAATCTAGGAAGGAAACAAATGCACACACAAAAAACATATATTAAATGGCCAAATAAAACAAATAAAAAAGTAATCAATAAGGCTATTTAATAAACAAAATAAAGAAATGATCAAATAAGTAAACAAACAATTCAACAAGAAGGTGATATCCATATGCCTGTCTTGCAACACACAATTACAGGCACAATTACAATATAGTTACAATACATTACAAGTACGAGTTACCGTGATTGGGCTGGGGACGGCAGCCACCACGATGCCGATGGTTGGCTGAGGGGACAGCAGGGCGGGGCTTCTGCAGGGGATACCGGGCCCTGCACCAGGGGTGCCACCATCCACCCTGCGGGCCTGGGCCTCACCCGGCAGCGGCGAGTGCAGCTTCTGCTCCTGCTGTTTCTTCTGAATCTTACGCTGCAGCTGCTGCTTGGCATCAATGGAGGGCGAGGCCAGGGTCTTCACCTGGGGCTGGAAGGAGTTGGCCTCCGCAGTTGGCACAAACGCAGACGCCTGTGTTGGCGTTTTTGTCCCTGAGATTGCGTGGTGCCGGAGAGGGGAAAACAAAAGTCATTGTGAGCAGAGTGAAGCTTTACCATCTGAATATGAATGTGTGTCTGGTGGGGTAAAATTATTCTCTTAGGTTACATTAGGCCAACGTACACCATACAACACTAAGTTCATGCAGTTAATGACAGTTATACCAATAACCACCAGATGGCGCTCCTTACCCTTAAATCACATCTGGCTGGGAGGAGTTACAACCCATTGTATGAATGGAGCAAATTAGCTCTTGTTACCAAACAACGACAGCTGTGTTTTCCTGTGTGGGTGCCTTCGTCCCTCATTTTATCATGCCTAAGTGAGGCCGGCTGACACGCACACGCATACGCCTGTGGGCCCGTACCTGAAGCGGCCCCTGTCATCACTGTCAGGGCTGCCATGGACTTGGTGCCGATATAGTGGCTGCTGAGCAGGAAGCGGGCCAGCTCCTCGACGGAGTCGAACTGCCGGCTCAGCACCTTCTGGGCCCATTCGCAGACCAAGCCGCAGGCGGCTGAGCGCACCTCCCCGTCAGCGCCGGCCAGCTGGCTGGAGGCCTCCAGCACCTCACACTGGCGTGGGGGGGACAGACAGGTACATTGACAAACCGTCCGCTCGTACTTCCTGGGCTTTGCAGCCACTTGGCTTGGTACACTGCGGCGTATACATCACTTCAGAAACACTGCAGCTCTCCTGCATACCATTCCAGCCCCCAGATTAGTTTATTCCTTCATCGTTAAACCTTAACTGGCTTAATTATTCTGCTACCCAATTTCCAGAGGAGGGTAATTCAGGTCCAGTCCAGTCCAAGGTTTTGTTTCAATCAACCAGTTGAGGTTAAGGAGTCACAGTCACAACTGGTTGAAACTAAATCTTGGACTGGACTTTTACTCTCTGGACCTGAACTAGCAACCTTTTGAGAAATGTCACCGAGTGACGGGGGAAGAGCACAGCGAGGTGAGGAAGCCAGTTCACCTACCCCGTCTCCTGTCTTATGCAAGTCCAGGTTGGGTAATGATGGCATGTGTACGAAGGCCTTCTTCCTCAGCCCACTGTAACAGTATGTGAGGCAGAATTAAGGAATAAAAGCTAAGAAAACAGTGATTTTCTAGAGCTCGTTTAGTCAAAAGCTTTTGATCTCATCCCAAGCAACTTTGATAGCTTCAGTGCTGTACAGGTAGACGGTGGTTTATGGTGTAACAGCAGCACAGCTACACTGTCAGGAGCAGCACTGACGTGGCACGAAAATTAAACACGACACCTAACAGAAGACAGCTCAGGCAGCCGGATAAGAGGGATTCCACTGTGGTCCAGGAACCCATGGCCATGTTGACAACCTGGGCCAGGACCAACGCATGACTAGCCAAGCTGAACCCAGCCAGTGGGATGGTGCTCCACCACATGCTGCAAGAAGGCGTCCGAAAGACAGCGCAGACATTTTTTTAAAATTAAATGTTACAATCCTGCTTGACAGAATTAGCAGACAAACACACCCCGCTGCTCAGACTGGACATCGCTGGATGGCCCGGGGGTGGTTCACCAAGCCCTGGGAGGCCATGATTAATCTGACGCCGTTCCACAGGAGATTGGTAGCATTGGTACATAAGTTCACGGCTAATGGCCTGTGAATTCTTCGCGACCGCCACGTCCGACATGCCGCTGCCTCTGACCCCGAGCTCGCGGTTGCCACGGCAGCGCAGCCGGCCGCACAGACAGCTGACAGCGGACAGCGCGACAGTGCCGCGGAGAGTAACATCCACAGCTACACCGAACGCAGCGTTAGAAACGTGGAGGCGCTCTTACGCACGCCACCGCTTTTAACATCCACCGCGGCGCCCGGTTTGCTCGGAAGGTCGTATTGAATTTCGGTTACCATGGCAACCAGTGGAAACAAACAAGGTCTATTTCCGAATGCGTCTTGAGTAAAAATAAAATGTGCACCGGCGCGCATGCCGTTAGCTGCGGAGTTCACCTGCCCTGAACATTTTTAATTTGGCCCCACCTCTGTTCCCTTTCCAAATGCCGATACGTCAGACGTCAGAGACCTGAAAGGCTAATGCCCTGCATGCAAAGCGCCTGTGGAACGTCGGGGGCCAGCCCGTCGCCCCAGAGGCCAAAGCACGCCCCGCCACGCACCGGCCGCTGGCCCGCTGTTTGTCCATTCCTCTCCGGCTCTATATTTAGGGTCGAGATGAACTACAAGAGCAGATGTTCGCAAGCGAGGCCCCGCCAGGCGGGACGCCGAGAAGGATATTTTGATTTGCCTCTCATGCCAAGGCGACGCGCCTTCATGTTGGGAAAGACGTTTTTCATGATCTTCCCGAAGTCTGCGGCACTGAGGGGATGGTAGCCCAGACTGTCACAATAACTCCTGAAAAAGAAAAAAAATTTAAGGTTAAAAAATCTAATAAAATTAAGAAAAACAAACCCAAAATCGCTATGTGACCTCCACAAGTGTGACCTGAATTTATTTTTAACAAACTTTATTTTGCATTCATAAAATCCTAACCTGATTATTAGATAACGATGGACTATTTTAACAACCGCATGTGACTAATGTTCACTGGTGACATACATTTGTGACATTATCAGTGCTTAGTGTCCACTGGTGAGTTTTCTGACGCTTTTTGAAGTTTTTCTTTTTAAGGATTTCTGTCATTGTGGATTACACATAGCTGCCTCTGTAACAACATAACATAAATTGCATACAGAATCAACCTAGTTATAAATAAATACTATAGAAACATAGGAGAAAGGAAGAGAAACATTTCCATTTTACATACTGCACTGCACTGCACTGCATGTAAAAGTGGTGAGCAGGTGATTCACCAAAGCACTTAGCACTAGAAATGTCATTGAAACAAGCAGAATCACCTCCTACACCATAAATCACAATTCTGTGTGATTATTAAAGTTTTAGAGGCCACATTTATGTAGCCAAAATCCTCCCACGCACTTGTACTCATCGTAGACCTCCTGTTTGGGCAGCGAGGTCTCTGGGTGCTCCTCTAGGTGATTTCGGATCCAGTTGAATGCATGAATTTGCTGCGTGCGGCTAGATGACATGGAGCTCTGGTCACTGGAAGAGAACGGGAGGGTTAGAGGAGCCATTTAATTCGGTCAACCTGGTTCGGCTTTTCGTTTGCTACTCCGGGTCAGTTTTGTTATCGACTCTCCCCTTTTCCATTCCTGGAAAAGAGAAACCTGGCAGCATGAGAGTGATCCAGGACCGGTGGAGCTGCATTCCTAACAGATGCCATGTGCCATTTTGTGGTTGGGGGTGACGACCAGGTGCGCAGACACCAATGCAGACAGAGAGCTAGGTCCCGTAAACGGCCGCCATCGACGACTTGTCTGTGCTGGTGATACAAGGACACTTATGCTTTTCTACGGATCTCTGAATGCTGAAAAGAGCAGAACAGCAACAGAATTCCCATTGCAATGGGAAGTAAAAATAAAATTGTCTTCCATAGAAGGGGGCAGTGGAAAGAACACAACAGGAAACGTCTGGTTATGATCCACATTATACTGGGGAAAAGCCAGTGGTGGACTTGGACTTTGTAACTTAAGAAGTGGCCGTTAATGTAAATGGACAAGTGCTGTGCTGTGAATGGAGGGCCGTGGCGAGGCAGCCTGAAGATAAACATACTGAACTCAAAGTGCTCCAACGAAACGTGCAGTGGGACTGCGCTGGAGATGGGGGCAGGGAGCACCTGCATAAACTGACCCCAGCAAGTTCCTGCACCACCCCTTAAAACAATTACACGTAATATACATACTAGTGCTGCATCCCTCCGAAAAAAAAGGACACCTGGGAAACAAGCAGTACCCCCTCCAGGAGAATGGAGAGATTACCTTTTGTCACTGCCATTGCTGGGACCAGAAGGCAACCGAAGGTAGAGGTAGAGTTTTTCGATGTCTGTAAACTTCTCAACTTCTTGCTGCAAAAAAATGAAGAGAGTGATATTTTTAAGGAGTTCCTTTTCCAAGCAGTCACGCATCCATCTTCTCACAACAATAATCCAGTACAGGGTTAGTGTCAATCTACAGCCGGTCCTCAGAAACATAGGGGGCGAAATGCAAGGGACACAATGCGCAGACCCACCAGCGCAAGGCACCAGGGGCACCAAATGACCTAAAGCACATGTCCTTGGATTACAAGTGATGGGGGGAGGAACTAGGGATAGGAACTGAACCCACAACGCTGGAGGCATGAGGCTGACCGCTGAGCGACCGCCCTGTATACACGACTGCTGTGAATATTCCACTCTGTTAAGTTTACATGATGATCAGCCTTAGATCTCAAACGAGTCACAATATTAATCGGTTTTGTGCAACGTAATGAAATGAGTAACAGCAAAAACATGTGACCCAGACGCATGGAGAAAACCCTCGGTACGTTTCGGCTGCGGTCGCTGCGAGCCAACATGCAGGAAGGCAGCATCACGCAAGGAGCAAAGACACCCGGAAGTGACGACCCCCCCCGTCGTGTGCGCCATGGCATACCCCCACAGCATGGAACTAAGGACAGGAAGGCCAGGGATGGGGGCGGGGGAGGGTGCTGGGGACAGGTGCCAAGGTGCGGGGGCAGGACTAACGGCACATAAACAAAACAAGGGACATGAATAAGGGCAGAGCGTGAGAAGTAGCCTCAGAAACACTTGTACGTGTTGGAGGGTGAATGGAAAAAAAATATATAAAAGTATATACATTGTAATAAATCCCAAAACTGGTCGGCAACAAGGACAAGCGCATGTTAAGGTGCCGCATGCAAGCCAGGGGGCCTAGAGCTACAAACGGTGAATGCCACCCCCCAGCCCCCACCCCCCGCCCCGCCGCCATGACCCGCAGCTTCAAAGGGAATAGGGAAGACAGCAGGGACGGGCTGGCGCGATTTAAATTCTGCTGGAGTAGCACAGGGCAGACGAGAAACCAGCTCCAGGAACAGCTCTACAACGCAGGTCTGAGCACTTGGAAACGGGAATTTTTTAAAATGCAATGAAAATGTAGCATTTTTCTAAAACTGCCAAGGCTGTCTTTCCCATAAACAGCATGAGTAAGGTTTACGGTGCCCCAGTTATGATTGTGAGTGAAAAAGCCCCAAATCCTTGTGTCTGGGGACACAGCGATTGACAGAAACAGACGTTAATGGGTCCAACATGTGATCCTTGCTACCCATACCATCGCTCGCCGTCATGGCCGACGAAACCACCACTAAGATCCAACTGTGACACAAATTTCTCGCAGTGCAGTTCCAGACCCTTAGAAGCACTGCCAAAAAAAGGTGTCCCTGTGGGTGGGGCACTTTATTCGGCACAAGAACACATCATCGCCAGGAGGGCGACTCAGCCCAAAAGGCTAAAATATGGACAAAACAAAGTCAGAAAACCAGTGAGGAACATGAGCCAGAAAAAACGGGAACTGGGAGACAGCTCCAGGGGAATTTAAGCTCCCCAACTCCCACCCCCCCTCCACCCCACCCCCACAAGATGATGTCATCCGAGGTCGCGTTAATCCGAGAAATACCTAATCCGCTGCCGGCAGGACAGACAGTAAATCCGACGTAAACAAGACCTTTGTTTTGATGGTCTGTGCTACAGAACAGGAATATAACCGTGCATGTAATTTACAAGGATACTGCGTGAAAAAATAAGCACTAGGAAGAAATTTTTGTTTGATTTTATTCACACACAAATGCACGCATGTGTGGTAATGATGCAGTCGAGGCACAAAGTGACAGGAGCACAAGCCTCTTACATGTGATGAAGCCACCTTTGCCGAGCACCTGAAAGGCTTCAGGAAATGAGGAACACACTGCGTCTTGCGTCTAGCTGCAAAGCAATCAGACGAGCGTTAGGGCGGATGGGGGGACAGCCCCGGGAAGGTGGGTGTGGTCGGGGCCGAATGCGCCCTCTCGCTGCAGGACCTGTGCGGAGCGAGGCGGTCGAGCAGCCGCTCACCGGGGTTAGCTGCAGCAGAGACACAGCGGCCCGCCGCCAAAATGCGCCTCTCCCCCCGGACCGATCCGCCCGCTCCAATTGGGCTCTAAGAATAGACGCATCTCACCCCATCTTTTCTATTCGCTTCTTTGTTGCTAAGGGAAACGGGAGCTCATGAATGGCTAACGCTATTAGCCGCTGAGCAGCAGTAGTGCGGTGTGCGCGTGTGCATGCATGTCGGCAGTGTGACGAGGACTTGGAGAGAAAAAAAAAACGTGAACAGCGGTCCTTCACTCGGCCTCCTAGTGTTTCACCAGCGTAGGAATCACACAGATGAGACCATGAGGACAGGTGTGGGGATGAGGCTCTGATGAAGGCGTGTGTGTGGAGCCAGTGGCCAAACACAGAGCGGCACGTGCGCGGCCGGCAGCACAGACAGACAAAGGAGAGCCACTCGCTAACCATGCCTTACCATCTCAGGAGCAGCCTGCCCCCCCCCACTCCCCCCAAGCCACACCTCCCTGAGCCACAGGGACAGGACCTGGACCAGTCAGGTAAGGTGCAGCTGAACTGCCAGGAGATCATGGCAGCAAAAATGCCACTACAGCGATTGCTGTACAGACACACACGCATGCATGCATGCATACACACACACACACACGGACAGACACACACGCACGCATGCGCGCGCACACACACACACGCGCGCGCACGCACGCACACACACACACATGCGCACACACACACACACACATCGGCAGCTTTCTGTGATCTGTGCTAGTGGGGCAGCTCATCCCATCAGAGTGCAGAGCTGAGCATGAGGAGGAGGCCCCTCCCACCAACCAGCAGCGAATAGCGCGCTGTGGAACTCGGTCGCCCGCAGCCGGGCTCGACGAGCCGTCCAATCGGCACGAAAGCTTTGCTATAGCGTGCAATTCATCAAATGCACATCAACACGACACTGTTGTGCCACTTTCAGAGGTCAGTAGTCCTGAGAGCTGGGCTCACTGGCGCATGCGCACACACGCACACGCACACACACACAGGCACACGCGCGCACACACACACACACACACACACACACACACACACACACAGTTATTCCACCATCCAGAGAGATTCGTCAGAGTGCAGAGGTGCGAATTACACACGGTTGAGACTCCACTATCATTGCCCTGGAAAGAACTTACCAACATCTATCTCATGAACAATTCAGTGGCCTGGGAGACAAACAATAAATATTAACATGGCTTTTATTAATCTGTTCATCTATACCTTGTTTTTAACACTGCCCCTTTGTCACACTGGTGATTGCAGGTATAATATTAATAAATGAAGTGGAAAAACCACAGCACATGAAAACAGGGGCCAACAAACACTGAATATTACAGGGGCTGGCAGCAGAAGGTCTTAAAAACCGTCATTTTGGCAGGGATGGAAACAGGGACCGAGGCAGAATACGACTTTTAAGCAACTTTAACCGACAGATCATGATGCAAGGCTCTGTGTGGGATTGCAACATCCAGAGTGGTCAGCGGAGGCAGTCTGGACCACGGAGGTCACGTGGGTCTCACAGATCCGGCTTAGCAGACCTGCCTCCTCTCCTTCTGCTCTTGGCCCCAAGTGCCAAAGGGAGAATTCTTAGGACCTGCAGCCCTTTGGGCACAGAGGCAGAGGCAGTGGAGTACTGAGCAGACCACATCAGGCAAGATGGAAGCACCCAGGGAGTCCCCAGACTGCTAGCGTGCTGGTTAGGCCCAATCCACCCCTCCACACAAAAACGCACCAAACAGTGTAGGACTTAACTGCCCCACCAGGAAGGGAGGCCACGCAAAGGAGATAAGCCTTATCGATCAAAATAGCATATAGGGGTGCAGCCCTCAAACCAGGGCCCCCGGGATTATTTTTAACCTCCGTTTCTTGCAGCGAGGGATCAGGAACCTCCAGCAACGGACCTCTCTCAAGCGCTGTTTCCCCACCAAGAGAAAGAGCATCTTTGATCCACCCCCCCTGGTTGCTATAGCATCCAGCTCTCCGGTTTCAAGTCGCAATCCAATCCAGTCATGGTTTCTACGCTTGGAGCGTCTGAAAGAAACCCCGGGACTCGCGTTTGTGATGGGGAACGCGGCGGAGCCTCTGAACGGGGAAGAGGAAGATGTACAGAAAGTGAAACAGGACGTGAAGGAGTCGGGGTCCCTTCCCATCAGAGCATGTGAGCAGAGCGGAGCAGTGAGAAATTCCGCTCCTCGCTCACGAGGCTGTTGGCTCCGCCCGCTCCTCCGCTCTAATTCGCACTAAGCCGCTCCGCTCCATACCGCTCCTCGCTCCACTAAAATTTCCTCCCAGTCAAATGGTTCCACGCTCACTCCAGTTTTAAAGAGGGAGGAATAATCTGCATGCATAACAACAATCACCTTAAACCTTTGTGAAATATTTCGTGAACTCCATCTCGGCCAATTTGGACGCTTTTCCAACGCAACAAGTACCGTACTTTTGGTACTTTGGGTTTTCCATTGACTTCCGGTTGAGTACCAGTACCAAAAGTTCAAGTACCGAAAGTGACAAACCAGTTGGAGTACTTCTTTGGTACTTGGGTACTGTGGGGTGTAACTCGTCTTGAAAAAAGTTACGAACTCAGAAAACAACAATGAACGAAGTAAAAAAAAATAAAAAATTACGATGTAGTCAGAAGAACAGGTACAAGATCAGGATGGCATAAGACATTTAAAAAGTATTTTATTTAATATACTAAGGCAGCAATGTATTGGAAAATTTACAAATATAGCGATGTGATTTTGTTATAATAAATACTGGGGTTTTATAAAGCAAAAAACAGTTACATTTCTCACAAAACTGTCTAGGAGTGATTTAAACAGCAAGGATGAGAGATTATGATCGTCTCGGAGAACGCATGCAGCGCTCATGCAAAAGTAGCGGAGGTAACTTTAAACTGATTTTAAAATGTATATTTCCTAATCTATAAAAGTAATAATCATTAAAATTCCAAAGTTAGATAAGCTTTTCCCCTATATCAAAGTAAGAATTTAGCGAAACATTAACCCCCCCTGCGTTGTCCGTAATTTCCGTACAGAACTGAAAGTAAGAAAGTCTGATCTTAATGTAACTCACTAGCGATGT
>JAODKL010000009.1:8191433-8211753 GCA_026780765.1 Petrocephalus schoutedeni
ACTTGTGGTATCGGTAGTAGGTATCGGAAAAATTTGGTCGAGTACGAGTAACAGCAAGTGAGCATGGTATCGGGCCAAAGCTGGATACCGGTATCGGTATCGGTGCATCGCTACAGCCTTGATAATTGTACAGATGAATTCTGGATAGATCTGGGCTCGCATCAGGCTCGTGGTATGAGCGGTATCGGAGCGAAATTGGAACGGGACCGAACGACCGCTCCAGCCTTAACCCTTATCCCGTGATAATAAAAATAATAAAACAAATAAAATAAAACAAAACCGCTCCGCGCTCTGACCAAATTCCGCCCGCTCCGCTCCTCGCTCACGCTCCGCTCACATGCTCTGCTTCCCATGTCTGCATACGATGACTCTGCATATGAATCAGTGTCGCGTATGCAAAGGAAAAGCCTGAAAGCCTGCTAAATCAGTCTGACAGAATTACAACACGCTCAGTTTTCATTCAGCTTCAGATAGTACTACAGAGGACGAAACGCAAAGACTATATCCACATCATTCCTAAAAGTCTGCACGTATGTATAAGCTGATTTTTATAGTATAAAAATTTTTTAGGTTTATAGTATACCACCCTCATGCTGGTGGTCAGTCCGGAAAAAGGTCAGTTTACAGAGCTGATGTAAGAGCTGAGACGATGTGAACACCACACTCTCTGACTCGCATTAAGAGCGACAGCCAAACAATCCGCTGTAGAAACGTTTTGTTTTTATGTTCACTTGCTATAGGTCTTTTTACTGGTGCCACTTATGGAAGGCTCCGAAAGCAGACCCATCAGTTCTGCCTTATTTTTGACACTGATATTGGATATGAACATTTTAAAAGCCTTTTTTAATAGCAGGCCTGTCCAGCATAGGATCCGCCACAAACGTCACTGTTTCCCGTCTCTCTTCCGCTCTGCTGGTTTCACATTAATAACCTGCAGCTACAGTTCAGCGGCGCTGGACTTGGCCGCGCTGTACAACGTTAAGGCCGACATCCAGCAGGTAGACCCAGGCAGACCAGGCAGGGGCCATGTGTGTGTGTGTGTGTGTGTGTGTGTGTGTGTGAAGTTTCTCTGTATGGTTTCCTCAGCCTAACGGTCACTCTTATCCTCTTATCTATCTCAAACCGACTTCCTGTCATCATGATGCTGCTTTTCCCTGCGATAACAACCATTACCTAACAGACAGAGCATGCGTACCTGTCCATTTGTACATAAATGCATCCATATTTCATATATTCCACTGTGCTTCGGAGCTACATACACACGCCCATCTCAGAGTCCCCAGAAGCCCCCTACAGCACGTCCCTTATGGCTGCCATCTTTTTATTTTTTCCAATTCTTCACTAATATGAAAGGAAGGCATGCTGCATTTGCATGCAGTTCCACTACGTCAGCTGGGGGGGGGGGGCTTTTCTGCAGAGCTGACATCACCCCTGAAGGTCACCGCTGCGCCCCCGTAAACGATCACAAACTTCACCCCCTCTGCCGCCGTGGCGGACGGATTCCTCCGAAGGATGTACCGGGGTGCAGGAAATGAGTCAGCCGGACGTCTCGCTCGGGGGGGGGGGGGGGCGACAGAAAGCTGCCTGCCGCTCGCTGAGCGCCCAGGCGCCGTGACGACACAACGGCGGCACGAGCCGGCGGGGCTGCCTACGCATAAGGCAATACAAATGAAGTCATGGCGGCCAGTAATCACTCACCAATATGTTGTCCACTTTTGATTGTACAGATTTGCTGTGGGGAGGGGGAAAAACAGAGAGATTAGAATAGTAAATATGTAACCGGAGTGAGCGAGGAACATACTTATTAATATACCGGTGGAATGTGAAGTATGGACCCCCTCCCGACATGCCCCCCTCCATAACAGATATATCTCAGCTCTGCGTGTTGCCATGTGTAAAGAGAGACGGGAGATGCACAGATAGATATTATGTCAAATATCAGAGGTCTAAAAATACCACCTTGTCTAGACACGGGGGGCTGGTGCTCCAGGAGCTGCTGTGAACCGGCACAGCTACTGAACCCCCCCCCCCCCTCAAATGAGAGTTCAAGCTTTAAGCACCTGACACAGGGCTGGGGTGTCATACATATCCCATTGTATGCTACAATTTGGCACCATCGTCTATGGGCACCAGGTTCGGAGGTGGTGGCCCGGCTCCTCCAAATAAACAATGACATTACTACTGCGGTGCCCCCCCTCCACACCCACCCCCCACTCTGACCCAATTTCATGCTGCAAGCCCACAGGAATGTCACGTCAGGACAGGTCGGCTTGGGCTATCGACGCAAACGATGTTTCCATGGGAACGTCCCGAGACTTTCGAATTGCAAATGGGCAATAAGTCTGATTTTTATGACTCTGAATGAGAAAAACATTTCACAGTCTATAGCCCAGAGCAGCCTGTCCCTAAAGTGCCATTAACTAGCAAAGCACTTATTCCCACAACACAAAAAACTCTTTGGGCATGACACTGTCAACTGAGACCCTGAGACGCACATTATTTAGCAATTACGAGGTGTGAGGGGACTGATAACACTGCTTGTTTCTAGGTGGACCTTTAGTAGGTAAATAAAATAAATTGTCACTAAGGTAAGATTTTATAGGCCGTTATTAGGTCAGACGTAATTGACTTTTATTAGAAAAGACCATGTGACCTGTGACCCTCATATAAGGTTAGCTTGGCCTGGCATTGTTTACGGGGAGCCGTTCACACGCGATGGATGTCACACAGCCACGGCCCAGGCGGCTGCATGGGGCGGCTTCTCCTGCATCGCCGAACCTTCGTTTTTTTGTCACTCAATCACGATTCAACATCCCCCACCCCCTTCTCTCCCATACGCCACCCCGCCGACACCTGACGGGGCTCTACTAGACAAACTAAACCCTTTAATCGCCCCTGCGGAGCCCCGGGCCGCTCTGCCCGCGACAGATGTTTTGGGCAGGATAACGCGGTTGTAACGCAGTGGGAGTCTGCCAGCGAATCGCACACCGCGAGGTACGAGGCAGCCCCCATGGGCTCCATAGTGCCCCAGAGCCACGGAAGGACGAGAGGCGAGTTTCCATTCATACGACCTTCAGCGCGCAGTGTGTGTGTGTGTGTGTGTGCGGGGAGGCGGAGCCACAGAGGATTATTATTCTTTTATATTTTGCTGTTTCTGCCCGGCGTCGTTTCGTGTGCTCAGCTGAATCCCGCCACAGCTGCCTGGCCTCACCCCCACCCCCCGCTTCCGTTTTGCACATGCTCAGAGTGTCACCTCAGAATAATGACGACCCCACAAACAGCCTCAACGGCGAACTCCGGCAGGAAAAACTGTCACTTTTGCTTCTCATTCTCATGTAATGTTTCATTTTTCTGTAATATATAGTACTACATATATAATATATGGTCTCGGCAGGGCAGTCACATGTCTGTGGGCCCTTACGTGGGCCTTTCAGTGTGACCCCCAACATGGTGAGCAAGAAGGGGCAAAGCAAAAAATAATTTCCCCGCAGGAATTAATAAAGTATCACAATTCTATATAATTCTATTCTATTTGCATATTGAATTCATCATACACACACCCAGACTCACGTACCTATCTAAATGGGGACCATCCATTCATTTCTATGGGAAAAACCTTAATCCCAGTCACGACACCCTTAACCCCTACCCAGGCCTAACCATAACTATAAGTAACCAACCCAAATACAAGGCTTTTGGCATTTTTAGTTTTTTGATTGCATTCATTATAAAATTGAGGTTATCCAAATAGGGACCTGAACAAATGTCCCCAAATGTAAGGAAGTTGCAGATTTAACCAAATGTGATCTATGCAAACCTACACACACACACACACACATCACTTAGCAGTGCGAGGTAGCAGGGAGCCTGGCCCAGACAGAGCACAGCAGAAGGCCAGGAATTCCAGGGCATCGCGGGGCATAGAAACACTTTTATAAGGGGAACCTGGAGTTCCTGGGGAAAGCAATTCACCACAAGGACAGCCTACAAACAGCACACCAAAAGCAGAGGCTCAGGCTGAAGCACCTTCTAAAGCATGCGGACGGCCAAAAGTAGTGGAAGGGCCGGCCGCTGACTGGAACCTGTGAAAAGCATGTATTATACGCGGATAACGAAGCTCCACAGCGGCGCCGCTCTCGATCCGGAGCCCGGACAGGGAAGCCCGCCCCCCTACCCGGCTGAAAAGCGTGGAGCTCGGCCTCCTTCCAGAATGGCCCGGTTTCGGAAACAGCAGAGCAGGCCGGGGCCGCCATGCCCCAGAAAACGGCCCAGCTGGTCCTCCTGCATCATTTACCCAGCATGTAAACAGTGAGGCAGTGAGGGTGCTGCCCATGCTGACTGACGCCTCAATATGGCTGCCACACAAAGGCAGCAGCGGGCAAGCGGGGCGATGGGGGGGTGGGGTGGGGGGGGGCGCTGTCTGCTGCCACTAAACCCTAGCAACTGGCTACAGAGGCGTGCAGAGGCGGCCTGAAAGCTGTGCTGCCCTAAAATGAAGCCCACGGCACGAGCGCCCTTATCGGCCATCGCCTTCAGCAGTCGGGGGTAGACCCGGCACCCGCTCAACCCCAGGCCACCACCGCCAGTTCCCGTTTTCCCACCCCCACACCCTCAGTGCTACCCTAAGAGAGCTAAAATGCCCTATACAAGCAACACATAAGTTAAAATGGGTTAAAATTGACAAAAACACTGAGATAAGAAATGTTCCTATCAATAAAGAGCATCCTGCTTGGGAAACCGGAATCTGAGCACAATCTCCTGGGTTACATGGCAAGCAATCGGCTGTTCCTGACGGACGTGCATGTCACCTGTACGCCAGGGCATGACGCAGCCTCCTGTGTTGGACCCCACAGCTATATCAAGCTTCATGGGCAGATTCCCGCTTCCTGCTTTGCTAAATCTGAAACAGCTGTCATTCAGGTGTGTTTTTTTAAAACAAATAAAGTGCCCGTTACATACTCACACTCCTGCATCAAACTGGCCCACTTGCCATTCGCAGAGGAAAGAAGCTTTTTTGAGGGGTGACTCAACAAAAGATTTTAAACATTTTATAATCACGTAATTTTCTGGCCTGAATAAAATTACTGACACCATGTGTTGATATTTAAAAACCTGGCATGAACTTGGACTGGAATGAATCAGAGGACAGCTCGTCCACTGCTCTACCGATGAGCACCCTTTGTGAAAGTGTTCTCTGTGTTCTGATCTAAAACAGTCTCTAGCTAGTTTCTATTCAAAGCCTTGTTTTGTCAAATCGGTAACTAATATTAAAACGTCCCTCAAGGCTGACCTTGTCTGTGCCCGCTGAGGTTTTTGTAAACTTAAACTGTGCCTCTCTCAGTCACCTGAAGAAACAGAGTACACTCATATCTCTTCTTTGGCAACTCTCTGAGATTAGGAATTGGTCTTTTTGCTGAATAATATCCTTTCTGAAGGGAGGAGACCCAAGTTAATTAAGGAGAGATCTTACCAATGCACAGGAGGCATTGGTAACTCCAATACATTAAAATATCCACTCACTTAGAGGCATCACTTTCACTATCCTAAAGACGTGAAAGTCGTGCAAATGGCCATATTGCTTTGGAAGGAACTCAAAATCCACCATGAGGTGTGCTTTCCTTATAGGTAATACTCAGGTAATGCCAAAGACATTGATATATCATATCAAGGTTTTCCTGATGAATACATGCCGGTTTGCCAAACGCAAACCTAATGTGTACGTATGCATAACATGTAAGCAAATTAAATTCTACATGAAGGAAATGTTTTGCCAGCTAGAGAATCAGATACACTAGACTACACATTTCAGGATGCTGGATCCTGGTCCACATGAAAATGACATTGTCATTATAGAATTTAATTTCTGTTACTTTGTAGGACGAGAGCATTTATGAATTTTAGAAAGCTTGTTAGATTTTTGGGTTAAGGCAAATTCACTACAATAACCAACCATCTGGACCAGATCACTACAAAAATCACAAATTGAAGAGGGTTTGGACGGCATCTCAGAAGGGACAATATTAAATTACCTACAGTATCCACCAGATGGTCATTAAAGACTCTTTTGCCAAGTAATGATTTTTCATAAAATACATCACCACCAGGACAACATATCTATCCATCCACCCATCCTGGTCAGGTTTGCAGGGTGAGGTAACATCAAATTTTTAAATCCATGCCATCAACTGCCTTCAACTGAAACACAAAATTTATTAACAACCTATGTTCTGGTCAAAAGTTTTGGGGATAAGGACACAGGACAGGCACCGCTGGCAGCGAAACCGTCATGTCAGTTGGTTAAGTAGAACTTAAAGTCTAAGTGGATTCTGGTGCCCCCATCCAAAATGTCTTACCGAGGGGGAAAGCTTCAGGAAGTCCATATATCCTAGCCACATTCAGAGCCATCTTTCAACGTTAAAACCAATGAATGATCTCATGACTAACCAGCAGACCCCCCCCCCTCCAAAGATGATCCTGGAAGCCAACACCTTTTTGCACGGTGAGACAGACAAACTCTAGAGTTGAAGTCTTCTCTCTTTCCACTTCAGTTAGAAGGTCAAGAGAGCCATCAGTAAAGCGAATCCAATGTTGGAAACATTCGTATTACAGAACCCTAAAAAAGACAGACTTCACAAACGCCACATAGACAGCATCCTCCCTACAGGAGGAGGCTACGCACAGCCGTCTCCGCTGTGGCCTGTAATAAAATAGAAATGAATGTAGGCACCTCGACCCTCTTAGAGAAAATGGGACTGGGGTTGAGAGGTCACCTTCTGGACGGAAAAGATCTTCACCTAAGACGCACCGGTCCGTTCCACGGCTCTGATGTTCTCACGCTGGTCTGGGTTTCCTGAAAGCCTACCAGGCAGAACTAATGTAGAGCCACACGGGTTGTGATACACAGCAACAGGAAGAAGACGGATTCCGCAGGGCTGGCTGGAAGCAAGGGGAGGATACGTCTAATTAACATAAATGGGGAGGTTAAGATTTCACTGGAGTATGACCGCCCTCTCACAATCAACAAGGATAAGTCATTTTCGCTTTTGACTACCCTCATTTATGTTCTAGGGGTTATCCATGGAGAAATAACCATTTTTGGTGCTGGTAGGATTCCACACCAAACATTCTGTTTCCCTGTAAGTATAAACAGAAGCTTTTCTTTTCGTGCATTTCTCCTCTGGCATGTGGGTCACAGTTGGCAATTTCATACTGTTTCCTGTATGCATTCCATAGGCCTCTAGACAAGCAGCTTTCACTGTACCAGAGAAGCTCTTTACACTGTGTTTTTTAAAAATGGAGGTAATGTGTGCATGTATTAAAGTACTAGTCATATCAACCATCATCAGAGAACAAGAAACACATTCTGCAGCTGCTGACAGCATTAGAAGAAAAGTCAAAAGAAAATCATATAAATTTGACTCTCAGTGATCTTCCAGTAAAAACCAGAATATCATGACTTTTATGATCTGCTTAAAAGTTACATTTTACCTTAAAAAAAATCAAGGATATGTACAAAACGTCATCAAGAAAATTGGAGTGATTTCCCTTCATGATGGGATTCTTTGGACAACATATCTACAATAAATAAGATAAATGCTCTACTTCCCAGGACATCAGCTTTGTGATGTTTGACTGTTTATAAGGGAAACTTCATCTATCTTTGATGGAACATTTTTATTAATACAGCAGCAGAAAAAAAGCCATTAATGGAACAGAGAACAACAATAAAGACCAAACTCATCTGCACCACAGAGAGAGGGAGCTTTTACTGGCGATTATCAGCCACATAACACATGTTGATGATTTTATATCTTCCTTTCTCGGAGAGGCTCACAAATGGCATATTTAGTGCTCTCTAAAAGTAGGCATGGATGCTTCAAACTCAGGGGCAGGCTGTGTTCCTGAGTCAAAGACGCTCGCCTCCCGGCTGCACGTCCGGGTCGGTCGGCATCGATGCCCCAGCGTGCGAGGTCTCAGCAGAGACGTGATCAAAATGCCTCCTCCTGTCCCGCTACCCAAATGATACGCTTTCATCTATAAGGCTTCTTGGAATTAAGGGCAAAACTGAACTCGGGCTGGAAAGCATCCGGACTGGATCTAAACGGGTCTTGTACATCATTCCTGTTCGGCACGCCCTTGAGAGCGGCTAATGTATCGAGGCATTGGGGTCCAGACCTCCCCCATTACAGAATGGCAGAAACACAAGCGCTGTTCATAAAAGCAGATTCAAACGCACCGTACAATAAGCTACCACTTAACATCTCTGCTTGTCTGATTGTCCATTCTGCCCCCCACCCGTCAATGAATTCTACTGTTCATTCACAGAAAAAGAACAACAAACAAGGAAGAAAATGTCTGCCCTGGCAACAGGAGAGCTGCACGGGAGAAACATACTTCGCTGCCATGTTTGCAATTGGAAAAGCTCATTTCGAATTCCTTTTGAAGACATTCATCCACATTGTGCTGGGATTACTTGCCTCCCTTCGGTTCTCTCTCACAGGCACACACACACAAAATGAGTTTCCACTTCAGGCTTCACAGATAAAAACCAGAAGCGATAAAAGCCTCCATTTTAATTCGACAAGAGGAATCACCTACGAGGACGGACATGACAGCATCACAAGCTAATCCACTATTTCGGCAAATGCAAAGTCAGCCGCGGCTTAAATCGCAGATTACACGGCAATGGCGGCAACAGAATGCGAACGTAATCTGCATGAACAAACGCGGCCAAATAATACAACCTATATTAAATAATTTTCACTTAAATCTATTTAAATAGCTCCGTACAGAACACTTAAACCATTTCTGCCATTTCGCAAATCATAAAAGGGATTAAGGGGACAACGGAATACAAGGGAAGAGAGGCCACTGAAGCAAACCCCAAATTCAGAATGATAAATATGACTGCGCATGACATTAACCCATTTAGGGTGGCAGGTAGCCTGGTGCTCAGGGACGCAGATCTGCAACCTCAGGATGGCTGCTTGAAAAGGCCCCTCTGTAGAACCTCTGAGCGAGGAAGGCGACCCAAATAACTGAGCAGACCATCTGTCTGCACAAGCAGGCATCAGAAGCCTCAAACCCACACTACACACCCCTTCTAAAATATACGCGTTATAAGTATCAGCTCAAATTAAAACATCCCTCAACAATTCCAGCCACTTAGAAGCATTTTCATGTCAACAAAATACAAGCCTTGAAACACATCTTTCAATGTTTTTTGTGATAAATTATTACAATAACTAACAATACAGCCTATAAAGGGCATCCATGTAAAATTCCATTGGTTACGTAAAATAGGTCCTTAACACAGGCGCCATTGACCTGTCCGCGCCGTGACGGGCATATCGCTGGACGCCTGAGGCCCCACCAAGAGAACTCCCATTTCAAGTCCCAGACAAGCGGGATGGTTATTCTTAGCTTCCAGAAAACAAACACTACCCGTGTAAGCACCAGTGCCAAATCTGTAATCCCCAAAGCATCTACAGGAGTGCCAGCCTAGCCAATGAAATCCAGCTGTAGAAACTATTACCCAGCTATAACTAACCCAATATTACACTTTCATAACCAATTAGCTCTCCCACTATTACCTTTCCTGCAAAGCCATTTTTACTCCTTTGCTTGTATTTTTTCACTGCAGCTATTTATTTTTTCTCATGCAGAATCTGGATGCTTAATCTCAGATGTAAAAATCAGTCACCCCCATCTGACGAACGGCTCCCTTCTGCTTACTGAATGTTTTCTCCTGTGCTCTACAGCACAGTTCCAGGCATCCTTGTTAACTGTGGTTTCCTCAAGCGCTTTCACGAGACTCACCGAGCGCCAGCACTCCCTCTACAGCCCATTCAAGCATTTCTGAAGCGTGGCCTCTCGTGCACAGAGTGCAGGTTCCTCTAGACGTTCACTGACTAGTGGATGTCCACCCAAGTCACACATCTTAACTTTCCTTGGCCAATTTCTTTCCCCAGGCCATCGCCCTTACAAACATCTGACCTCACCATTGAACTGTATCTAAGACTGCACATTGTTTGTTGCTTGCACTTTATGTATACTGTCTGTAAATAAGTTGTCTTTATATTGTATTTAGTCTGTACTGTTTGTTCTGTGTACTGCAATGTACCGGAGAGACAAATTCCCTGTGTGTGCCACACACACACTTGGCCAATAAACCTGATTCTGATTCTGATTTTTCAGCTTTTATTTTATTATTTTGACTAAACATTTCCATTCATTAAATAAAGCCTAAGGCATTCTGCAGTCAATTATGGGAGGAAAGTTTTAGTGCTAGAACTCATTCTTGTGATCAGAAGGTTGCAGGTTCAAATCCAAAGACCAACAGAGTGACCCCCAAACTTACTCTCATCTGCATCCGTGTCACTGCGTAAAATGGTCAGCAAGACGAGCCTAGCGAAGGCTATTTCCCCATGGGGAGGAACAAAGCAACGCCGTTATATTGTAGAATTGTTACATGAAACAACTGATTCAGGTTAATCCACCAGTAAGACTCACAACAAATTGCACAACAAAAGTTATTCACAAACCATGGAAGTATGGTGTAAGTGTAGTCTAAGTGCTCAATACTGACCAAAGAAAACAACCTCTATCTCCACAAGCCATACCAGTTATTCAGGAATAAGAAACATGATTTTTGAGGCTTTCTGCCTTCCTGTTCCTGAACTGTCAATACATTTTAAGAGTGATTTCCAGAAGCAGGGTCCAAACCCTACACCTTACTTATGTTTGTGTAAAGATTAACTACAAAAATAAGGATCTCTTGGCTATGGCTAATAAACCAGCATACTCAAGGGGGCAGAATTTCTGTACATAACATACACTCTATATTTAGCAGACATATGTAATCCGTTAAAAAACGCATTCAGGGGCACTTATAGCAGGTGTAACATAAACAAGCATGGCTTGGATCTGTGTGCCCCTGTGCATTACTGACATTCACATCCAGATGCAACACCAAGACTGCCCGGTACGCGAACACTTTGCAATGAATTACACAAAAAACATTTCATCTCATTTCATTCAACCTGCGAGTGGATACCGGGTGCACAGAGTGCACCTCCGAAAACACCGCTACGGTAACCAGGATATGAAAGCAAAAGCTGCCTATTATCATTTTCAATAATTCACCATGACAACAGCCTTGGCAGCAGCAACACAGAGCAGGAAATATTGCCACAAAGGTGCATGTCCATCTTAAGCCCTGTGTTTGCATCTTCTAATAGGAACTGCAAGATCTAACACAGGAGAGTTAGATCAAAACGCATTAGCTTATAAAGCATCAGTGAAACACATTTGCACTACAGGGTTTCCCAACCGGGTCTTTGGGGACCCACAGACGGTCCATGTTTTTGCTCCCTGCCAGACAGTCCACATCTTTGCGCCCTCTCAGCTCCAGGGAAAATGAGGACTGACTGCAGGTACTCAAGGCCCAGATAGGGAAACACTGTTGTAGCATAATAAAACTTCAAGTTGCAAAAGAATATGCATTGGTAGCTATGGAAGGGTGTGCCCATGATTTACTAGTATTACCCAGGGGTCAACACCATGGCTAATTCTGACAGACATTTTGATTAAAATACAAAACACAAATTTTACCTCGGACATCGTATTTAAAAATGTATTGACAGTTTTACGATCCCTAGTATTATCATCTAATATATCAGAATGAAACAAGACTTCTAATCCCCATAAAGGAAAAAGCATTACATAAAATGAAGGTATATTTAAAAGTAACAGATAGTTGATTAATGTATGCTTGCTATAACGAACAAAATCAATTCCCGAGGTTAAATTTCTCAGGAAACACTGCATGTGCCCTTTAAATCTCGACTAAATATAATCCACTTACACGAGCAAGCAAATCCAAAACCTAAACATATTCCTGAAGGCTCCCCCACCCCGAAGGGGGTCCATAAAAAGAGCCTGGAATGATTCATGGAGTGAAAGTTATACCAGGACAGAAAAAATCTGAAAATCTGACAGTGGCCAATATAAATGAAATGTGAGATGAGTCAACAACTGTTTTGAATGGAAAGATCAACACACACTTGTGGCTTAATAAAAGCTGCTGACTATTTGAAGTGAATCACAATCTCGATACGCCGGTTGCTCATCCGAACCTTCGCAAGGGCTTTACTGGCAAGACAGCTGATGAGTTGTTTTCTGTCACACCAAAATATGGTAGGTGCCTCAGCGAGGAATCCCCCAATGGTCACAAAACAGCAAGCAGCCTTACTGTGCCAGGCAGAGCCGGCAGCAATGGCCAAACCGCCAAGCCTTATTAGTCCTGTCATTTTCTATAATTGAAACAAAATCTCAATTATTCAAAACATGTTTACAATAAAACTGATCACCTAAAGCATATAAACAGACACATATACAACATATAAGGCAGTTAGGGAATGCATTAGGCTAACTGCTAATGGGAAGTTTAGTGGTATAATACAGAGGCTAACATAAGAATTGGGGCATATAGAAAAAACCATTTAGAGATGTCAGAGTGTGGCAGAAGCTGTTGATAAGCATTATGCCTCTCTGTGGTAAAGCAGGGTATACCCTGGACAGGCCAGCACAAGGCTACAGCATGCGATTCCTCTATCTGAAGCATTAATTATTAAATAACAAATGAGCTTCAGTGGTACGTATAAAACAGGAAAACTATTTTAAAATAAGAACTGAAGTGCTTATACTAACCCACTGGTTTAATATGGCAAATGGATAATACAGACAAATACTGGTATAAAGTGTAAGCCTTCAAAACGTGAAACCTAACATGGCTTAATATTCATGCGCAATTTGAGCCTATTAATACTGATTTACTTGAAGCGGGAAAGATACTGAGTAGAGGAGAACATACTTTAAAATGTTGATAAAAAATTTTCAAATGTATAATATACAATGAATTAATTGTCTGAAATGATTTCTAGTACTTTATAAGGCAAAATACTACATTTACATTTTCTGATACTGGCTCAATAAAACCCAGGCTAGGAATACCATCTGTCTGTTGGGGAAATATGTTTTTTTTATTTATTTTATTAATGAAATGAGTATAATACCGGAAGTGCTAATCCAGGTATTTCTGAAAGAGTTAGGTCTGTAGTCGTCGTTTGAAGACACCCAATGACTCAGCAGTTCGGACATCTAGGGCGATTTCATTCCACCTACTAGGTGCCAGAACAGAGAAGACCCTAGATGCATGCCTTCCCTGTGACTTCCTTGGGACAATACTACTTATGGATCAAAACAGTGGCCAATGCGCGTTTGCCAAAGCCTCTTGGAAAGTATAGATAAAATGCAAAGATGAGGCATATGCAGAAATTTGATAATATCATCTGTCCATTCATGTCTTAATAAAAATATGAGAGCACCTAAAAGCCTCCGAGTGTGGTTTCTGTAAATCCATAATACTGTCAAACACACTTACCTGGAGTACCATTGATTTGGGTCTCCCACTACAGGATGGTACATTACCATCCTGAAAGGCCAATTAAATCTTAGAACACGTTTTTTTTCCATACACACAAGCATTAAGCATTAGCATTAAGACAACATGTATCCACCTTCAATAAACTTCAAACCCATAAAACAATTATTGGCGGGAGGTGATAGCATCTCCAATTCCCATTCCACTCCATCTTATACTAGAAAAATATGTTTATGTCTTATTCAGCACCTATAAGTCAATGACTGAATATTTTCACTTCCCCTAGGCTGCACATGCATGTATTTGTTAGTATAGTCTAAGCCATACTAAATGAGCAGTACCATATATGCGTGGAGGGGGGAACAGAGGTTATGACTCAAGCCCCCCGTATCTCCACGGCTGGGGGTTTGGTTCCCAGCCCAGGCTCTGTGTACATGGTGTCTGTATATTCTGCTTGTGCACAAGAGTTCCCTCCCATAGCTCAAACACACATAGCTAGGCAAACTTGTGCCCCCACGTTGCCTACAGTGTGTATGTGTGTGTGTGTGTGTGCGTGTGCGTGCCTTGGGACAGTCTCCAGGCAAACTACGACCATGTGCTGGATAAGCACTGATGAAAGATAGTTGTGCATTATATGGGAGGACTAAACCATTATTACACCCATCTGCCCCTACACCCCTGATATGCATACATTCACACCTATGGCAAATCTGGCAACCCAGTCCACCTCAGCATGTTTTTGGACTGTGGAGGGAAATCCCACAACAACACAGGGAGAGGACACAAACTCCACTCACATGGAACCAGGTGGAGACTTGAACCCTTGTCCCAGAGCTGTGAGGCGACAGCACTAACCACTGCACCACCCCCAACACTATTACATTTTAATGTAATAACTGATATGTGACCCAAAAAGAAAATGGCCTAATGACTTGGCTTACCTGAGCAGGATGTTTTTGATTACTCATATAAAGCAGCCGGGCGGACCATAATCAGCATAAATGCCAACTGGGGTTTTAATAGGGTTATCTGGGTGGAGTCTGAGGGGATGCTCTTCACTAAGTACTCTGCTTATGGGTAGCATCTGAGCAGTGTTAACTGTACATATTTGTATTTTCACTGTTACACCTTTCCTTTCTTTTTGGCTTTTTATTTTTCTTAAATAATGTTTAATCACTGAGATCCTGCTGTCTGCTTCTGTCCCAGCAGGGGTATATGAGAATTTAATTTGCTTTCCCAAAACATGTCCTGTAAGAATATGATAATCTTCTAAGGTTTTCTACCATAAGATGTTCTACGCCTGCTGACCAACCAACAAGATTGTGTAATATATAGAAAAAAAATGTGCTTAGACCTTAAATTTCAGTCTACTACCATGTCTCCTGAAAAACAAGGTGCAACGTCCCCCTGACATTACTGAGCATTTAAAACAATTTAAGCGGCAGATACTGAAAAAAATATATCACCCGACGTAACGTACGAAGAAGAACGGTAAAAAAATATGCCAGCGCTCTTTTAAAAACCTTGTTTAACAGAACAATGCATGTGCTGGGCATTTTCACGCTATGGTCACATGGGAGCTGCCGCTGGTAAGAGCAGACATACTACTTCCCACGTAGGTGACATGCAGGCAATGCCGCCGTTCGCGGTTGCCATTAGACCTCGGAAACGCCGCAAAAAAATAAAAGGTTGTTCTCATTTCTCATTAATAATCTGTTGTGCTTTTTTTTTTTTTTTTTTTTTTTAGATGAACGTCAGTGCGAATATAATAAATGTCCGCGTTTTATATTTCTCCCCCAAATATATACCGTGAAAAAATAAATCAATCATTGCCATCAGCACCGGTACTGCCCGTTAATTTGACCTATAGGTAGACGGCTGGCTTCAGGTTTCTGTATGAACAGCACGCAAAAAAAACAGGGTGGGGTGGATGAGTCGGGAGGGGTTAAAAAAAATCGAGTCAGCGTTTCCACCACCGGAATACCGATGAATCCCCGAGCTGCCAGCCTTACCGGCAGGCATGCACTTCCAGACGGAACCTGTTCGCCGCATCCCGTTTCCAGCTAGGAAATCCCTATTCAGTCATATTCTCCCCCAGCGAATGCACCGACGCGGGCCGTCGCTTGATTTCTTTCCCCACAGTCATGTTGCATGTTTTAGTCTTGCTGCAATGTAGCAGCATCACCAGACGTAACGTGTCACCCAAATGCAACCGGTTTCGATGCAACAAATTTATGACCTGTGCTGTCGATAAGCATGCATTGGCAGTAGACTGACTCGAGCGCAATCTGCCCGTATTATGTTAGCGGACGGCTGTCTGCATTACACGGCGCCGGTGCGCCGCCCTCCACGGGGACGGCGTGATGTTTCGCCGCCACACACATCCACGCTCGCCTTCCATGAATGACCAAATCCACTCTCGCTTTTAAATACGCCCCATGGCAGAAAGTGCCTTGGATTTCAAGCTCTGCTGCTCACCACCTTACAGCTACCAGCCGATTCACGTATCGTTACAGCTAAGATGCGTCTGCTGTCATTAGCTCATAAACAGCCAGCGACATCGAACTGCAATTCCGGACTGCTGATCGCGTAAACGAGCTCAGATCGGCTATCTAGTCGTGAATTTAAAAAAAAGTGTGACGAGAGGTGAAAACAGCAAATTAACCACGATATCTGGTCATCTCAAAATTCGGTGTAGGGCGACATGAATTTAGCGGCGACTGTCACCCATGCAGTTATTCTGTACAGTATACCGGCGGCTACCTACCAAGAAACCGGAGCTCGACCAAAAAGTAATAACCTTTTTTTTCCCCCCGCCACGAATTCAGTATCAATTAAACGTGCACGAATGAGCTGTGGCATAAGGCAGAGGCTGGACGTGTTTACTATGCTCTTACCAGATAGAGTTCTTTATTTTGTGCTGCAGCACACTGGCCTCTGTCCCCTGCAGTCCCGGAACGAGGGCTGGTAAGGAGCCTATTCCCGAATTAGGCTTTTGGTGCTGACCAGGTTGTTGTTGATTCTCAGCCATCACGACGAGATTCAGGAGGGGAGGAAAGGGGAGGGGTGGTCTTTAACAAGTAGGCCTCGACCTGGACCTAGAGAAAACAGTCCTTCTCCGGCTATGGTTCATCACTAACCCAGCCCGACCGCCGACCGCCTTTGCTTTAACCGCGGAATCCACCTACAGGAAACGGCAGGAAGCCATAGCTAGACTGCAAACACACAAGCGCGCCGCGCGTATGTAAAACATTTAATAAATAAATAAAAAAAAAACCAGGAGGGGAGGGGGGAGGGAAAACACGCTTCGATCCGATTCTGCAGCAGCCAGGAGACACGACGTGCACGCCTGCGACCGCTGTCGGTGCTACTGCTGCCAGGCAGGAGCGGCGCATGCGCGGTGCGAGCGGAGGGAGGCGGCCGCGGAGGGGAGGAGGGCGACGTTACAAAGAGGCTCAATGTCCCAGCGCTGCGGCGGCGAGCCGGGGCTGAGGGGGGCTGCCGGGGGCTGCCCTCAATGACACCGATCGATACACGCCGGCCATCGCCGGTGCCGTCCTTATTCGCGGACGGAAGAAAATTAACAATAAATTGTGGTGGTGATGGTCGTCGTATATAAAAATCTTAAATGCGGCACAACAGCGAGGTTATAAAAGAACGAAATTGCAGTCTTTCTGCCTTGACGGCGCGGCGCTGGTCCCGCGTCGGTGTACGATTAAAGTGGTCCTCAGACTAAGCCTGAAAACATGTCATTTTCGAGAAAAGATTACCTGCGCCCCAATAAACGTCTACGCGAGTTACGGACCAAACGACGCCACACAAACACTTAAAATATAAAACAAAATGTATTTGAAGGCCACATAGACGCATTGTATAACGTTAATAAATGCGGTGTAATTAAGATAATTTAACCTTTAAATGGGTACATCGCCATGTCGCGAAGCCGGACTGGCCGCGGCGCCTTGTTGCTAGGCGACAGGGACGCCCGCTTTAGCGCAGCTGGAAAGATGGCCGAAGCCCGGAGAGCCGCTTCCTCTCGGGAGGTAGGGCGTTTTAAAAAGTCACCGACACTGCGGCTTCCCATTCACACAAATCAGGAGTCTGCAGATGCATTGGTTTAAAAAGATGTTTAAAAAATGTTTTTATATACTGTTCTGAGGAACTACTTCGTTTGGTGCGTGTTTCTCTTTCACGTAGCCGCGGCTGAGTAAGGCATGCAGCTCCATCGTTTTTTTTTACATTACTATGGTCTATGTTTACACTTTGTGTATGACTTTGTTTTTTGAATGGTTTTGTATGGGATTATTTCATACACTTTTCATGCAACTTTTCAGTTAGTTTTTCCTTATCTATTGGATTTCTCGGAGTATTGTAGTGGAATAGACTATTATTAAAAACCAATATTTACTGCCGTAGGTTGTGTAACCACCAAATTAAAATGAAACTGATTAATTGTAGACAAACCACAGAACTACAAAATGTGTACTCTGCATTTAACTGATTTGTGATATAGCAGTGGGCAGCTAATTCAGCACTCTGGGAGCAGTACCTTGCAGGTCAGGGAATCAAACTGTCAACTCTTTGATCCCAAGTGTGCTTCCCAAACCATTAGGCCACCTCTGCCCCATAAAAACCCTAATCAAAGAAAGCACGTCTTCAGAAATGATCACAAAGTATTCCAGCTTCAGGACCCCTATGCTAAGTTTTGTACTAAAATAATATCATCACATGTGCTCAGATTTATCCTCGTATTTATCTCAAAAACTTCTTCATATCTAAAGACAGTATGAAGATGTATGCATGCAGTGTATTCTGGACAAAGGCGCTGCTTGAGTGAAAATGTATCATATCAGGCCCTTATCTGGACCAATCCAATTAGGTTTGAGATTTTTTAGGCCCCATGTTAATAAATGAACTTTAGATATTAAAGTTAATTCATAATTTAGTTGCTTTTTCTTTTCAACAGATTTCAGTGTCAGGGCCTTAATTTGTGGTGACTTGCTAACTAAGTTTTCCAAACTGATAACATAATTATGAATGATGTTCCATCAGCTAAGGAAAGCTACATCGCCAAGGATTAGGAAGCCTCAAGGTGGTAGGCCTTTAAATAGACCTTCCACTGTCCCTCAGCTCAAGGCACCCCAGACAGACCTGCTCCTCAAGGAGGAAGAATACAGGTAAAATTATTTGTCTCTTGGTTTCAAAAGAGGTTAATAGCCAACAGTCATTTCCCTAAGCCCTAAGATGGTTTAGATGATAAACAGTTGACATTATTGCTTTTAGCACACACATGGCTTAACTTAAGAATACTCTTTTGGACTTCTACTGTGATTATGTTTTTTTTCTAGGCGTCTGAATGCAGAGCTGGAAGCGAAAACCGCTCAACTCGTTCAGCAGGCAGAAGAACTTATGGTAGGATAGATTTTTTTTCCATTTCAAATGTATACCATATTATAATTATGCTCCCAACCCAGTGTTTTAGAACAATAGTACAACATAAGCGACTTCCTCTGACTAACTCACACTGGTCAGTGTCTCTCCTTGTTATATCTATTTTTAATTTTTGTATTATTTTTCCAGAGAGAACAAAATGAAGTCTTGGCAAAGCCAATCCCTTCTCACATTAGTAGCAACTTAGACATTGAGGAGGACAAACATGAATTCAGGTAATCAGCATTGCTATTAATTTGCTGTAAGGAAAAGTCTTATATCAGCAACATCATATGGGCAGTGATACATAGTTAATTATCTATGCAAATTAGCGAGGTGGATGGCACAGTTGCCTCACAACTGCAAGATTGGCTGAATCCCCCCTACTCTGTGACTGCAGAGTTTGTATGTTCTCCCCGTGTTATAAGGGTTTCCTCCCCCTGTCCAAAATGCTGGTAGGCAAACTGGTGTCTTAAAGTATCCCATAGGGTATGATTTTGTGTGTGTGTGTGTGTGTGCCCTGCAATGGACTGGCATCCTATCCAGGGTGTACCTTGGCACTCCAGGGCCCCCCACAGCCCTGACCAAAATAAGGTGTTAAAAGAAATTAAAGAGGCAGTCATGGATTAATGTGATGCACAGAGTGGATTCATTGTAAAACCATATAAAATAAATAAATAAATATTATTTAGTTTAACTGTTTAACATGCTATTTATTTGTCTACTTATGTCAGGAACCTCAGTCCCACGTCACTTGCTGAAATGCAGCCATCTATAAAGGTATCCCATCATTATACAATGTTTCCTTTAACTTCTAAATAACAGTGTAACATGTGAGGTCAACAACTCTTCATTTAGCAGATATGTATAATTAATGTGATAATGCCGGGCACCACACCAATGTTAAGTGTTCCTGAATAGTCTGTGTTTTTTCTATGATAAGACTGTTGCTGGATGCTCCAGGAAATGGTGTGTAAGTGGCCTACAACAGTCTTTTTCTGTTGATACAAGGTAGTGAACAAAAAGATGAATATGTCAAAAAAAGCTGGTATGCAAAGCAGGCCTCCATCAGGACAGCAGATGAAGTCAAAGTAAGTTATTATTTGCAGTGTTTTTAGCATGTACATATTATTAGTCTTAGTAGAGTGCTACCACGCATTGGTCAGGCCTGTTAAACATTTCGCCATTTCCATGTTTCTCATTAAGGCAGCTCCTGGCATTCTCTGTCTTAAGTCGCCCTTCTATGATGGACATCAAACTGACAGTGAACTGATATCAGGCTGTTTTTGAACAAAGCACTCGACTGTGAATTCATTATCAGCTAATATGAATGGGTTGAAGCTATGTATACATTATGTGGTGTGAGGAGGGAATTCCATCCATCCATCCATTTTCCAACCCGCTTATCCTGTTCAGGGTCGCGGGGGGTCCGGAGCCTATCCCGGA
>JAODKL010000009.1:8217451-8239871 GCA_026780765.1 Petrocephalus schoutedeni
CCGGGATAGGCTCCGGACCCCCCGCGACCCTGAACAGGATAAGCGGGTTGGAAAATGGATGGATGGATGGATAATTCGGCAAACCGAGAAATGAAATGGTACTGAATCATAGTGGCTGAAGCGTGCCATCTAGTGGTGTACTGTAATAACACGCTATCATTTTTATTTTACTTTACAAGACGTCTGCACGGCTCTCCATTCATTCAATTTTCTGTAACTTTTGTAAAACTGTTAAACTTCTCGTAAAGTTTTTAAAAAGCTTTAAAAATTAATAAGTCACACGTATGGAGAAGTCACCGATAAGGGGATATCATACTGCCCTAAATAATAACGATTAAGAAATTTTTCAAATTATTATTAGATCTAATTTGCGTATATAATATGGGCACATATTTTTCATATTTTGACCAAGCAGTTTTATCGACAATGATTTTTATATCTAAATATGTTTTTATGCATTAAGTAATGATGAGCTAGCGTATATATTTAATGACTGCATCCAAATATATTCGCATACTTCCGTCTACTAATGGGGTTCCGTCCGTTTTTGAATGTCTAGAATTAGCTTCCTATTTAATGTGTTTGTGTCTGGATATTAGCCTGATAATAAATTGTACCTTTTTTAAAAAGCCATGTGCAAAATTTAAATTTTCATATTATTTCAAAAATCATTTATCAGTTACCAGATGGAGCTTAATATGTACTTTGACTAAATAGTTACTGGAAATGGATGAATGGATGGTGGGATTACACCCTCACTACATCTGGGCAGCAGTCACAGAATCAAGATCAGGTATAATTGTATAATTTTTATCTGTCAATCGTTCAGTAACTGATAATGCTATGTTTTTAATTACAGCGAACGGCGGGTCTTTTGGGAATAATTATGCTAATAAGTCTTAACGATTTCACCAAATTAATTACGGGGAGTATTGCAGATCTCGCGTTTCGCAGAGGCAGCATGTCAGTCTGCGTTTAGCCAAGCCCAGGCTAATGGGGTGCCATTTGTAAATGTTAAATGTAGAAACACTGAACAGGATTACGAAAAACGTCCCGAAAAACGCCACTCCTCCTCAAGTGCCCTGGCTGCTTAGCGACACTCATTGCAGGCCTGAAGTACTGCTGCGTGTTACCCTGCAGGTACCTGCCTGGACCAACCCAAAAGTGACCAACAAGGTGACCAATGGGAAGCAAATTCAAGCGGTGATTGACAGCACACGGTAGTCCCGCCCACCATGCGCTCACCTTTCCCATCACGTGGACGCTTCTGTCGTGTGAGTCTCTGGGCATCTCATGAGCGCTGTTTGTATAATTTGGTTGCTGGATTTTAGTCAAAATGTTAACAATAACAACATCAACTGTTCAACAACAATAACTGTTCACCCTAATATCCGTATTAAACATTTGACACATTCCCAAAAATGTATAGTGATATTACAAATGTATTTTATCGGCATAACATTATGGTAAGTCATAATTACAGTGTAATTAGTTGGAAGATATATGGCTTATTAAAAGAAAAACTGTTTTAAAAACCAGTGCTTACAATCTATTATTATCATAGACAGACAGGGCGCTTCAAGACACCAAACGAAAATCTTCAGTAACTGTAATCTGTATGCAGCTTTGGCGGTTTTATAGCAGGCATGGGTCACTGCTGCATTAAACATGTAGGAAAAGAAAAGGCTTTTAAAAAGACTACGGGCGGTCTTCTTTCGTGGAATATAACAGTGGGAAGCGATCCTACTGGACTTCATAGGGCTGATATGCTTCCAGACCTTTGAAGATTATATGTCTTTATGTGCCGTCACCTTGATTCAGGTGCTGGAAGACACCGGAAAGGACTGTTAACTTTTATTTGCGTGACTGCTCTGTAAGATGTATATAGCGGGAAAGCGTGAGAGGGCAGCCGCTTAGTGCCGCCGTCAGAAACGCCGCGCTCCCCGGCCGTCACGCCTTCTGACAGCCGTCGCTGCCGGTGAGAAACCCGCTCCCTCTGCGCATCATTAGCTACCGTTTGGGCTGCTTCCAGAAAACGTGCGGGGCAAGGGGCGGCGCTGCCAGGTTCAGCCCCGAGCCCCGGGGGTCCCCACGGCGAGCTCGCCACTCCTCCTCAAGTGCCCTGGACCAGGTTGACAGGAGTGCGCGCTCCCGCCGGGGTTCCGTCAGCGCACGCGAGACAGGAGTGTGACACTTCCTCCGGCGCGCGGAAGAGGACCGCCGCCTTGTTGCCCTGGGCAACCGAGCTTGACAACAGGTTCAGCTGCATCTCTGGGCAAAAAAAACAGCGATGCTGCATCAATCTCGTACTTTTATCCTAATGGCGTCATGGTTTTTTAATTTTTTTTTCATTTGACCTACGCGGAGCTTGGAATGTTCCAGATTTATATGAGATAACAGTCCTTGGAGAAAGCACACATTTGTCACAAAGGCCAGTGGTTCTAGTCCAGTCCAGTGTGACCAGACAAATTATTTTTCTAAACTGCATCAGATCAGCTGCCTTCCTAGATAAAGTAGGCATGGCCTGAATTACTTGATGGATTACAGCTGTTGAAAAAGGACTAATTATTTTTATTTTGGGTAGTGCATGGTCGGCTGCCACAGATCAGGAAAAAGCCCATGACAGCTGGGTATAAACAAACAAAAGATTTAATATAAGAAAAGCTCAATAAAATAGGGACCATGCCCTTCTACAAAACAGAGATACAGGCCCACCATCTAATTGGATGAAATGCAAGGAGGTACCTGTCATCTGTGTCGATATTCATGTTAGCACATGGCGATGTATTGATACATTCCCAATAAATTGTAACTTGAACATTTCCAACCTCCTACTTAAAAAAGTATAGAACAGCTGAAAGGAATGGATTGCACATTTACACAAGCGAATGCAAATTCCACTAGTTTGGTGCTAACATAACACGGTGATTCTAACAGACATGGTAACGGATATTAGCACCTAGTAAATCATGGCTGAAACAAATGTGGGAAAAATGTTTCTCAGTCAGTCACAGCAACACTTTTTGTAGAAGGTAATGTAACTGAACCTCACGTAGTTTCACATAGGAACAGTATTGCTGTTAGCATTTTTTGGGAAAAGGTTTGGTCCTTACCATATACATATATTTTGACTAACAATGTGAGAGAAGTATCATTTAAATTATTGCATAATTACTACTTGGTCAAATATTTCTTTCTTCTAGATTTGAAAAGGACGTTGACATCAGCTGCTCTTTCCATAACCCTTTCTGCAACTGGATTGTTATTGTTACATTGTCTTGAGTCTAATGTCTAATGTTCACTGTCTGCACTTTAGATCGGTATTGTTATTGCGTGTTACTATGTATTGCTGTTGTTATATGTGCACTGTGATCATAGAGGATATGATTGTTTCATCTCACTATGTACTTGTACATGGTTGTTAATGCCAACAAAGTGAAACTTACTTTTTGGTGGTAGTAGGGTGCATAATGGTAAAGGATGGGGACTTGCAACTTTGAGGTTACTGGTTTGAGCCCCATGAGAAGTCCACTATCAGGCTGTACTGATTTCTGCTCCACCTCTGCTCTTAATTGCTTTAGTGGGGCTATTTTAGGCTGGGTTCTAAGTTCGCCTGGTGCTCCAGGTGTAAACGAGCCGTTAACAGACAGATAACCCAGAAACCTGCTGGCGCCATGGCCGTCTGTGGGGGCCGGTTCCCCACCATTCCAGAGATGCATCATCCACTTCTGCTCATATTTTGATGATCTGTAACTATTTTCAGCCGTTAAATGATCTTGAAACATCCCTCTGTAATCCCTCCGCTGTGGTCACCTTACTAGTTAAACAGGTCTAACATGCTGAGGGTTACAAATGTCTTTCCCCCATGATTTTTGGCGTAGCATGTGTAAGGTGTATTCTGCACAACAGATTGTGAGAAGGAAAAACAGGACCTGTAGTGTTATTGAGTGCATCAGTTTCTCTTACTCAGGTGTTCTTTGTTCACTAATGAAATATAATGCTATGTTCAGTAGACGAACAGGATACCCTGCTGGTGAGCGTTTGTTTACATATCCCGACATTGGTATGCTAAGCCAAATCAGTGTCGTGTTGCATACTATAGTCTATTGCATTCAAATGGGTCAAAGTCCCAGCATATGGTTCACAGAATGATTAACTTAAACGCTTTACTTCTGGGATTTGTATTTTAAATCTTATCCGAAAATGAATATCATCAAAAGTCTGCTTTTTTCTGAAGCAGTTTTGGTAAAACTATTGTAGCTCCCTGCATTATCCAAAGGTCTTAGTGAGACATGGGGATATATTTGGATGGGCAGGTTCTACAACTGCCCTTGAAAGCTGATGGCTTTAATAAAAAGCTGAAAGGCTGCTGTGTTTAATAATGCATTATTGTCATTTATAATCTCCCTTCCCCACTGGATTGGCTGAGAATCATCTCTCTCTGAGGCAACATTAACAAGAGGCTTATTGCAATCAATTACTCCCCAGATGAACTGCAAATCTGAAAAAAGTGTTTTACCAAGCAAAAGACTGTGTTTTTTATGTGGGATGTATTTTTTCCCCATTATAGATTCAAGTAGTTGTGTGGTTTAAATGGTGTCCTTCGGGCCAGCACACACATGTTAAATGTTACTAAAACTTTATTGCATGCATGCATGAGTGCAATATGCTGTGAGAAAGGGACTTCGATTAATGAGCAGCTTTTTTCACTGTGATAGTACAGCCTTTGGGATGTGTGAAAATGCACGATGGCATGAGGGAGTGAGAGTGGACTGCTTCGGGCAGTACTCTCTACCCGGGTTTGCCATGCTGTCCCTTTCCCAGCCTCATTTTTGTCCTGATCCATCATTTGACCAATTAGATGCGTGCGATGGGGCTGTGGGGAGGGGCAAAGAAAAACAACTTGAGCAGTTGGCTTGGTTGTAATCCTACTGTAGGCCTCCTATATTCAAGAGAAACTGGCTAAGCAATTATGGATAATTGTGTTTTTAAATATAACTTGGTGATGATTAACTGCCTCACACAGAGCTAAGTGATTTATGCCATTTCAGAGCGATGCCAGCCATCCCCTGCAGACTTAGGATCATACAGCAGAAATAAGTCTTCTGTCACTTTTGCCCTTGGCAACCAACTTTCCCGAGTGCCATGTAGTCATGGATATTTTTGGAATGGTGGGAGAATGTGTTACTGCTCTAATGAAGCTTCATTACTGCTGAATGGAAGAGATTAAGGTGTAAAATGGCACAGCTGTTCCTGCCACACAGGTCCATATGCAGTTAATTCCTGCATGTTTTACAGCGCACTGTCTCTGTACCGTGCATTTGGGGCGATCAGCCCCAGTGATCTCTCTGCTCTTAATCACTTTACAGGTGTAAATCGGTCACTGACTGAAACTTGCAGTGGAGTGGAGTTTCCATGCCTGATCTAAGGTGACCCTTAAGGAAAATGGGAAATCATTCTGGGAGAGTGATTTAATATTACTTGAAGGAAGGAAATACTTGAATCATTAGTTCATTGTGCCCTTGGAACTGGAAACCTATAGATCCCAAGCTTAGCCTTAGGATAAAGATATTGCTGCTGCATAACTTAAGTAGTTGGTTTGTTACTTTTTTGTGGCAGTTCTTTGAAGATTTGTAATACTTTTTACTGTAATTTTACAGTTACTATAACTGCTGTAAATATACAGCATAGTCCTGTATATCTGCAGGAAAAATGGCTGCAGAACTACAGTGATATCACTGTAAATCAGTGCATGAGTGCATGATGGTTAGATGTTAGCTATAAACCCAGTTTTCCTTATAAGATGCAAAACAAAAAAATGTAACCAATTAGCCAGTTAGTTAGTTTCCACAAAATATGTTGTCAGGAAACCCAATTGCTGGCCATATATAAATGTTCCTTTGTGCAGTGGGACGGGTCCCTGTTGAGTCCAGCTGCCTTCAATTTAAGCAAATAGACGTGTTTTGCCAGTCAGTCCATCTGAGGGGGCGTGTCCCAGCAATAAGACCCGCCCAAAGCCAATTGACAGCTTGATCCTTAAAAAAAGAAATCCAAAAAAGGGAAAAATACGGAGAGAAAAAACAATAAACAAAAACGTTTATCTCCATCTTCATTTTTTTTTATTCTTTGCCGATTCCTTGCTGAACAGCTGATTGCTGTTTTTCTGTTTACCGAGGGGCCTGTTATCAGACAGAAACAAGGCTGAGGTTGCAAGTTCTGGGTCTATGAATTTATTTAGCGTACAAATGAATCAATAAGAGGCTCTGTCACAGTACATTGCAGCACATGCCTGTGAATTAATACAGGAAGCTGGTCACTCATGTGAAATAAACTGGCACTTAATGAAGTGACACAGTAAGAACATTGGTGTGTTATGAAAAGAGCATATTTTAGGCCATTTTATAGGGTCGACAACATTCATATTATTTAGTGTTTATATATGACTAAGAACAGAAAAAGGGGTACATTATAATGAATATTTTATGATGAATTTGAATACGAAATGAACAGAGAAACTTAAAAGAATAAGAAAAGGTATTTTATACAGTTACTCAACTTCATATGAAAATTATTTAATGTTGGATATATTTAATTAATAATGGCTTAGCAGGTTTAGTTGGATTTCTCTAAATGTTTGAAGAACTGTGACATCTGACCACCTTGGATGTTAACTGTTTCATTGAATAATGACAATAAAGGATTCAGTTCAGTCACACGTGCCGTGCCATACTTAAGCGCCGACCTTTAGGGTCAGCGCCTCGTTGCCCTTTGTGCCATGAAAAAATTCAGGCAGCTAAGCCAAGACCTAAGACAGTAAGCCGGTTTCCATAGTACAGCCTGAACCCCAGCATGCACTACAGGGGAGGTTCTGTCAGTGCTCACAGAGCTGTTAGATTACAGCAGCACACCTACACCCAGGCAAATGCACGCTAGCACTGAACAACAAGGCGCTGCATACAGAGGCTCGTCAGTGGCCGTTTTAGTCAGTCCCAGCTAATTTTTGCCGTTGTGTTCACCATGCTCAGCAGTCCTGCTGTTTTCGCCATGTCATGAACAGAAAGGGAAGGTGAATTAATGCTGTTCATACAAGTATGTTTACTGCGAAGGGCTGGTGTCCTGTCAGAGACGTATCCCAGCCCCGAGCTTCCTGCTACCCTTGACCATATGGCTAACAAGGTCAAGCAACTTATCTGCATTGCTCATCTCTTTGAGGTCACTGACCACCGTTGCTTCTGTTGTGGCGTGGCTTGTCTCAAAATTTGAAGAGGTCCAGGTCTTCACCCTCACAACATGTCTGCACAGGCTGAAAAAAAATCTGTAAAATACTTCTTGAGTTACAGCGCTAACAGCATCAAGTATTTGATACGACCCCTATGTTTGGAATCACTATACAGTGCTACTTCAATTATTGGGCGATTCTTCACAAAATTTGATCTCTTTTATGTATGTATGTCGCCCATACCATGTCTGCAAAGTTCGAAAAAGATCTGTGAAACTGACTGGGGAGACGTACATTTGAAAATACCGAGGGGGGGTTTTAATGGATAATATACAAAACAAAAATGTACAGAACCATCCCTCAAGCCATTTCCACGTTCACACAAAATAGTGTCCTTACTTGTCAGTTTGAAGCCAGCCAGCTTTGTACCTCTGCAAGTACATGGCTTCAAATAAATAGCAATTGGTACAAAATAGATTTAATACAATTTTTTTTTTAAATCACCCAAATTACCTTTTCTAGACAGAAACTCCTTCCAGTATCAATCAATGCACTGATGTCATTCACACCCACTCCTTGCAGGCACTGATGTTTGGAGACCCTCCTGGTGAAGACCTGTTCATCAGACTAACTGGATTCTGTACCTCCATACAGTACTATCATCAAGGCAATCTTCAGCAAGTAAGCCCATTGAGGGTGACAAGATCAGCAGCAATTTCATCATTTCCTGTAACATTAAAATGGTGCAACCCTAACAAAACTATTACACAGAAATGGGCTGTTACTTGTATTAAGCTACAGCCAAGCAAAATTGGTGAGATTAATATTGAGAGTGAATATTAAGAATGGCTTTTATTTACAATTTCCATAAAACCAGCCAACAATAACTACCTCTGACACCTTTTAAATCCTTCTCTTAAACATGTAGTTTGACACACAGCACCTAGTAGGACTGGAGATTATACCATGGTACTGAGATGCAGAGCAGTTGATGGATTTTAAAAAATCCTAAATCTAACCGTAGGAGTAAAAATATCAGGATCAGTTTCTCTGACTTCCAACATGGGTCTGTTTATGGAGCCCTTGGTTTGAACTAAGCACTCCCTGATACATGCCCATAAGCCACTTAATGCAACCTGTCACAAGTAGTCCATACAGCTTAAACATGCCAGGAAAAGGAAGAACAGAGTGAACAATCGTTTCTAAAAAGGCAGTGACTCAGAAATACAACTCACCGTCTTAATTTCATATTTATACTTTGAACTTAAAAAAATTTCTACAAGACAACTTCAGACAAATTCACAACACAGATATTCACACGTATTAGTCATATAACTTTCGTTGAAAGTTAACTTTTCAGAGGCTGAAGGCCGGTGGGAAGACACCCCCTCAACCCCATATATGCCAGCAGAAAAAAAATACAGGTATAATTCCTCTGACATCTGCCCCTCACCTGAAAACAAACACATACTCCATAAAGATAGTGGATTTTTAAAAAAAAGTCATTTTTCCGCAGCCTCCACAGTTAAGTCATGGCCTGTCGCTGTCTCTGGAGTGAGGCATCCGCTGGCATCCGAGCATTCAGACGCAGCCGCCGCACACTCAGAGGGGAGGCCGTTTCCCTGCTGGAGGATCTCCGTGGCCTCGTGCTCCAGGACCTTGGAGGGCGTGAGGGGCTCCAGGCTGACAAAGCCTTGCTTGGAGCCGGTGGTACTCGCACCCTCCCTTTGGTCCTCTTTCCTCAAGAACTCCTCGAAGGGGACTCCATCCCCGGCCGGCTCGCCCTCTTCCCCGGCAGCCGCAGCATCATGGGGGCTGTGTTTGGCATCGGGGGGGGACGGGTCCTTCGCACTGCCGGCCTCGCCGTGGGTTTCAGCAGGACTGAGCTCAGACGGAGCCTCCCAGGTCTTGCCCTGTTCGGTGTTTTCGGGCTGTGGCCTTTCCCCGGCGTCAGGCTGAGCACCGCCTCCTTCTGGCTGCTCTGGCCCTCCACTCAGCGCTTCCGAAGCCCTGCTTCCAGAAGCGTCCTTAGGGCTTGACACAGGCACCGGGTCCTGGACGTCATCTTTGTCCTTACTGCTAAAATCGAAACAAAAGCAGAAACAAAAACTCAGGACAGAAGTTACGTGGCACAGACGGGTAGAGCTATTTGGAAAGTGACCATTACCTGTTCGACTCGGAGGACAACCGTTCATTGTCACACCCATTACTAGGGACTTCATTGTCCTACAGGCAGAAACAATTAACGCACGTAATTAGAATCATCTGCATTTTATGGACGGGAGTTTTTGCTTTTCGTAAAAGGTTCAGCTGACAAACCTTGGAGTCATGGATGTCCTGACCAGGCTGCGCATCAGGCTCTGGTCTGTGGATGACCAAAGAAAAACAAACTAAACAGAGGGAAGAATATCTAAAGTGAACCCTTAAGTAAATTCAAGAAAAAAAATTACATGCATTAAAAATTGAAAGCCCTGGGGGGTGGGTGCACTCAAGAGTTATTTAATACATTGTCTGTTAACACCTTTTCCACTTAATAAAATCTTTATTTAATCCACAGAGTAGTGAACCAGGCCCTGAAGAAGGGTTTAATTCAGCAAGCCAATGCATTTGGAGAAGCTCTGGCCTCCAATCCTCTGGAGACATACACTGAATAACTAGCTGTCTAGTCGGGTATATCAATACCTTTGATTTGCCCACAGTATGTGACTGACAGACTGGCATCCTGTCCATGTTATTCCCTATTCTTTCACGACCCCCCCAATGACTGTGCTGGACACTCGGATGGACCTCCAGGCTTTTTCTAGGATGGGCACCCTGCTACACTCCTGGTGCTTGTTGATGTAAACGGAAGAACCATTAAGTATAATTTCTTGAGGCTTTCAAACAAAATATGGCAGAAATTACATAGTATGATCACATAACGTGGGACACTGTGTAACTCGGCGGGTTAGAGCTTTGTGTCCATGTACAGAAGGATGTGGGTTCAGCAGAGCAATCAAGTCGCTGTTAGGACTTCAAGTGAGGACCTCAAGCACACCAGGGATGCTGGCCGAGCCTGCTGGCTGACGCTAAGCTTTCCTAATCTGTATATCGCTCAACAGACAAAAGGGTCCGTTAAATTGGTGTAATGGCTAAATAACCACACATCCAAAACTATTCTCACACAATGTTGCGGTTAATTTTTGGAAAATAACCACAATGACAGACTACAAACTCCATAATTCAAAGCCGGAAATACTCACTCATTTTTGGGTTCAGCATTGGAAGATCCTGTCGAAACAAATAAGGAACATTTACAAGTTACTGATCGCTGACAAAAGCCAAAGAGGAGCAGAAAATACTCAGGTCATGGTGCAGCGAGAGCTCACCTTTCTCGATGATGACCTGGCACGTGTGATGCGGCCTGTCAATCAGGTGCTTGGACATGAGGTCGCTGCCAGAAGCGTCCTCCAGGAAATCGCAGTTAAGACACACCAGCGTCAAGCTCCTGCAAAGTGTAGCAACTTGACATCTGAGCTTTTCAGAATAAAACTGCTTAAAACGATGGCAGACTACCCAAAACAACAACACTGGTATAAGGAGACATTTTAGCCATACAAATATCCTACATTTAATTTGTGTTTCAACTGGTTTGTTTTAGCCAAGACAGGCAAGTAAGGGAGATTTTTGGTATGCGATTAGTGACATCACACCAATCACGGCATTAATGTTGAAAAGCGACCGCCGTCTCTGATTAGACAGCCACTTCCTGCTCTGCGACACTCTTGAAGGTCATTTCAGCAACACCGTTTTCCCATACCGCAGCTTTCCTGGGGGCTTGCGCATCTTCCGAAACCTGTCCCTAGAGATGGCGCTGTGAAACCTAGAGAGATGACGACAGCTTTGGTCACGCGGCCGCCACAGGAAACTCGAGGTGAAGCACCAGCTCGCGCGCTTCAGCGTTTCTGCCGGTACCTGATCATGTGGTTCTCAAACGACTTCTTGCAGCTGGTCTGATACTTGCACGCGCTGCATTTCATGACCAGGGGATAGTGTCCATAGAAGTCCCGGACTTCCGTATAGCACTCGACGCACAACTGTGTCCCAAATTCATTTCTGACAAGAGAGAGAGAGACGGAATATTGCAGAGAATAGACATTCAGCACTATTTTCAATGCAGGATGCTGGACTCACCGGAGGCTCTTCAGGGCCAGGTTGCTGCACTCCAGCTGTCTGGAATTGGACACACGCTCCTGTCTCCTGTTCTGGAAGGTTCGGGACTTGGCTGCGCCAGTCGCCTGCAGGGCCTTGGACTTCACTGAGCTGACCGGCGGTCTCCCAAGCCGGCGCGGGGTGGGACTGCTGGGGACCAGGCTGACGATAGACTTCTCGGGAGTTTTGGGGGAGGTGGAGGACCCGCCGGACAGAGACGCTCGGATCGTCACCTTCAAGGACGGGGAGAACAAAGGCAAACAAATAAATAAATACTGTGATATTTATGATGGGAGCCCGGAGGCGCATGTGTGTCTGTAAGAGCATGCACCTTGGTCCCAGGAGGAAGCCCTTCCAGGGTTTTGGGCTTCTTGAAGGTGCGGTGCAGCTGAGCCCTGTGGTCCGATCTCTCCTTGTACGTCAGGAAGTTTAATCTGCATTTACCGCATCGATGAATTCCCTTTTTCTGGGCATAAAAAAAGCAAGTAAAAAATTAATAAATGAATAAAATGAGTGAATAACCAAAAACAGTTCATGTGCATAACCAAAAGAAAGTCTCAGAGAGAAAATGTCTAAATATTGACATGTTGGTGCGTTTGTCAGAGTGCTAGCATAAGCATTTCAAAACCACCCCTAAAGTCGCCACAGGATATAAATACACCCATGTATTTTTTGTATTTTCGACCACCAGCACACTCTATTTGGCTAATCAGTGCATCGCCATTTAACTGCCCATCCATCCAGCCATCCATTTTCCATAGCCTATTGCTTAATTCAGGGTTGTGGGGGTCAAGAGCCTAACCCAAACTAACTAACATTTTCTTCGACTGCCTAACACTTGCACGCTACCACATGAGAAAATTTGCAATGACAAGCTATGCTGATCTAAGAGATTTATTGGCGCAGATTACCAGCCCCTCTACTGACTTTCAGACACAGTAGAAAGGTTGTCAATTCCATAGGGATCGAAACGGCATCGTGCAGATTTCCCTCTATCAGGTCAGAAAGCAACTAAGGCACTAACGAATAATAACGAGGATAACAATGGGAGGCGATGGGTGGCAGCCCGGGCCACAGAGGGCTGCGTCCTCACACCTGATGTCGCATGTAATGCTGCATGTAGGTATGGCCGCTGCGCAGGACTTTGAGGCAGAAAGGGCAGAGGAGGTCCTTGGTGTTCTCATGTGTGCTTCGGAAGTGGCTCTCCACTTCAGAGAAGAACGATGACCTGTAGTTGCAGACCTTGGAGAGAAGGTTTACAGCTCTAAATTTGCCATTTATTTGCATAATTTAAAAAAATAAATAAAAAAAGAAACACAGAATAAGGTGATTCAAACCGAGCACCTTGGGTCCCGTTTGCTGAAGCAGGATTTCTTGATTAGCCGGATAACTTATCGGATTTAAGGTAGTCTGGGATAAACGGACGAAGATAAAGTCCATTTAAAAAGAGGTACTTTAAAAATCGGACAAGTTATCCAGCTAAGCAATCCTGATTCAGGAAACATGCCCATAACGACTGAAAGCCCACTACCCACCTACCTGGCAAACATAGGGCATTTCCCCTGGCTTGTGGTTGAACTTCATGTGCTCCAGGAGTGCCTGTTCGCTTTCAAAGGCTAGCTCACAGATCTTGCAATTAGCTGCAGAAGACAGGATAACGGTATTAAATTAAAGTCAGAGAACACCCCCCCCACACACACACTAGTGGAGACAAACATCGCCAAGCATGGCACCAACATGCCAACGCTAACATAGAGCTGGGGCACAGACGCTAGCGTACTGGTCGACTCGTAGGGGCTGTGGGCGCTCTCGATGTGGCACTGCAGCTGGAAGGGCGTGGCATACTGCCGGTAGCAGTGCTGGCAGGTGGTGTGGCTCTCCCAGCTCTCGTTGCTCTGCTTCTCCAGCTCCAGGTGATGCTTCATGTGGTTCATGAACCTGAGAGACAGCACAGGCATCAGGGCCCCAAGCGCTGCGGGTCCGTCTGAGTAAACACACCGAGACGGCCATGCGAGCGCACCCCCCTCACTCGTGTGCCCCACGGCTTCCCCGCGCTGCTTTCATCTGGGTTTTTTGAAAATCCCAAAATGAGGGGAAAAAAAAAAAGGTCACAAACACTTTCAGAGAGTATTTTTATTTATGCTGGCGTCTGTTTTCTGAGACAGATCTTGGTCCTGTGTGCACAACACTTTCCCCGCGTCTGACTCCACGACCATCCATTTTTTTTTCCCTCTTGTACAGTTGCATCCCTGCGTCTGCAGGGATCGCCCTGAACGTCAACCATTTTCCCAAATCTGTGTTTGCCATTCTGAATCTGACAGAAGCGTACGGAGTTAACCTGGGGATATTACCCATGGTGCTAGAGACATGCAGCAAAAATGCATCTAGTCAGCAACATCCAGTGTCTGAAAAAGATAAGCCAGCTTCTTTCAGTCCTTTGCTGTTCATACACACACACACACAAACACACACACACAGACACGCACGCACATCTGCCATTATGAACACGGACAGCTAGAGAAATCCCCCCCGCTTTCATTCAACAGCGGATCTCCCAACTGACCAGGCAAATTCCATTTCCCGGCCCGCATTCTGCCATTTTGGCTTGAGTTTACGGAGGTGCTGGCTGCACAGCTGCCAGATGTGCGACACAATACATCCCCCCATTAAAAGAGCTTACAGAAGACTTTTTTTTCTGCTGTAGCCAGAGCAAAGCCGTTTAGTTCACGCTGGGTTTTACACGGCCTTCACGGCCAGCCTCAAATAGGACCTTCACCTCATAACAGCAATGTCTCTTAGCAGAAATCATGACCCGGTTACTGGAGATAATCCCCAGACTTTGTAGTGAGCCATGTACCATTTTCTGTTAGCGACCTCCATCGTATCATTGTGCTGAAGATATCGCCGAGGTGCTCATGCTCGTATCTCCTGCACAGGGATATGACTGATGTGTGAGGTTTCTGGTATTAGACATTGCCGTCAAATTTTTTAAATGTATTTTTGGTGCTTTAATCACCGCAGAACAATGCCGTTTAGTCCCATTATTTCCGGAAGGAGGAAGACAATATCTACACCCGATATCTGTAAAACTAGGCAACTCCTAGTAGAGCAGCCCAGAAGGCAAGCCCCTCTGCTGACGCACTCAACGAACACAGGCAGCCGTGAAGCCCTACCTGATGTTGTTCTTCAGGACCTTCAGACAGCTGTTACACTTGAATGTGGTGTGCGACTTCTCCTCCTCGACCCGCACCTGGTCCCCTTCGTGTCTCCCATAGTAGAAGTCGGAAACCAGCATGATGATTTTGCCCTTCCCCGTGGTCTTCACGTGCAAAGGTGAGGGTGGCCTGTCCGGCGTGGATGTCGTGGGGAACACGCTGTTTATCAAATTATAGCAGCAGTACTGAGGGAAGACAGAGAAACCGGTAAGGCCGAGAACCACCGTCCTCGCCGCACAGCCGTTTACCGGCCGTATGACCAAAAACAAGTAGGAAAAGCTTAGAGATGCCAGCGTTAGCTGGGCCGGGGGGTGTCGGGGGCGAAACTCAGGCCCACCTTCATGTGCCGTTTCATAGGATCCGGAAGGATGAATTGAATATTACACTTTGGACACTTCTTCTTGAAGGGCGTTCCATTCTGCACGGAAACCGCAGCATTGGGAGACCCTACAACTGATGAGAGAGAGAGAGAGAGAGAGAGAGATGAGTGATTCTTCCACACATAGCTCTCCGTTCAGTCACCTAGTCCTCGAGGCAAAGGGGGAGGGGGTTAGCAGGAGACACCCACCAGTTTCCAGTTTGAACTTCTTCACCGGATTCATCGAGTTAGGTTGAAAAGTTCGCTTCATTGTGCTGCTGTTGCCTGCAGAGGACGCTGTCAAGGGGGTAACAATGAATGAGAAACAGCACTTAACAGTCGAGGCACGAGTTAGAGGGCAGGAACCAATCAGACATCATCCTGCACAGAAACACACATACAGCACTTCCCAAAGAAACAGAACAAAGACAAAAATATAGGGACATAACAGGCCAACATGTGAGACTCCTTGGATAGAGGGTGTGCGGCCATACCTGTGTGACTGCCAGCATGTGCAGCTGGCAGAGGCGAGCTCTTCTGATTGGCCGAGGCGCCTGGCTTAGACTGTGACGCCGGACAGCCCAGCTGTATTGGCTGAAGCGTGGCCGAGCTCGTGCGCACGGCCGCCAGGGCACTGGTGCTGAACTGCGTGGACGGCTGCTTGGCCTGAGGAGGACTCTGCATGCTGGTCAAGGTGACGACGTTGTTCTGTATGAGCTGGACCTGAGGCCTGTGGACGACCCCAGGCACCGGGCCGGCAGGTGCCACCGGCTGCAATAGCTGCTGTCCAGCTGCGTGCACAAAACATTTCACAGTAGACAAAGAGGTGCTAACCTGCCCTAATTACTTCAAATGCCCCAAGTCAAACTATGCTAGTTATGCTTTTACAACAATCTTTACATTATAAATTTATAAGCACTTATCAATAAGTGTTACACACCAAATCAGACATGAATGAATAAATAAAGCAGCATACACAATAATGAGGGGGTAAAAAAGGGGGATGAAGTGGTTAGGAAGATGCTAATTATTAAACATTATTAAATTAACTCACAGTGCCAATATAAGGAGATGTCTATGAATTCTAAAAGAAGATTATTTAAAAATAATGGAGGCTCAGTGGATAACACTGTTGCCTCACACCTCCAGGGGTGGAGGGGGGGGTTCAAATCCCACCTCTAACCTATGTGTAGACTCTCCTCCAAAGACAGGTAGTTAGCCGTTTGTTTTTTTTTTTTGGCAAGTTGGTACCTGGAAGTACAGCAAAAGATGGACCACTTGGGTACTGACTCCCAAGAGAAGCGATGAAAGTGGAGTTGTTTGATGTCTGGGAAGAGGTCAATATATATCCCTGATAGATCAGAAACACAAAAACATTTTGATACAACATACCACATCAAAGGCAAAGGCAAATCTTCAACTAGCACATCACAGAAAACACCGAATTAATCACTGATGCGTGAAGGGGGTGGGAGGCACGGTTACCTGATTGTTGATGATAATGGGCTGTGGGGACACTCCCGTCAGGGTGTGGGACACATTCTGTGCGACAGCGGGACTGGAGCCAGGCTGGGACGTCACGGGGATGAGCAGGGACTTGGCCACTGGCTGGGGTGCTGCTCTGACCGTGAGGTGAGCAGGGCCAGACGACACCGGGCGGGTGCTGGCGGGAGGCTGCGAGGGCCTCTGAACTGGGGCCGCGGTGCCACTTCCAGCTCTCTGCGCTGGAGAAACGGGCACAGTGTTCTGGACCGGCGCAGGCGGGCTACGCCACCGACTGGGCGCTTTGACGGCAGGATCTGAGGACAAAACACAGGAGAACTGAAGCCGATGCAAGATCATTTCCCATCAGGTTTTCCAGTCACAGCAGCTTTTGCAGCTCAGCAGAGGTGCCGAAGCACACAAGCATTCATACTTGGCCTTGTATTAGGAGTAACTTTGGAGCCACAGATCTCCCCAACAAAGATGGGCTCATCATCATCCTCGTCATCGTCATCTATTAGGTTTATCTCTGGTATTCTCCTTTGCCACGGCTCCAACTCCTCTTCCTCACATTCCATAAAAAGCTCTGACATTTTGGCGCCGCTATTGGGGAAACGTGTTGACGTTAACAAATTTCATCAAGGAACCTGTCATAACGAGATAAAACAACGGGCATAAAAATGCTGCTGCATCGGATAATTGGCCGGTCCCTTTCATGATGCGATGTTCGTGCACTGAATAACTAGCAACATATATCCTGCATTACAGAATTCATTAGTTCGGCAATTATATAACGATGGCTAACGCAAAATGCACACCGATATTCCTACATGGATAATCAGTTCATTCAAAAAAACCGGGCCGGTGGTGATTTAAGGCTTCACCGAAAATTCCCAGAAGCTGAAGAGCGAAGCGGCTAATTTTCGGTGTTCCTGCTGCCGATTATGGGCAGCAGAGAGTGGAGATGCAGCCCGAACCGGCCCTTGCCCTTCCATGTACGTATTGTAAACAATGGTGGCGAATGGCTGCATATAATCCCAGGGGAGATAACTCAACTTTCCATTATCTTCTCAAAGAAGGCGCCGGGCGTATCGCTTCTTCTCGGCTATGGGCGAACATGCACGTATTACGGATGCATTTGCCTGTGAAACAGCGAGCATTGATCAGCTGGCGCGCATTACAGTAACAACCAGCCGAACATGGCGTCCGGCGCAACAACTGCAGCCGCCACACTGCGTTCCGACTTGGCATTTCCTTCACCACTGCGCCGAAAACGCACAATAAAATGTTTCTCCCTTGCGGATAACTTGGTTACATAACGGGACGTAAATTAAATGCGAGCTTACCGTTCGTACGCTATTACTGTTTAGCATTATAGACAATCTAAGCTTCGCCAGGACCGTTCCCTGCCGTGGTGCATTATGGGTACGCCTGGCTCCGCAATAGATTCCTGACATGCCGCTCGCTATTTCCTTCCGTCTTCGGTTCACAACCCATTCATGCCCGTGCGGTACCATGGCAAGCCGTATTAGCTTCATTTCTAGAGGATATCATAAATTCAGTTACAACTGGTTAGAATGCAAATTCTTGATATCAGAAATTAATTTGTAACTAGTTATGATGTGTATTTCTGATATCAGAAATTTGACTTTAACTAGATAGAATTTCTGATATCAAGTTATTTATCTAATGAAATTCAAAACGTTTTAAACTGCCAGTTTCTGGTATCAGGAATAGCATTTTAACTAGTTAAAATGTTCTGATATTAGGAATTAAATTTTAAATAGTCAAATTCCAGTTATTGATATCAGAGAAAATTTTTACTAGATGAAAATCCCCCCCCGCGACCCTGAACAGGATAAGCGGGTTGGAAAATGGATGGATGGATGGGATGAAAATCCAATTTCTGATTTCTAACTAGTTATGATGTGAATTTCTCATATCATTCACTAGATGAAAAAACTTCAGAAATTCCATTTTAGCTAGAGAAATTCAAAACATTTTTTATTAAAATAAGAATTTCTGATATCAGGAGTTCCATTTTAACAAGTAAAAATGTCAGTTATTGATATCAGAAATAAAAATTTAATTAAATGAAAATTAAATTTCTGATATCAGGAACTGAATTGTGACTAGTTATAATTAAAATAAAATTAAGACTAGTTATAATTGAATTCCTGAAATCCGAAATTGGTATTTTAACTAGTTGAAATTTAATTATAAAGCGGTATTCAGTGATTTCAAAGGCAACATGGCACATATGGTAATAAAATGTGCTAAATGTGGAGGGTGCCTCCGCTAGTTTAGTTGCAAAGACTGGAGCCACAGTATGCCCCATCCATCTATACATCCTTTCTCCAATGTATCCTGGGTCTGCCCCAGGGCCTCCTCCCCATTGCACATCCCCGAAACACCTCTCCAGGGAGGCGTCCAAGGGGCACCCTTGATCTGGTTCACAGGAGTGCTACTATAGCACAAATTTCAAAGAAGTTAATGCTAGCCATCAAAGGAAAGTGTCAGAACACGCTATGTACTGCAGCTTGCTGTGTAGCTGAAGACCGCTCAGAGTCCAGGTATTTCTGCCGAAAGCACCTGTGGGCATGTGTCAGAACTAGACCATGGAGCAATGGAAGAAATTGGCCAGGCCACTCTGATGAGTCACGTTTTCTGTTACATCATGTGGACAGTCAGGTGTGCGTGCATCATTTACCTGGGGACAAGATTGCACCAGGATGAAGAAGGCAAGCCTATGGAGTGGGCTCTGGACAATGTTCTGCTTGGAAACCTTGGGTCCTGGTACTGGATATTACTTTGACATGTCACAACTACCTAAACCTTGTTGCAGACCAAATACACTCTTTCATGGCAAGAGTATTCCCTGATGGCTGTGAATAATGCACGTTGCCACACTGCAAAAGTTTTTCATGAAGAGTTTGATGTGTTAATTGGCCTCCATATTCCCCAGATTTCAATTCTATCAAGCATCTGTGGTCTTGATGGACTTACATACATTTACAAGATAATTCCGATTTATCAAGGGGATATGTGCAGATACCATGTTTGACAAATTCAAATTTTTTTGTGCATATGCATTTTTTCCTCTTTGTGCGTACAACAATGAAACTTGCACAATGACGCCCCTGGTCTGGTGGAATATCATTGCTCTATGTTTGTGCCGACTATCACCATCTGTGTACACGGACAAATGTAGTATGTAGGTAGAGTCCACACATGACTGTGTGTAGACCATGGCTACATCCCAAAACCTTTGTGCCACCCTCCCTCGCCACTTTTCCTTCTCCCCAGAAGTTTTCCTGAATTCCAGATGTTGAAGTGTCATGCATGACAAATGCATGTGTCATAAGCATTTCACAGACAAAGTGCGAAGAAGCCTGTTATTTGTAGAAAAATTTGAAAGTCTTCTAATTGTGGTTTTCCCTGAGGAAATTAATCATTATTTATGATACTTAAAAGTATAATATTTGTTATTTTGGTTTTGTTTTCAAATTACATATAAACACATTTCAATGTGGACTGGTGCTTATGGTCATTAATAGTTTTTTAGACATTGTATTTACAGTAAGATAAGGGGAAACATTGTAAGAAAACAGGGAAAGAAAAATGGGAAACTAAACCATATTAAACGGCAATTTTTGTGTGGGTGGGATATAAAAGCCTGTACTTCAGTGATGACTTCATACATACAGGTGGAGCAGGGTAAGTCTTTGAGGATACAAGTGTGTCCCGATACTGCTTTGTGTCTGCGATACCTTCGTCTTTCACTCGCTTGTTCAATCCTTGTCAGCATCATGAAATTTAAACTTTAGACAGTGATACCTTCCTCACAAACTAAAACTCAGCCCTAGTAAAACAGAACTGCTTTTCATCCCAGCTGACTCATCCCCCCACCAGGACCTTGCGATCGACAACTCACTGATCTGTCCTACGGTCACTGCTCGCAACCTCGGGGTTACCATGGCCTGTCCTTTTGCTCGCATATCGCTAACCTTTCTCACACTTGTCGGTTTCTCCTGTTCAATATCAGAAGGATTCGTCCATTTCTTTGCAACTCGCTCCTAGTTGGTCTGCCACTGAGTGCCGTTCATCCTCTTCAACTGATTCAGATTGCAGCTGCTCGACTTGTTTTCAACCTTCCCAAATTTCCCCCCACGACTCCTTTATTATGCTCCCATCGCTGGCTAGGTGCCTGCATCAGATTCAAAACACTGATGTTCACAAACAAAGCCAAAAATGGTCCAGCATCATCCTACCTAAAAGATCTCATCAAACCGCGCACTGCATCACGATCCTCCAGCTCTGCTCGACTGGTCCCACCATCTCTCAAGGCACAAGGAAGACATGCATCTTGGCTCTTCTCTGTTCTGGCACCTAGTTAACGGAATGAACTTCCCCTAGATGTCCGAAGTGCTGAGTCATTCGGTGTCTTCAAACAAGGACTAACAACCTACCTCTTTCAGAAATACCTGGATTAGCACTTCTGGTATTATACTCTCTTTCCTGTAAAGCTGTATTTTCCCAGCAGAGTATTAGATAGATGGTATTCATAGCCAGGGTTATATTGAACCAGTATCAGAAAATATTGACTAATGGAGTCTTAAAGCACCTATGTCGCTCCGGCTAAGGGCGTCTGCCACACGCTGTAAATGTAAATGTAGTAATAGAGAGAGGGACTTGTCAAAAGGTTCGTTTAGGGATGTAGCCCTTATGAGCATGCAGAAAACTTGAAAATGAGACATAATAAACAGATATTAAATGATTTATATAGTTTTCATTAGACATTTTGTTTCTCAATGGGACACGCTGCAATTGACAAGCTTACGCATGTCTGAATTCTTGCCTACTTAATTTATTTACTGCGAAAGGCTTTTACCATATATACCCCTCAGTACCAGATCCAAACTTGCCTTCCAATGCAGTGTATTCCTGACCCACCATATAGTACTCTGAGACTACAGGATTTGCGTATTTCCCGTTCAAATAGAGAGGAGCCTCGCCTCCCTGCGCGCGCTCCCTCACTGACAGCACCGAGCGCGCAACTTCTGCTTTCTCACTGTATGTCATCAATGTCAGGTTTGTACACACCTATATTATATGTCCTCACTTTCTATAGAATAGATAATAGTAATTTTGTTATGTGTATAACAAATCTAGTCTTGCTTATCTAACATAAAACCGCAGCGACAAAGCACGAGGTGAGGCAGCCAGTACCTCTACCTCGCTGAAGGGGGCGCGCGTGAGCCCACGGGATTAGTATTGCCGGTACACTGGCTAAAACCTGAAAATCAAATTCACTATAGCACTCCGTATGTTTATTTTTTATTCTGAAAGGGCCAGTGCATCACCTGCCACAAACCTCACCGCACGTCACTGGTGTTAGTCCTTGGTGGAAATATGCGTTCCTTACTATTATATGAAGAATATGCATTTTTATCGTAATAAGAACAACATTTTTAACCCGATTTGTAAGCGTTCAAAGTAGAAATGTAACGCATATAGGTTATAGTTATGTGTACAACTCAGTAATTCAGCACAGGAAATCTAGTATATTTCTGCAAAGAAGCCAAATTTCTCGTGAATCCCGCTTATGAACGATGACAAAAATTGCGAGCAGGCACAGGTGAAATTGGTATGTGCCAGTGCTTCATTAGTTTCTAGACATATGCCTTTACCATTGTACATTTCTATAAGATAGAGAATATACACTCAAAACTGGTCACTTTATTAGGTAAACCTTGTTAGTGCTGGGTTGGACCCCCCTTTGCCTTCAGAACTGCCTTAATCCTTCGTGGCATAGATTCAACAAGATACTGGAAACATTCCTCAGAGATATTGGTCCATATTGACATGATAGCATCACGCAGTTGCTGCAGATTTGTCTGCTGCACATCCATGATGCGAATCTCCCGTTCCACCACATCCCAAAGGTGCTCTATT
>JAODKL010000009.1:8261380-8274999 GCA_026780765.1 Petrocephalus schoutedeni
GCGTGCCGCTCCCTCCGGCCCGCGTGCCGCTCCCCCCGGCCCGCGTGCCGCTCCCCCCAGCCCGTGTGCGGCTCCCCCCAGCCCACAAGGCCATCAGTCGCTCACTCCTCTGTTTTCTCGGCTTGACTCTAATGTCATCCGCCTTGTTTCATTATTCTTGGCTGCATTTTTCTTTCTGACACGCTGATTTAGTGGATTTGATAAATACAGTGACAAATACTGAATGTACATATAAATATGTCTGCATGGTGCTGTAGGAGATAAGACATTTGAGTGACCTCTTATCTGACAGACGTGAAACCACTAGAGACAAACAGAGAGATTGTGGCCTCCTGTCAGATTAATATCTATACTCAAATCCTTTGCTTGCCTCACAGACACTGTGAATGTAACTAATAAGGTTGTGCTGAAGGCAGGAGTTGCCAGAAATAACAGAACTTCTAGTTAGCTTTGGAATATTGACTAGTTATTCCATTAATAATGTACTCAGTGAGGTCGGGTGCCATTGGACACCTTGCATAAGGCTGTTTCTGCAGCCCCCCACTATGTTTGTGTGCTGCCTGCCCTGCCTGGGGAGGGCGCCCTCTTTCTTGTCAGGGCATGGTTCTTCTCGCTCATGAGGAGTGAAGAAAATGATCTCACAGCCATAGGAGAAGTAACAGTTCCCGATAACCTACTTCTTTGTCTTCTGAAGTTCCTCATGCCATTCGGTGACCTGTGCTGGGCGTGGTGTCACGGCATGGATTTTGGGGGGCGGGGTTTGCAGTGTGAAGAGAAACGAGTGAGAATGCCCAGGGGGGGGGGGGGGGGGGGGGGGGGGGGGTTTAAGAACTGCAGATGTGGAACTGATAAAGCGGTTGTTTATAACATTTCATCACATCTCCCTTATAAATATGCTTAATATATAACAGAAATTGTGAATTTTGATTATTTCTGGTTGATTTCCGCACTACAGGACAAGTAATAGAAGTTCTTTTCTCAGCGATTTTTAAATCGGCAGCGAGCTGAGAGCTGAGACTGTCTGCGTCCCCTGTGCCTGTAATTTAACGCCGGACCTGCAGGAGTGTGATGTGCTGCTTTTGAGAATCAGCCATTGGCAGTTAGATAGAGGTCAGCATACTTACGCAGCGTCGCCTGGCGGCACACGTCAGCGGCATGCCAAGCGGCGGGCCCTGTCCCCAAGACGCCGGGGGTGCTGCAGGCCTTGGGGCTTGGCTGCGGAGCCAGATCCAGGCCCCTTTCCCAAAGGAGAGGTTCTTCTGTATGAGCCCCCACCCCCAGTCAGTCCGGGTCCAGCCCAGCTCCCCTCCTCAGCTGAGGCCGGCTTCTGTCCGCACCGCCGCTGTCTGTGGGATGTCGATTTCTCCGCTGTAGCCATGGCCCTCTGAGTCTCTGTACCACAGGCAGATGCAAATATCAACCTTGGTGTTAGTCAAGCATGCTGTCTTTATTACCACGGACAATCTAAAATACAGGAGTGCTTTTCTTTTCATTATGTTTTAATATTTGTATTATTTTTTTTTTTAGTTTACATAGGTTCAGATTTTATGCAATAGCAGATGACCTCATTCCAGTTGCTGTAAGTCAACGTTAGTGTGTTAATGTAAGTTTGGGAATTTTGCACAATTTATGAGAACCGCCATAAATTATGTACAGCTAATTGGCTGCATGCTCAGAAAGCAGAGCCTCTGAAAACAGAACTAAATGATTAGTCACCAGCTCTTGGTGTGGTTTTTTCTCCCCCCCCCCCACCTTTTTCTCTCAAATTAATTGTAGCAGACACTGCTGATGACTCAGGCCTTAAAATGGGCTTTGCTGCTACAGAGGGCCGCCAACCTCCACATGCAAAAGCACCGTCTCTATAGCACCATTTCCGAAAGGCCCATTTTATTTTTAAACATCCTGTGAATCAATAGAGTGTTTTTTTTTTCCTTGTTTGTTTTTTGCTCCCCCTGTGAATGGACCATGCGCTTAGGTCGTAGCTCTATCTCAGACCATAATGTGGCGCAAACAGACTAGCTCGCTCTCTCCGCTTCTGCCCAACCCCCCGACGCACACCCTCCTCAGAGTGTCTCTGCTTAGCCCGGCTGCAGAGAGCTGACCGTTTTTGGGCTAGTAAATGAATCGCATGTGTCCCTCTCCTTGGCAGGAATGGACGAGAGGAGCAGCCATTCATCCTGGGGCACAGGTGGCCAGCCCAGTCCGTCCTACGAGTCCTCCAGGGTAAGATTCACCTCCTCACCTGCACCATAACTCTGCCCCGAAACGGCGCGCTAAATACAGCACGTTTACATTCCGCTTGATTAATCTTCTCTGGGTCTCCACACACCTCAGGTTGTTGATGATGGTGTCCTGTTGCACTTGCCGTTACTGATATTTTAATGACATCTGGGCTGGTTATGATCTGTTTATTAAAGTTGAAATGGAAAAAATACAGAAACCTTATTAACCAGAAAAAGGGGTGAAAGGGTTTACTTATAATACAGACAGAGTGTTATTGTACATTGCAGAGACTTGGTGGTGTGCATTTCAGCATTTTAATTAATTTAAATTGCTGCAGTTTTAATCTGTTTATTGATTTTGTTTTTCCTTTTTCCTTTTTTTTTCTTTCTGTCTCTCTACTTCTCGGAATCGTACTTTTCAGTTTTTCTGAAGAACGAAGGAAAGAGGAACTGAGTAAATCTAAAACCAACACATAAGAGTATAGCTTTCTTTATTTTATTTTATTTTGGTTTTTTTTGTTTCACTTTTCACGCACTAAATAGCATTTTATCAGTTTCCTTCCCCTTTTTAAACTTTCTTTCTTTCTTCTGTTCTTTTTCTTTCTCTCTTTCCTTCTTTCTTTCTTTTGCTCATCAGTTGTGTTGGTGTTTGTCACAAGAACAAACATGCCACTTGCGGCAGCTAGGCTGAGGGCCTGGATGGGTGGGCCTTGTAGTACAGCTGGCACTTCTAAATAATAATTTGTTTTTCTTTCACGATGCACACCTCTCAGAAAAGCAGTTCACGTTGTATGTATGATTCCACAGCTTTAACCTGTAAATCAATACAAATTTAGAAAAATAATTTGACTTACAATCTATATCCTAGACGCTGACATATAAATCTTTTGTTATTCTCAGTTGTACACGTAGTTTTAAATGGGATTTAATTCGGATTGTTATTGCTTTGTGAAAGAAGAGGTTTTTTGGGGGGGGGAGGTTGTCGTGTTAGATGAGCATTCTGGAAATCACTTACAGTTAATTACTCTGAGAAATTAGCCAATTCCCACTCCCTTCAGTCTCCGGAGATGTCATCCATTAAAATCATAAACGGAGCCTGAGCAGCCGGTTGCCGAGAGTGACGGTTTACGGAAGCACGTGGTACCATGGTTACATAGTGACGGAGCAGTCCCAGTGCCTTACTCCCCATCAGGTGAGGTGGCGAAGCCGGCATATATCTCTGCATATATTTTTTTAGCCCTTTGGCCCAAATCTTTCAGCATACGCTGCCGAGAGTAATGGTGGCGCGCAAATGTTTTGTCTGCATTAATAACAAAGGCCGAGACACCTGTTAAAATCAGTTCACTAAGTGGTTACTGCAGCTGACTGTTTCTTACATAAAATCACCATTTTTGAAAAATCTTAGCCTTTTAGTGATCTGATTCCACTCCCTCGAAAATAACCTGAAATTGTCAAAGGTATCATTGTATTGAAAAGGTTTCTTTTTAAGCCATTCATTCATTCATTCCTTTAGTATGAATGGAATATTAATTTCAGCTGAATTTTATTGGGACAATTCTTGCTTGTTAAACTGGAAAATAATTATTTTGTTGAGGATTTTTTTTTGAATGTCATATATCACAGTGGTTAGCACTTCTCCCACACCACATGTCGGTGCTTTAAATCCCGTTCGCTGTGTGCCCCTGTTCTCCCAGTGTCCGTTTGGCCTTCTCCCCACGTGCAGATGGGTGACCTGTCATATTTGAGCTGTCTGTAGTGTGTGCGTGTTCCCCGCGACGGACTGGCTTCCCATTCCGGGAGTCGCCCGCCCCGCTCTGCCATGGACTGGCTCTAGCTTCCCCGTGAACCTTTGCTCTATAAGTGGTCACACAATCCGGACTGGTGGATGGATTCTTTGTGCACTTCTTAATAGCCTTGTAATGTCTGCAAACTGCAGAAAAAAAATGAAATAATAGGCAGCTCTTTCTTTCCCGGATTATGCAGGATTTAAGAGTGGGTCCCGTGCTTGAGTGTGCATCCCGAGCATCACTCTGCCGTGTCACACGGCCACCCGGGGCTTGAGACCACCGGGCTTCTGTGCTCTTCTGTATTCTATCTGTGATGCCGCCAATCACGCCGCTTGTGAGTGCGAGCAGCACGGCGACGGCTGGCGTTCCCCGAATCGCCCCGGGGCACCATCTCGCTTCCCCTCGTCTCTCTGACTGGCATTGCCTGTGGCCGCTTGTTTGTTTTGAAGATGTGTTCCTTCCTTTAACACGTAGGCTGTGACTGTTACCCTGTCTGCATTTCATTACGCGTCACTCTCGTGTCACTTCCTATCAGAGATCAGCGGCGTGTCAGCGCGGCACCGCCTGCCTTCCCGCCCTACCTTGTTTATTTTCCCAGTGTCCTTCCCGCACGAACGTCTGTGGGCTGCGGCTCCGCCAGCAGGCTGATTTGAATTGCAGGGTTGAGACGCTTGATATTTTTGCTCCAGGTGCATATAAATCCCCCCCCCCCCCCCCAACACACACACACACACACACACACATGTGATGAGGGACAGGCATCCGTAAACAGACAGATGTTCGCACCTCTGTGTGGCGAAGATGGGAATCGGCTCCGGGGAAACGGGGTTAGTTAGTCCAGGTTGCACCGTTTTCACAATAAACACGATCATTCATATTGACGTCAGCAAATCAGGCCTGAGATGTCAGTCACATGCATCCTGATTCATATCTGAACCTCACGTTGGGTTTTTGACCACAGTTTCAGTGGCAGTATTTAGGCATTGAACATCGTCCTGTCGGTGAGCAATGGATTACCTTGCCAGAAAGAGGGGACATTCTAATAATGAATGAGTGAATGAGTAAATCAGTGTTGCTGGGTATATAAATCGATTTTGAGTATTGTTTCCTTCATTTACCATTTTAACACCTGAAATCATGAAAGGGACAATGTTCTTTTTGTTCTGATTGATGCATTTGTCTGTCGCAAAGCTGATCAGTCATCTCGTCATGCGTCTGTGTCCCCTGGCTGTGGCCGCGTCTGTGTCACGATCGGCTCGCTGGCCTGTGAACTTGCATCTACCTGTCCTAGCCAGCTCTGCTGCATTAAATTTGGGTGCCTTCTGCATATGTTAAGTGCCTTAAACGTGGTGGGCGCACGGCTGAGCACAGCTGAGCAGTGCCTCCGCGTTTCTGAGCACGGCCCGCAGGGTGACGGTGACGGGCCTCGGCATCAGCTGATGTGTTAAGGGCTCTCTGATCAGGAGTGCTATAGGGGGCCGTCCTGTTACGGAGGTAGATACGGAGCAGATACGGAGGTAAATCGACTAATTACACTTTAATGGCGCTAGAGGTGTAAGATTTAGGGAGAATGACTGTCTGCCTTAGCAGTGCTCAGCAGAACCCAGACAGAAATGGCCAAGTCTGTTTTTTATAGCCATTTTGAGCATGTCCTTTCTGGTGAATATTTATTTGTGCATCTTGCGTTATTTTTCTCTCTTTCTCTGAATTGCTGTGTTTTCCATCTCCGTCAGCCTCCTCAGAGCCGCAGTGCGAGTCGCGGCTGCTCTCTCGCGCTCTCTCTCTCTCGCATTCTCTCTCTCTCTCTCTCGCGCGCTCTATCTCTCTCGCGCTCCCTCTCTCACGCGCTCTCTCTCTCTCGCGCTCTGTCTCTCGTGCACTCCCTGTCTCGCGCTCTCTCTCTCGCGCTCTCTCTCTGCACTTACCCGCGGGGCTGCTTGCTGGGGAATGCAGGCCCCCGCCGGCCGGGCTGACCTTGGTCGGGCTCCTCCCCGCGCATCCTGGACGGCCGCGGGCACCTCATTTTGACAGCAGGGCCCGTTGCCGTGGGAGACCCCCCGCTGGCCACCGCCCGCCTGCCCGGGCCGCACCAGCCATGTCTGGCACCATCCGTCTGGCCTGCCCCTCCTGCCGGGCGTGTACTCAGGCAGCGGCTCACCTGGGCCGGCCCGGGGCTCCGTGATGCGCGTCCTTAAGCGGTGGCCTGACAGTTATTTAGCCAGCAGTAGCCAGGCTTGGGGTCGGACTGACAGCGTACATCAGCGTCCACCCAAGTGGCCAATGGCATTGTGCGGCTCACCGGGGACGGACGCTGTGTGATTCATGATCTGAGCGTCCCCCGGGGGGAGCCAGTGAGTGGTGGCCGCTGGTTCTTGCCATGCGGTCCTCCTCTTCACCGCCTCTCCCGCTTTTCCCCGTCACAATCTGGTGGCCATTTTTTTTTGGGAGGATGGAAACACAGGTTCTGATCCAGCAGCGTTTTTTGGAGTTCTTGCTAAATGGCAGCCATGGTGCCCCGTCCGGGCCCAAGAACTTTTGCAAGGGGGGGAGCGGCGCTGACAATGAGCGGGCTGATGGCGTCATTGATGGGGGAACCGTGCCTCTGGCGGCTGCACAATGGCCAATCTCCGCGGCTGCCCCGGCCGGCCCGCCACAGATATCTACATATATTTCTGTAGCGTGTGCGGAAAGCCAGGGCTATGAATTTGTGAAAAAGCTTATAGAAATGGAGGCGGGCAGCGTGCCTCCCCGCCGCCGGCAGTTAATGTAGTTCTGGGCCGAGCTGGAGGCAAATTTCCACAGGCCCGGGGATTAGCGGCACTGCGGGGCCAGCAGCCACTACGCCGGCAGCCCCGGGCGCCTTAAAAGACCCGACTGTGACTGATATTTAGACCAAAGCCAAGGAGCCCGATAAGCGTTGTGAGAGAGGCTCTGTGCAGCACTGCCGGAATCACCTCCGGAGCTCTGGAAATGGCCCTTTTAGGTGGAGGGCTTTTCGTTTTTTTATCGTATTTATAATAAAATAAGGTTTGCTGTTGCCGTGTGGCTAATTGTTACGTTGTTTCTCTGGATGATGGGCAACAGCCCGGTTAGCGGGTCGGCACCCCTGGAGGGGGCTTCCCGGGCCCGGTGCCGGCTTTCCCCGGATGATTGATGATCCGAGTCCGTTGGGTGGGGTGGGGCGCCGCCCGCTCGATCGCTGCGGCTTTGAGAATGCGCCGCTGCAGTGACTGTGATTAGCATAACAGCGGAGCGCTGTGGTGCGCGTGCCTATTAGAGCGCGCACGCGCGCACTGGCCAAACCGCGCTCGTGTGCGGAGCAGCGGCGGTAACCTTAAGGCAGCTGCAGCTACGTCTCCCTTCGGAAACATCTGTGCTTTCCCTGCTCTCCGGGGCGATGTTTCCCCCGTTTATAATCAAAACAAGATTAAAATAGTTTTTCATTCCCTCCTTGTTTTTTTTTTTTCTTATGCAGATGAGCGAATCGACCGTTTCGGGGGACAGTTGACCAATGGCAGTGCCTCCCTCAGTAATTAGAGGAGTGTCATAGCACTCGATTAGTGGTGCAGCCTAATAATGTGATCCTTCTTCCCCCAGGGTTTCGCAGACAGCCCTCATTATGGTGATCACTTGAGCGACAGTCGATTAGTGTCCCACGAAGGCTTGTCCCCAGCACCTTTCATGAACTCCAGCATGATGGGTAAGTAGGTAATACTCACCATGTCAGCCCAGCTTGTTCAACCCTGGGGTTCCTCTTTTTATGCCCTTCCTCTCTGCCCCCCCCCCCTTTCCCTTAGAAGATGACCCCCCCACCCCTCTCCCTGGGTGGAAGGCTCACCAGCAGTAGAACTTTCCATTACAAAAGCCTCGCTTCCCACACGTCTTAGTGGGAGGAAGTTGGGGGGGGGGGAGGAATGGGGGGGGTGCTTACCAAACAAAGCACGTGTCAGAGCCCCACTCTGCGGCCGTCTGGCCTGCTTTTATTTTGTACTTTTCGCTTAAAATTTTTAATCTGATTATGGATGAAGCCGCTCATGTGGAGAAGCTCCGGTTTAATTAGTTTGCTAAATGCGCTGTCAGGCAGCCGGGTCAGGAATGAATCGGTTAGTTACAGGTATAAGCAGGCGGGTCGTTAGCCGACTCTCTGGCTGTGTGGCCGGCATTCTGCATTTAAATCTACCGTTTCATGTATATTCAGCAGCCGGCATCCAGTGCCGCTGCTCGCAGATGTGCGAATCCCAGTGCCTCAGAAGTAAACATTAGCGTGAAAATAACAGGCTGTTTGAGCACTGTTTGTTTCTGATGCCACTTGACAATGTTGTGCAGAGCTGTGTAATGCTGGAAACTTAGGTGTAATTTTACAGAAAATGTACAGGTGTGTGTGTTTTTTTTTTTTTTTTAATTTTTTGTTTTAGCAGTTTGGCATTTATTACGATTTAGGCCCGCAGTATTGCAGCTGCTGGTCGGGCCATTGAAGATTATGCTTTGACCTGATGGTCGTATCCATTACGGTTGATCCATTACGGTTGATCCATTACCTGCTGATTGTTAAATCCAGATTGATTGGTGGGTCATGGTAATCTCATCCATCTTGAGTTGCGAAGCCTGATTGCTCAGATCGTTGCTTGTAACCAGTAGTAACAGCCAGTCTCCCATCTCACAGCGTTGGCGCTCAGAGAGCAGTAGTTTGACATGGTTTCCTCCGCATCACAGACATCCCGTCTGGCACCTTCCTGCTCTCCTGGTGGCCAAAGGTGGCGCTAGATAGCTACACATCGATTGGAACCGTGCAGTTGCCTGCCGGTCAAAAACCAAAGCTGTCGTTGGTGGGATGGCGCAAGGGGCATCACCCAATGAAAGTCAGGGGCGCCTGTTAAATCGGCACGTGCTGCAGAAGACCAGAACCTCAAGTGGATGGGATGGGCTAGAGCGAGCGCTCACCTTTCATTTGGTCTCCTTAACTGTAGCATTAGTGCTTGGCCAATCACGTTGTTGCGTACTTGCTGCTTTGGCCAGAGTGGACGGCTACGCGCGGCCTATAAATACAGTGGACTTTAGCGCTTTCCAAACGGCGCGTAGATGGCGCGAGGCGTCAGCATATGTGGGGAACCCGGCCATATGCCGGCAGCGCTTACCATCTCATGCTTGTTTACTTTATGCCGTCTTCATTACACATATTAGAAAATCTCAGCTCATTTTCACCGTTCTGCTGATATGCAGGAAATATTTACTTACTGGTTTTTCAAGTGTTTTCTGCCGCGGAAAAAGTAATTTAATTGAGATCAGATCCCCTCCCTCCCCCACATTTTTCTTGCTGTGAGAATAACACCTGAAGTGACAGATCTGAAGCGATTCGTTGGGGATTTGCTGTCCCAACGCAGAGTGTGAGTCAACATCACTTTTTCAAGAAGGGAATCGCACGACCGGCCTGTTGTTTTTTTTTTTTTTTTTTTTAAGGGCTGTGAATTTCTGTCACTTGATGCGCTATTGAGTATTCTCGTTAAGTCAGTGCTAGCCAATGAGAGAGGTGAATACTCCCGTGATGTTATACCGTGGCGTGTCAAGCTTGCTGCCATTGGCAGGGGGAACCTGGGAGGCGCCCGTGTAACTGACCTGTTTTTCTGTGATCCCGGTGCTGCCGTTTTAAGACGGGGCCGCGGTAATCTGGGCGGATTAGATGAATGTGAATGTCCGTCTGCTAAAAGGGAGGCCTCCATGCAGATGTGGGAGGTTCACGCAGGGTTGAGGAAGGTCTGGGAAGCTCACTGTGCTGAGCGAGGCGGGGAGGAGGTCTCTTCTGGTGGGCCCACAAGCACTAGGTTAAGGACTTTGCTGGTGCAGTGGAATTATGATGAATAATGAGTATGTTGGGAGGGGGTGTAGCTAGAGTCATAACTTCATTCCTGCACTTAGTATATTCACTAGTCTGACACCTTTTAATTGTGGACAGAAAAGGGGTTAGAGAAGGTACCATACTTTAAGTGTGTTGGGTACATACTCAGACACTGCTGTGATCTGTAGTACTGTTGTTAGCTACTTGGCGGTATTTCTTTGGTCGGAGCTGTAACATGTGCCCTGGATTCACCTGAGGGCACCGGGCCTGAGTGGTAATCAACCCGTTTCTGTTTTCGAGAGCCTGGCAGATGGCAGGTAATGACTGCTTATTTGACACTATATTATAATTGCTTTTACTACTATTCAATGCTGCTCAGATGGAAGGATGCCAGTACTATTTGAAGGTCACACTGGGGCTTTTTGGCAAAATGAAAGGGGAGGTTTGTTCCGGGGCTTCAGCGTGACGCTGGATCTTCAGTGTAACTTGGCGTGACGGTTATGAATATTTGGTATGGCTGGCTGATGAGTCATCCTGATGATCAGGGTGACGCCCACTCCTGTGCTTGGCGAGGACGGCCGCCGCACGCTGTCATTCTCGTCTCTCGTAATGATTCTCGTAATGATGCCTTTGTCTGAGAGGGGGCGGCCTGGATTACACGGGATGCCCCCCCCTGGCTCTGCGGGCCGAGGGTCAGGCAGGCTGGCTGGCACGGAACAGCGCCCCTTCAATCCTCTTATGCCTGACCCCAGCACCCCCCCCAGCACCCGCCCCCCCCCCCCCACTCCACACCATCGCCCGCCTAATCCCACGGTGCCGGCGAGCCACCGGGCCCCTTACTGGGAGCTCTCCTGGTGTTGCTCAGTCCCCAGGTTTGAGAGCTGTGGCCCACCGCGAGATGCCGGAGAGCACGTACGGCGATGGTTTTTAATCGCTCCATGACGACGGCGGTGATTCATTGTTTTTAAGTGATATCGATTAAATTTAATCCAGCTTTAGATTAAAGAGGAACCTGCCCACAGACAGGAATTTGTGCCGCCTCAGCTCATGTCGTTTTTACAAGTCAGATGGATTATGATGAGGGGAAGGATAAGGCTGGTTTAGTCCTCGGTGATGGTCACAAAACCGCTTTTAATATTTGGGAAGAACAGTAGCCCAGAGTGTAGTGTGCCGTCACTGTGTGCAGCAGGAACTGAAGATATTTGTAGTCATTTTTCATTTATTTATATCAGTAAAATCAAAATGCTTTTGTTGCCATAAAATTTTAGGTTTGGTACATTTGAATTTTTCGAGGTGTATTCTGTATGTCACAAATGGCAGCAGTTCATTTGTCCTTGATGTCAGTGACATTATTATTATTATTATTATTATTATTATTATTATTATTGTTGCTGTTCTTGTTGTTATTTCTGCTGTTTCTCCAGCTGCTTTTTTGCACTGAGCTGCCATATTTTTTCCAAGCCCATCAGGAGTTTTGCTGGAGCATGGCCTTGCGACTGGATGTACTCATGGTGTGAGATCATTTTCCTGTGAAATCCCGCCGTGGTAAACATGCGGAGCAGAGTAGGAAATGGCCTTTGGAGCGGGAAGCCGAGGAGAGCTATGCTGCCATGAATGTCGGGGCTGAGCCAATGGGGGAGGCGCCGGGGCGGGGTCAGGGTTCTGTGGAGGCGGGGTCAGCAAGCTGTGGGAGGGGCTGTGGCTGACCAAAGGCCTGGCAGTGTCCTTCACGGAATATATAAAATGGAGCCATTTGATGCCACAAGAGGAATGGCTGTTTTCTTCACTTGTAGAAGAAGAAGGCAGTGGTGACCATGTGCCCGGGTTTGCCTGACCTAGGCTTGTTTGTCTGGCTCTCTGGCGCCCCCAGTGTTGGGCATGCAGAGCAGCACATCCCTCCTCAGATGGGCAGGGCGGCAGTAGGAAGTGCACTTACAAGGACATTAACGGGCTTTGCTGAGAGGCGCTCATTTGCTTTTGTCTCTTCTTTTTTTTCATTGCAGTATAAAATTTTCTGCCTAATAGGATAATTCAGGCGTTACGTCATGCAGGCCGTGTTCGCACGCTCGCACGCGCGCGCCTGTATGCGTGCATGCTTCTGCGTGCATGTGTGCTGTGGCGAATTAATAAAAGCTTTCTCTGGGAAGATGAATGCATGTCCAATGACCTGGCCCATGTGCCTGTGTGCGTATTTTTATCTCTGCTGACCTGCAGTTACACACACGCACGCGCGCGCACACACACACACACACACACACACTTCCTCCTGTGGCCTGCCTCTGGTGTTGTGTATTAAGGTAATCTGCCTGTGGTGAGGATTTACCCTTACCGACTTAATGAAAGACTTTCTGTGAGTGTGTGTGCTCCCTGGGCCCCGCCCCCATCCTAAAAAGGACACCTGTGCCTTACCGTGGCTTGTCTTGGCAGAGAGGTAGTGCCGATCGGCCACACTCCTTTGTTCATTATGGCACGGTGGATCACGCTTGAAAAGGTCCAAAAATGTTCGTGATTTCTTCTCCGGGTGAAACGGGCCGCCGAAGCTGCTGAGGGGGCTGGTGCCTTGTTGTGGCCTGGAGTCTGGGGGTCCCCAGATATCGGCACTCCCAGCTCTGCCCCTTTCAGGCTGCCATCCCATTCCAGAACCCCTGAGCAAGCTTGAATCTTGTTTTTCTCTCTCATCTTGGTTTTTTTTTTTTTTTTTTTTTTGCTGTACCCCATATGAAGGCACTTCTGAAATCACTTGCGTTAGATTCTGTATTACGAGATAAGTCAGGCTCTGTGTAAATCAGTAAATGGAAACTCATTTTAGCAGGAAGCTTAAAAAATGCTTGAGTGTCTCAGGTTATTTAAACAATCCCCAGAATTTCCTTGGAGAATAAGCTGAATGTTTAGCTTTAGGGGTACTTCTGACACCTAAAAGCAACCTTTTTGGGATGCAGACCATTCTAACTTTTTAAAATCGGTAGAAGCTTTTCATGCACTGCACAGACATCCAGCTGTACAGCCCCCATCCGTGAAGGTGTCCTTGGGGTAGAGGGAAGGGCCCCCTGTGCACAGATAAGCGACATGCAGCTCAGGCCTGGGAGTTCTGCTTCCTTCTGGAGTGAAACATTTAATTCCTCTCATGAATTAATGACGTTATTAATGCGATTGCAGTCAGGGAAATGCTGATTAGCATACTGGGCGCTGAGGAATCGCTGTGGTTATTGTGGCTTTTATCACGCTTCCCATTGCCAAGGCGCCACGTCACCCCAGGCCGTGGCCAGGGACGCTCGCGTGGCCCTTGAGGCTCGCGGGGCCCCTGACGCTCGCGCAGTCCCAGGCCCTGGCAGTCCACAGCCTGCTGGTGGCCTTTACTGGCACACCGATGAATTCTCAGAGCGTGGAGGGCTTGTTAATATCTGTTTTTCATTTTCCGTTGATATGTCCTAATGGGCTTTTTGGGAAATTGAATTATGTGCCCCCCCCCACCATGGGCACAGCCCGGTGTGCTGAGCATTACATAGCCCCAGGTTTCTCTGGTTTTTTTCTCTGCTAAAGGGAGACGTTTGAAGTCCCTGTGTGCCTGTCCCTGGCTCTCCGTGCCGCTGCCTCCCCCCCTCCCCCCTCCCTCCCAGGGCCCAGTGCGCGCCACCTTCGCCTCCTTCTGTGTTTAATTGCTCCTTAAGGGTCGTCTCTGAGCCTGAAATCCCACATCAGACAGACGCAGTTTTACGGGAGCAGGTGTCCGCTCGCTGCACTCTTAGCCGTGTACCCCCCCCCCCGGGAGCCTCCCCC
>JAODKL010000009.1:8279199-8292884 GCA_026780765.1 Petrocephalus schoutedeni
ACCACCCCCACTCCCCACCCCCTCCCAGAGGTCCTCGGGGGGCCATTGATTGGTGGCCATGTGTTTGTGCCCGATAGACTGTGAAATGGTGTGTTGCTGCACGGCTGTGTCGCACCTGCGTCCCACCAAGGTGATTGATTGGTTTGGTCATGTGGAATGTTCCCATCTGGTCCGCAGTAATGTGTTTTTTTTTTTTTCATCTGTGAATAGCAAGTACTGGCTGGAGGATACTTAAGCTCAGAAACCACAGAGGCCAAATGAAAACACCCCCCCCCCCTTTTTTTTTCTTCCTTTAAACAACACTGAAAATTGAATAGAGCAGGGCAGGATGCCTGATTAGTCTGCAGGGGCAGAGTATTTCAAATAAACACTACTGGCTTAAAAAAAAATAAATAAATGAATGAAAATCCTCCTCCCCCCCGCGCCCCCCAGCCCGGCTCAGATGCACTCAGACGGGGAGTCAGCGGCTGGGCTCTGCCTTACTCGGGAGGTCAGTCCTGCCTGATTCTGAGAGATGTGCTCCAAGGCTGTGTGGGGAGCGCGTTGCCGAGTGTGCTGGCCCCCGGCAGGCATCGCCAGGAGGCTGCTGCCACCGGGGCCCCTTTGGCAGGCAGGCCGCCCTCCTCGCCCGCTCGCCCGCTGTCCCTGCTCACATCCTTCCTTGTTTGATTTCTCTTAATCCCTCTCTTTCTCTTTAATTGATCTATTCATTCCACCTAATGACTAATTACATATCAGAGCGTATCAGCAGCGGCATTCATCACGCTAGAATGTAATAATCAATGACATTTCAACAAAGGAAAAAATAAATATGCAAATAAGCGCTCATTAACATTTGCATGAGCCGTTTGAGTAATGGCGGCACTAAGAAGGCTGTAATTAACAGGAAGCGATGCTGGGCTCAGCATGAGCGCCTCCCCCTGTGGCTTGGGCACCCGTGCACCTCCTGTCCCGGCACGGGGGGGTCACGGGGGGTTAGGGGACGGCCTCGCCCACCCCACCCCTGTGTTTACGGGGATGGACTTGTGGAAAAATGACAGGCATCATCACCGGGGTGGGGCTAGCTGACACCTGGGAGTGGAGCGGGGAGGGGGGTGTTTGAACACCGCAGGCCCAGTTTCTCGTCCCCGATGGAAACGGGTTCCTTGGCACCTGCAGTTCGATGTGCGCATTGGTCTGCAGCTCCGGTTCCACGCTGCTCCAGCACAGTGTCCCGAGTAGCGGTCCCGTCCCGTCCCGTCCCGTTCCCGCGCTCGGCTCTCCCTCCCGTCCCGCCCGCACCCCCTCCCCGTCTTCCCGTCCCTCTTCCTGTTATCGCCATGGATATTAACAGAAAATGCACCAAACACAATAAAGCTGTTTAAGCTGTCGTTTTTTTTCTTTCTTTCTTTCTTTTTTTTTGGACAGCTGAAACTGCTGATTATAACAAGTTGAAGGAATTTCCTTTGTTGCACGTGCGGCTCTGCCATATGGCTCAACACGGAACATTAACTTGACAGGGATAATGGATTGCGGTGGGCTTGCAGGACTCAACGTGTGGATAGGAGCTCAAGTTGGGATCATGCAAACGGGGGCTGGGGGGGGGGGGCGTTCAGGAAACGTCGGTGTGAATCCGCCTCTGCTGTCTCCCTCCCCATTCTGTGTTTCTTTCCCCCTCTCTTACGGGCCCTTTAAGGACTGGGGTTCTGCCCTTTTCAGCCCAGGCACGCTTTTCGGCCGGGGAACCATGGGCGCCCCAGCATAGCGTGGCTGCTCCAGCAGCCCGTGGAACATGCTCACTAATTGGCTGTTTTTGTGGCTCGTCCTGAATTGGTCCCCGGAGGAGTTTAGATCACTGTATGTCAGAGTATCAAAACAAGGCCCATGGCTGCATTGTGACGGCACGATCAATATGTGAGTGCGCTCTGACAAACGCGCACGGCCCACAAACCAGCCCACGAACCGCCCTCAGCGTTCTGCTGCACTGTAAACATTTAGCCGGGAAATTTTCCCGAAAGCATCTCTTGAAATACGTTTGTCTCGTATGCATTATATACAGCAGAAATGCTGTTCTTAATGAGGGGCGAGAAGGCTCTGCGATGCTCCGCCGGGCTGCTCCTGCCCATTTAGTGGAGCTGCAGTTCCATCAGACCAACGTGCTTATTGTCTCGTTTGCTGCGACCCGGGACCCTCCGTGTGCCAGCGGATCACTGGCAGCGGCCTGGTCCTCACCGGGAGAGTGATGAAGTCATTTCCAAGCCCTCTGCTCAGCTCAAACTTCAGGCTGTCCGTTAAAAAAAACCTGTCAGAGACAAGTAATGGAACAGTTGGAGAATATTGCCCCATCTATCCCGGCTGCACCTGCTGTGAGCACATACAGCAATAACGGTATTAAGGCTCTTCAGAATTCGGGACTCTGATAATGTAGGCCTGCATTAGGAGGTAATAAACAGGGCATGGTGCAGCTCGTCGGAAATTGGTCTCTTGTTTTTTTTTTGTAATGATTTTCTTGCAGCAGGTTTGTTGGCGGTGATGGATAGGCTCATTTCAAACTTCAGTGGATCATGAGAGAGAATTACAGTTTAATGGCTTGTGTCTTGTTCTGTCTGTGTAAATGTGGCTTATTATCAGAAGGTATACATTCAGAAGATTGAGCACCACAGTCGTGTCCTGTGCGGGGTGAAGGGTGCTCATGATATGCACCCTTATTCCTTAGGTGTCAAGCTGGCTGCCTGCAGAGATCGTGGATACAGAATAATTATGTGGCTTTTCCTTGCCAAATATGAAAAACATGATGGAAAAGGCAGTGTCACCTGTCATTCTCAGCACATGTGGCCAGTGTGATGTGCTCTGATCTTCCTTGCTGGGTCAGGCTCACCTGTAACGTCAATCTGTGAGCTCATTAAGCTGTCTGAAGATGATTATGGAAATCCCGAGGGTGATGTCAGAGAAGGGAGGCCAACGCCAGGCACTCGGGGAGGGCCTGAGGTCGCTTTTCCACAAGTGGGATCACTGAGCCCTTGTTATGTTTTGTTAGGGGACCCAAAGAACAGCAGTGGTAAGAGCCACAGCTCACAGCGGGTTTCCTGAATGCTGCTCACACAGCAGGCTTCCTCGGGCTTTGTGAGGCTTCCCAGTGTGAGATTAGGGCAAGTGTTTCATCCCACGAGGTAGACGCTGCAAGATTATGCAAGGTAATGCACCCAAAGTTCTAGAACTGGGTTCCCTTGAAGGTCAGGGAGGCGGAGGTTTCTGTGAGGAGTCTGTTTAGTGTCACACAGGGAAATAGAGATCTTCACATTTCGTTCTGGCCTAGTTGTGAGAACCACCTTTAGCATTACAAGCATATCAAGCTTCACTCCCAAATCTACTTTGCATTTTTGCAGCTCAGCTGTAGGTGGCAGCAATGAGCCATACCATTTGAATAATTTTAAACTCACTTTAAAGAATAATATTAATGCCTTAAAAAAAACAAAATCTTTTAGGGTAAATCTTCATATGTTCATATGAAGACTTCAAACCTTAACAGTATTTGAATTTAGTTTCTTTTCTATAATATTAGGTAACCATTGTTGTATCTATAGCTAATTTAGTCATAGTAAGGGTAATTAATTTTACTACAAATATATGCAAAGATGTTCCATTGAAGACAGTTCCTTATGGCATATAAGCGCTGTTAAAATGATTAAATTAGTGTTTACCTACATGTTACACGTTTTGTAATTCAGCTGTTTTTTGTACCACTGTCATTGAATTTCATTTTGCTTTATGTCGCAATAAAACAGTGGACTCAGCGTTGTAGCGGTGAGGATATTAAGCAGTTTACTCAGTACTTTAAAAAATGTTTTAATGACATTTTAATGACTTGTTTACCCTATATGGGAAGGAGTTTAATGCCGGTATCAGTCACTGTCAGAGCTGCGATCCGTGCCACTTCCCGGTTATTTTCAGTGCCGCGCTGCCTACCCCCCATCCTCTTCCTCTCTCTTTCAGCACGGCCGTGGCCGGCTGCCCTTCTTCCTCTCCTCCTCCTCTTTCAGAAGCCTCGCCGCGATCTGTGGCCCTGGCCGTGACAGTTTGCTGTTTGATGTCGCCCCGTTTGAGCCAGGAGGGAGGCGCAGTCGCCCGGCTCAGCCAGCCGCAGTCGCAGCAGAGATTCACTTCTGCTTTTTGGGGTGACCGGTCGGCGCCAAGAAGCGGCGCCTGGGGGGGGGGGCGTTGGGGGGGTGCAGCGGCCACCGGACGCTTTATCTGGGGCCACATGCCGCGTCCAGAGGGCCAGCTAAGAGGTGCCGGTAGGTACGCAGGACAGGCTGCTGGCCACACCCTCTGGGCTAGAACCATCACGCCGGAGCCGGGAGGAGATGGAGGGCCGGCGGAGGGCAGAGGCGCCCTGGCAGGCGAGGGCCCTGTTATGACCCCTGTTAAACACTGACCTCCAAACAGGATCCCCAAGTCCCTCCCTGTGCTGCTCCGCCACTTGGCACCTCTTTGTGCCGCTGCTGCCGCCTCGTCCCCCTTAACTGAATGAGTAATTTGGCTCGCAGTCAGCCCTGGCGTGGGGGGGGGGTGCTATGGGCGGGGGGCAGTGGCTTCACAGCTGTGCTTGTTGGCAGCGCTCCCCTCAAACGCCGGCCTCGCAGCCAGAGCACTTGGCACAAACATTCGGGAGTGACACTTAAACAAAATGCAATAGCAGTTCTGGGGCTGCCTTACGTTGTTGATTTCGTGCATTCCAAAGGTTTCGGGCCTTTACTTCGTAAGGGGGAGGCTGCGGATGAGCAGTGTGTGTTATTAATCATGGCAGAGCGTCATTTTTGTACATTTCCTACATGTTTTGTTGTGTCTAATTTGGGATCATTCGTTTCCGATGCTATTCGAAATTGCTTTTGTTATTTATAACCAGTTTTTAGCTCTTATGATTATGACCTGCATGTTTACTTAAATTTTTTGGCTATATTTTTTAGGTCATCAGCAGGAACCATCATTTGTGCAGCATAAAGGGAAAGTCACCCCCCCCCCCCCCCGATAATGAGTCTCTGTACATGTCTGAATGAAAGCGAAGTGTGGGTGCACTTCCCCTTTAAGATCTCAGCAAACGATGGCACTTTTGTGCAGTGATGTGAGAATGCAAACATATTTTTGTTTTTGAGCGACGCACTCTTCGGTGAATGTGTTCACGCTGAACAGCTAAATGCTCGTTTACCGTTTAATTCCTTGGGGGGGGGGGGAGGGGGGTGGTATTTTTCCCTCCGTTTGTCGCGCCTTGGCTGAGGGGTCCCTTGGCGTGTCTTCACGCCTGGCTTGGCTGGGCCCCGGCGGCTGCCTTGAGCTGGCAGGGAGCGGGGGGGGGTGCACGTGCTTTTTGTGTGTGTGTGTGTGTGCGCCTCGCTGCTTTGGCCGCGGCTCAAACCGAAAGCGCGCACGATGAATAATTCACTGCGGAGAGGCAGCGCGGCCGCATTAGGCGGAAACACACGCGCTGGATAAACAGGCCGTGCGACCACGGCGGGCACAGGCCATCGGTGCATCTGCCACAAAACCCAGAAGCGAGCGGCACTGCGCAACCACACGTTGCGGATTATGAGACAAAAAGGGGGCTTCCTTTAACCGCCTTAGCGGCGTGAGGCTGCATCTCACCTCCTCCAAGCTCCCGGCATGTTTGTGTTCTAATCCACACCTAGAACAGGCTGCTTTGCAGGGGAAGCTGCCCACATATCAGCTTTTAGGGCGCCGATAGCGGGGCAAGTGAAGTGGAGAATAGCAGAATAAGCCAGCGTGACTAATTTGCTCAGCCCCTCCGTGGATGTTCGGTATGCCTTCGCGTACATTTGGTATCCCACTGACATACGCGCTGAAAATTTTGATTCAGTAATTTTAAGTAGCAGATGGATACTTTTCTATAACTGGCTCATGAATGCGTGGGTCCGTGGTCATCAGACGGCATCCGTTAATAGATGCCACTGTAAATCACTGTAAATCATTATGTGCCCCCCCCCCCCCGCCCCAGCAAAAAAATGTTCAGAAGAGGTAAAACAAAATCTGTGCTGTGCAACTTTTTTACTTAGTAAAATATTTACCTTTCCCCAGAGTAAACAGAATTTACTTTCAAAGCTCCATTTGTTCCAGAAATGTTTGAAAGTCTGACAAGAATAATGTATGATGTTGTTAAAGTTGTTTATCATTTTATGTACGATTCACATTTTTTCCATAGGCGTAAAACTGCTGAGTTTAGATAATGTGAAGAGTATGATTCATGCTGGTGCGCCTTCGTTTCACCCAGTTCCTGATGGCTCTCTGGAAGCCCTGAGCTATGGGGAACACACACGGGCCGGCTGACATTGACGGAGCCCTTCCGGGCCAGAGTCCACATACACGATCTGTTAGAACAATCCGTATCTGAACGATAAGGCTCCTCCTTAGATCGTCCTGACGATACGGAGCAATGGCCGATTGCGTAGCGTATCAGGATGCCTTGTTAGCGCCATACTCCGTCTGAGCACATATTTGCAATAACACAGATTAAACATGCTTCCGTGAACAGAGTGTCCTGTGATTGTCCTGTGATTGTCATGAATTTGTCAATAATTGCTGTATAGTGATTGTAACGATCAAGACTCTTTGGATTTCATGCTAGGGCTGATATCTTTAAATCCTAGATGATTGGTAATGATTGGTCTGCCTAATAAAGTAAACATTTAAAGCATATTTAAGTGTCTAGCGCAGAGCTCTTTGTGAGTGGCTGTGTCTGCCTCTGTGCGACATGTCTGTGCTGCGTACCTGTCTGATGGGGATTCCCCTTGTCTGCGCACACAGGTAAAACAGAGAGAAGTCCCTTCCCCACGTACGGCCGGGAGCCCGGCGTCCCCGGCTGCTCGGTGAGTTAAAGGTTGCCGCCGCTACCCGCCCACCTCGGAATTACGCAAAGGCACATGTACAGCACATGCACATGTATGCACGCTATTGCACAATACGTGCATGCGTGTAATGTATGAATAATACAGTACAGGTTCTGCATCCATTGTTTCTGTGTATTACGCAAGAGGCCAAATATGAACAAGGTGGCCTGTTTGTTTTCCACTGCTGTCATCCGAGGGTTTGCGTCTCACGCCAGCTGTGTCTGCAGAGTGAAGCATCTCAGTGCTCAGATGAAGGTGAAGAGAGTGGGGGGGGGGTTTCTGGGAAAGTTCTGGCATGTTTGTAAATACCCTGCGAGAAGCTTGGTGAGAAAATGGCGGAGGGGGTGAGATAAGACGCACATCGGCAGCCCGGGGTTCTCAGGGAAGTCATGAATTCTGGGAATTGGTGCGGCCCGATGTGGGGGGGGGGCATGGCTGACGGCCCCAAACCCCACACTCTCAGGCCGCACATGCTGTGCCCCATCTTCTCTGTCTAGGCGCCTTTCTCAGACTCCCCCACTCCTCCATGCTTCTCAGTTTCTGAGTTTCTCAGGCCTTGAGACCTGATCTTGGCTCAGAAGGAGTCCTCCTCAGCGCCAGATTGCTGTCTTGGAAGATTTCTGCAATTTTTTCAGCCTGTCTTAGCTTCTACCATTTGGGTTTGCATATCCTCTACTGCAGTCTTATTTAACCTGGTACCCGGGGACCCCCAGACAGTCCACATTTTTGCTCCCCAGCTACCTTTTGCTCTTCCACTGGGAGCTGGGAGGGAGCAAAAATATGGACTGCCCTGGGGTCCCCAAGGACTGGATTGAGAAACATTGCTGTACTGGATTTGATGGGATGGATGGATGGATGGATGCGGTAGATTTACATATGAAATCTTTGTGCTGAAGTTTACCTTGTAGTTACCCCACTGATTTATCAGCAGTCTATTGCTTTATGTGAATTTCTTGAAAACTTGTAGACCTTGTAGGGAGACCTGAACCTTATACAGATAGCAGTCTCTGCTCAGGCCAGGTACCTCTGTGATCAGTGCATGGGTTAGCGCTGCCTTTCACGCGCACAGCTGCCTTTAGAAAGTGGATTGGAGGCGTCTTGTGTGGGAGCCGGAGGATCTATGCAGCACCGCAGCTGCTGAGATCTGAGCCTGGCAGAGACTCCGTTTGTCTCGTCACAGAAGAAAAACAGGAAGAAAAAAGCTGGAATGCAGAAGGGATTCAGGCCGCAGAGGCATCCTGTTAATAACGTCTAAGGCTGCTAGCTGCCATCGCCGTCCGTTTGGTCGTGTTTCGAGTGCCGGGCCGAGCTCACGCCGTCGCGCGGCGCCACAGCGGAAACGGCGTCTCAGGTGCAGAGATTATCACGCCGTGTTTACGTTTTTAATGAGCCAAAGAGTGCCTGGCGCCAGCTTCATAACCTTCTGCTGGAAGCTGGAAATTTCCCCCGTAACACATCCTGCAAACTTAATAAGGATGCAACTACATTCACGTCTCTGCCGAGAAGTGTATGGAAATGCGGCAGGCGGGCGATCTATCAGCATTCACAGCAGTGCAATAGCCTGCGATTATTCCGTGGAACGAGCCATCCGTTACGGCGCTGTCATCGCGGCCGGGCCGAGCCGAATGTTTCAGCAGCGTTATCCCGCGCTGCGGACGCGCTGAACGACGGGTCTCATTAAGCGAGCTGTGCGGAGTGTTCCGGCAAGCTGCGTCCTCTGGCCGCCCGGAGCACGCCAGCCCTCCCTGGCTCTGCCGCCTGCCTCGCCGCCTTCACCGGACCCACCTGGGATTGTCACCAGGGTCTCACCAGCGTCGCAGGGCTGCCGTTTGTCTCGCCCAGTCTTCCTAGCGCCCCTTAGTTTGCTGTGTCGATTTGGCCCCTGCGGTCGTTTGGATTGCCACCAGGTGCCCGTACTCTTCGGGGGGGGGGGGGGGGGGGGGGTTGCAGGGCCCTGCGTGAGGATGTTGCCGCCCTATGTGTATTCTCATGGACCGTGCCCTTATGGTCGCCTGTCCACGGCGCTGTGAGGGATGGAGCTGAAGGGGAACCTGTGGCCGGGACGGGCGGCCTTTGACAGATTAGCGCCATTATCGGCGAGTCTGCACTCCCTCGTCCTCCAGGGTGCATCCAGATGCTAGGAGGCTAATGCAGCAGGTGTCATGTGAGAGAGTTCCCAGGTATGAAGTGCCTCCTTCAGTGCTGGTTTGGGAGTGACCGACTGCTTTGTCATTGCCACTGACAGCTGGCTCCTCTTTCCCCCTGCGCACACTGCCTGGATCCACCGCTAACTCTTCATTCCTCTGAAGCTTTTAGCTGTTACTTCCCTTTGTTTTGGCATTACAATTGCATAGTCCCATCTTGTATAAACAGCATAATTAGCCCCAGTGAAAACCCAGGTCGTCAAAATCTGAAACGTCCTCTCTGCCCGCACGTTCCGTTTATAGTTGTTGTTTCTTATCAGCCTCCGGTTGCCTTCAACTTGAGTCCTGAAAGGAGACGGAGAGAATGACTGACACTGATAGCTGGAGAGAGTCACTGTCTTTCATTTAGCATTGCTGTAAGGATCTAATGGCATTGGGCGAAGGCGCTGGAATCCGATTGGTTGTGGCACATCAATGTCACGGTGGCAGTCCCTGTGACAGCTTGTCACTCCAAACTCTCCCTGACCTCCTCTCTCTTTATTTGTCCGGCAGTAGAATGATGTCGTGCAAGGTGATGGCCTTCATTCTAATGGATCTAAATCAGGAATGCCAAATAGGTCTATATTAGGATGGCCCAGTGTCGGCTGTGCAGGGATTTGTCACGGCTGACTTTGGGAGGCATTTGCCTGGTTTTAAGGAAGGTGTTTTTTTCCCATCTCAAAGTATCTGTAAGCCACTGAGGATTCATGTCAACCTTTTTGTGTTTTGACTACGAGTTTCTCAGGTTTTTTCTTTTATTCTTTTTGTCACAACAGCTGCCAATCCCGATCCACAATCGGCTATGCTGTTTACAATCAGCCTGTCGCTTTTGATTTCATCAGCTTAATTAGCCAGCTAGCAAATTGATATTATTTGCATTAACAGGCTGATTGACAGGCTTCCTGTAGGTGCTGGATATGTGTCGTTGGGATAGCGATCCAGTTTGGGCTCTTTCTCTAATACAGTGAATGAGGAGCAGTGGGGAGGCGGCTGCATCATTTAATAATGCATAAAAAGGGGGAATTGTGTTTATTTTTTTAGCTTAATGGCAAATACTGCATGCCGTGTTTTACCACACTGGCAGAAGTAGATTCTTTGCTTATTGCCTTGAGGATACTAAGGGTCTCCACGTCGCCCACTAGGCGTCATTATGTGTGCCACTGAGGGCCCACTGTCAGCAAGCCGGCTAATGCTAATGGCAGCTCGTCTCCCAGTGTCCGAATTAGGTGAGCGAATGCTTATGCTAATTGAGATCGAGCATTAATGGGCCCATTAACCCAGTTTGCTGATGGATGACTAGACAAGTGGATGTGGGTCAGAGGTGCATCAGCTTTCCCGAGGTCGTGCCGGCAGAGTGCGCAGTGGCAGTGGGGCGGCTCTCGGAGCGTCCCCAGATTAGCATGTTAATCCAGGGGTGTCAGGCGCCGTGCGTGGCCTGCTCTTCACCGCTGAGTGGACATCCAGTAATTGGATATATGTTTCGCCGGAGACGGTCTGACACTGCGGTGTCCGTAAGCTCACATACTTCTGTGGGGGCCGCAGTGCCCATTAAGTGTCTAGGCTTTTTAGGTGGGCACCAATAGCTCCCGGGATCAGACAGATCGTTTAATGAGGCACACGGTCCCTGCTCCTCACGCCCCTCCCGTCCTGCGGCCGGCCAGCCCACGTGTCCCAGCTGGGCCCGGAGATTCCGTGGGCCGAAGGCGTTCAGAATCAATGTCGCAGCCCCGGGGGGGCCCCCACGGGGGTGATCGATAAGGCCGGCTGCTGCTATGGATTTCTCTTTGCGCTCAGCCCGGTGCAGGCCCCTTGGGCCCGTCTGCCACACGCCGTCTCCCAGTTAACAGTCGTTCCCTTATTAATAGGTGTGTGTCTAACTCTGCCAATAACTCTCCTGTTCTGGTGTTAAGCCCTGGGTCTTTCAGGGAAGCCCAGGGAACCACACAGTGAGGGGCCAACCTGCCCCAGCTGCCTGTTTGTGCCAGGATTACATAGGGAAGATGGAATGGTGGTGCTGGTGGGCTTCCTGCCATAGTTTGGAAAGATTTTCTTCATCCATTTAATTTTTTTTATTTTATTTTTTTTTATCTTCATCCATTTTTTAGAATCAATTTCATGGGGGGGGGGATCAAAGCAGGTCTTTTTTTTAGGGATTCTTGGTTCAAGAAGTGAAATTTAGACTCTCACAGTTCCTGACCTCCAAGAAGGGGCGTGTTAGTGTGAATGGAGGCAGTGCGGCTTTAATAATCTGGCATAAATTAAAGCATAATGGAGCCGGCTGGGCTCTGACGCACTGTCAGGGTTCTGTTCCAAATCTCAGCTGGTTATTTGCACGCTCTTCCTGCCATGCAGGTCTGGAATGGCCCTTTGTTTGTTGGGAAACATGGTGAAAATGGCCCGAATGTCGCATTGTTTCGGTATTGGCCTGAAAGGGCATGAAAACATCATTAGCCTGTGACGTGATGGCTGTTGTGTGGCTGAGCCCGTCCATAAGTGGAACGGGAGACGTGGGGGAAGGAACGACGGCCGGGAGACCCACAGGAATCCACGCTCAGCCCGTTCCCACTCTGCTTCTCTTCTGCAGTCGAGCCTTCGGAGCGACATGGGGCTGGCGGGCCCCGCACCTGTCGCCGCACCTGGAAAGGCTGCCCCTCCTTTTTTCTTTTCCGGCACCAACCCAAGACGGCGACCTCTTCAGGATCCAGCCCCCATGGGTCAGTACCGCCCAGCACCCGCCACGTCGTCCAAATGGGCCGCTTGGCCCATTCAGAGCAGTGTTTCCCAATCCTGTCCTCGGGGACCCCCGGGCGGTCCACATTTCTGCTCCCTCCCAGCTGAGAGGGAGCAAAAGTGTGGACTGTCTGGGGGGGTCCCCAGGGCCCAGCTTGGGAAACACTGATGTCAGAAGGGAGGAGGAAACTTGTCAAGCAGGATGTAGATTTGTCTCAGGTTTAGTTAAGTGACATTTTATCTACTCACAACAAAAAAAATTCTGTAAATCTTTGTGAATTGACACTGCTGTTAATGGTTTGTTAGTTCTCCAGTAATAACAGTGCATTAGTATAGTGTGAGACTGCGTGGTGCTCTGCGTAGCCATTGTGTATAAACAGCTTGATGAGTATAAATATCTGGTGCCTCTTGCGATCTTATCTGTGGGCCCACTTTCCAGGCCCAAGGCTTTTCTCATGCGCTCTGCCCTTCATGTGCACTGACTGCTGCCCTTAACTCTCTGCAGATCCCTTACAAACAAAGAAAATACGGAAGGTCCCCCCAGGGCTGCCGTCATCCGTGAGTGAAACGTCTCCTCTCCAGTCCTCCCCCCTTTCTCACGCGCACATGCAGACGTCACGCCAGCTCCACGCCGCTCCCACCGCGGAGCTTGTTAGCAGCCAGGCGCGTGGGGCGTGTGTGTGCGCGTGTGTGTGCTTTTAAGTCATGTATGTATTACACTGTGTGCCCCACAGTGTGATGAAAACCTGTTGTTTTGACGTTGTTGTGTCCATTTTTTCGGCACCCACAGAACTCAGTTTTATAAAACTCTGTAACTGGAATCAGAAAACTAAAAATGCTGAAAGTCTTCTATTTTGTCTGGTTACTTATGGTTAAGATTAAGGCTGGATAGGGGTTAAGGTTGTCATTGTTTGGATTAGGGTTTTTCCCATAGGAATGAATGGAGAATCACCACAAATATACGGATACAGACGTGTGTGTGTGTGTGTGTACGCCCACATGACTGGTTGGGCTCTGACTTGACCCCCACCCTCCCTTTTCAGGGATCAGCGGTGTTGTCTTTAATTCGGCTCTGTGTGTATTTAGTGGGGGGTGGGGGGTGCGGCCTGGGGCTCTGGCCTGTCACAGAGCTGCGTCCCCCGGGGGGGGGGATCAGGGCCACGGACTGGCAGAGCAGAGACCCAGTGCAGGTCTTTTGATGTTTAATTAGTCATTATGTCACCAAACAGGAGGACAGACAGAGATTAATAGCCGAGAATCTGAGAAATTTCCATGTGTGATAATCCCAACGGAGTCCAGGCTGCCTGTGCCCCAGCTCGGGGTCGTTAATATGCATGCAGCGCTCGGTCGGGCTGCTCACTGTGCAGGCCCCTCTGGGTCCTGGGGGCACCCCCACCAGAGCAGGCTTTGAATGCAACTAGTTTGCGGAGATACCCTGACTTCGCCGGAAGATTCATCCTGCAAGAACAAAAACAATAAGGCAGCCTTTGAAGAGTGAGCAGGCTTTCGGGACTGGGCATTCATTATTAACTACGATAATCGAAAGCCGTCGCTCTGGGAGTCAGGAACGCCATTTCCACTGGGAGACGAAGCCGAGCGGGGGGTGGTGACTGTCAATTTGTGTTTGAATGCTTGTTTGTTTGGGGGGCGGGGGCTGAGAGGAAGCCAGTCCCGGGTGTTGGAGAAGGGCAGTGTTTCAGCTCCTTAAACGGGCAGCGAGGCGCTGGAGACAGGCGGAGGCCGACTGGCTGCCTCCTGCGTCTCTTTGTTGTGTAAATGGTGCAGCACTTTTATTTGTCAGCACTTAACACATGGGTGCAGGTGCACGCTTATGACTCATAACTCAAAGTGGCCAATCAGACGGGGGGGGGGGGGGGGTCTCCCTCTGCCCCGC
>JAODKL010000009.1:8315894-8336864 GCA_026780765.1 Petrocephalus schoutedeni
GCCATCTCAGTTGCCCCCGGTGTGCGGATGCTGTGGGCGTTTCTCCTCTCAGACACACAGATCCCCCCCCCCCCCAGGCTGAAATGGCTCACTCGTTGTTGTTTTGCCCACTCGCTGTGCTTTCTGTTTTGCCTTTTGTTTGCTGTGTTCACGGTTTACCTCTGTCCTTATTCTGGCTCCATGTTTATCAGTCATCATCTTCATCCCCGGCCCGTGTCCCCTATTCGCGTCAGGACGCTCTTATTAACGGGCTCCGCCTCCCTCCCCCCCAGTCGCGGATGGAGGACCGCCTGGACCGGCTAGATGACGCCATCCACGTCCTGCAGAAGCACGCCGGTGCTTCCAGCGGCCTCCCCGGGGACATACACAGCCTCCTGGGGCAGACGCACAACGGGCCCGTGGCGGCCATGGCCGCGAACTACCCCGCGTCCGCACTGGCTGCCAGCCGCACCGCCGCCATGGTAACCATCCCGCCGCGCCTGCTGCTCACCGCCACCGCCGCTGGGCATGATGGGAACTCTCACGCACTGACCAAGTCGCACAAATCTACGGAAAAATCTACGTTTTTTTGTAGCAGGGGTGAAATGGTTTATGGCATCTTACGAAAAAGATAAAGTGGAAGTGTAATTCTTTTATCGGTTACACTATATGATTCTGAGCTCCATAAAATTTTTCCCATGAAGCAGAGCTGTATATCAAGCTGAGAAAAGGCAGAATAGACATCACAGCATCTGTGTGTCTGCGGTGTGGATCCACGGGGCCCGTTATTGCAAACACTGGCCACCTACTCACACAGCTTGTTTTCTGTTTTCTGCTTCTAAAGCGTGTGTGTGTGCGTGTGCATCTGTGTGTGTGCGTATGTGTGTGTGTGAGTGAGAGAGAAGAAATTCTGGTGGCCAATAAAACAGAGCCACAGCCATGTGCAGAAACCAAGTCTTTCCTATGGAGGACAGTTTAGCTTATACTTGCATATTTTCCAGATGTGTCACGGTTGGCAGGGCCTTGAAGCTGAGTGTACAGAGTGAATGGGAAAAGCAGGCTACACAGGCTAAGGTTTCACGCGCTGTCCTGGAAAACGCTGGCAGGGTGAACTGTGGCTGGCCGGGGGGAGCACAGAAACGGCGGCTGTTTGCGCTCCCCCAGCCTCCAACCCCCCCACCCTTTTTTTTTTTTGGAGAAAGAGGATTTGTGCACAGCTGTAGTGGAAGTAACAACTTAGGAAACAATTTTTAGATTAATCCCTGGGTGGTAGAAAATAATTCAGTCCGTCTTATTTCCTGAAATGTGAAAATCAGTCCTGAAGAGTGGGCAGACTCAGCTGGGTGCAGGATTAAGATCTTTTTGGATTAAATGCGTTTTTTGAAAGTAGAATCGATCCCTTCAGGTGGTGGGTAGAGGGGAGGTGCCTGTCTAGAGACCCACTTGTGTCTGGTGTGGCGTTCAAGTTAGGAAAATGAGCGGCAGGCTGCCCCTCGGAGGCGGGGGGGGGTTGGTGGGGGGGCGCGCCTGCAGTGTGAATGTCATTAAGGCCTGAAGTGGGAGTGCAGTCATTTCACCTGCAGCTGGACCCACTCTGGGGCCGGCAGCACCATGAGGCCAGATGTGGGCCAGCTTTAAAAGAGCCACACATGGTGCAGGTAAGAGGACGAAATGCAGGGAGGCGGGGCTGAGCGATCGGACATTCGCAGGAAACCGACTCGGCTCTCCCTCTCTGCAAAGCTGTCCGTGGCTGTCCTTAATGAATGGGGAGCACCTCTGTGTTTTTTTTCTTTCCAGACCATGTGTCTAGAAATGTGAATCCTATCTTAGCACTGAGGTGCTGTTAATAGTGACAAGATATTCATGGTGTCTGTAGCATTTATGACTTTTGTGTTGCAGCCTTTCGGTTATAAGGTCGGTCCATTCCCAAGTAGAGCAGCTGAAATGCCTGTCAGGCCTTAGGAAGATGCAGCGGTCTCTGCGTGCGCTGGTCTGACTGCGGGCGCGGCCTGGGTGAACAGGGGCTCTGCTCCGCTCCGGGTTCTGCTCGCTCCCCCCCCCCTCCACCGCTCGCTTTAACTTCTTTTCTTTTAAACAGTTTGGAAAACTTTGCAAGTGTGCGTCTGAATCTGTGCCCCCGCCCACCTCCAGTTTTCATAGCGTAGTGGCCGCTCAGCTGTATGGTAATCAAGTGCAGTCATTATAAAATAGCAGAGCTCCTTCCTGGCCACGCGGAGCGTCGAGGCCTCGCGCCTCGTCTGTCCCGGCACCCCCCAGATGGACCCCCACCACCAGCCTCCCCCTCCCAGACAAAGACACTTGTTTGGACACCTGTTGAGAGCACAGAGATTAGCCCTGGAAGAAACTGGGGGAGGGAGTTTGGGGCGCCGAGGTTAACGGAGGCCAACAGTGACTTGTAATCACATTCCTTCAGAAAAAAGAAAGCTGCCCCTGCACCAGCCCTGTGCTCCTTTCAACATTGCATGTGTTCCCCAAAAATGAAACCAGATAGCTCAGGGACATGCGATATTCCCACGGCAGAGTGACGGGGCGGTCCGTGGCGAGGAGTGACACCATGGTGCAGGTTCTGCAGTGGGGGCCGGCAAGCTCCCAGCAACACACCCCCCCCCCCCCCCCCCCCCCCCCCCCCCCCCCCAGTGTGGAAAGTGGGAACCCGTGCTCTGTTTTTAATTTAAAGGGGCTGGTTTAAAAGGGTGCCATTAAAATAAACTGTTCGTTGAGTATTCACAGTATAAGCTTTGAAAATTATAAACATGGCTGACACTCAAGATGTCAAGAATTTCACCAGAAAGAGACCAGAAATCTTACTATATATGCCGTAATTAACGTGCCTTTCACAGTTTATTTATATCATATTCAGTGAGTATAGTGTTAGCTCTGTGTGACCGTTTTTTTTCTTGGAAATAAAATTACTTTACGCACATGAAAAGGAACATCGGACATATTGGCAAGAAAAAAAATGTCAGACTTATTTTAGTTGTTATCCACAGCAAATGAGCCACGTTAGATGTAGCGTGTGGCTAGGCAGCCTGCAGATCCTTCCTTGGGCGCGCAGGGCAAAACCACTTGGGCCTCCAGCTCCCCCTAGTGTTAATGCTGGACATTAACACCTTCTCCCCATGCCAAGTCATCCAGAGCCCACATTTCCTCAAACCACTAAAATGAATGTTTTCATTTAGGTGTCTCAAATTTAAATTTTGGCTGGAAAACATTTTTTAATGATTTATCGTTCAGTACATGTGGTGTTAAATGGAGTTTTCACTTGGCTGCGAAAGGTACGATGATCTGAGTGACTTTCATGGTTTAATCGTGGTTAGTTCCTGCCATCTCTGGCCTCCAGTGCTCAGCGGCCCCTCTCTTTGTCCTGGTCCCGGCAGGGAGCAGCTCACCGCGACGAAGCCTCTAGTCTTAACAACCACAGCGGCCTGCCCAGCGCTGCCCCCGCCACCAGCACCGACGTCAACCATCAGGCAGACGGCTTTAGAGGTCAGCCCCCAGCTCCACCGATACCCGTCATCCCCGCCCCACGCATGACCATGGCACTGCTCGGAAGACTGAAAAAAGAAATACATTCGGCTAGTGTGTGTTCTTAATTTTGCTCCGTGAATAATAGCGCCATTCAAAGCCCTTGTAGGCTGCCTGGGAGGCGTTTCCAGCGTGCCCACGATGTGTGAAGGCACACCTGGCTGTATGCTTGGCTAAGCTGACCCGGGGATCTTGGCCCTAGGTCTCGGAACAGGCCTGCCCACCCAAGGCGCACTCAAGCTGGAGAAAGCAGACAAGGACGACATGCACGAGCACTCGTCCGACGACATCAAGTCCGACGACGAAAGCGAGAAGAGGGACGTGAAGACCCCCAGGGGAGGCACCCGAACCAGGTAAAGCCTCTCTCCCTGCCAGATGGGGGCCTTTAGAGCCAGGGCGGTAAGCTGACGCATTCCCTGGCCTCGGTCTACAGCAGCATCAACGAGGACGAGGACCTGAACCCTGAGCAGAAGGCGGAGCGGGAGCGGGAGCGCAGGATGGCCAACAACGCGCGGGAGCGTCTGCGCGTGCGCGACATCAACGAGGCCTTCAAGGAGCTGGGCCGCATGTGCCAGCTGCACCTGAAGAGCGAGAAGCCGCAGACCAAGCTGCTGATCCTGCACCAGGCCGTGGCCGTCATCCTCAGCCTTGAGCAGCAGGTCCGAGGTCAGTGCACCGGCCCGACGGAGGGAGGGAGCCGCGGCCCCGCGCGACAGGGGCAGGCCCACTCTGCTCACCTCTTTCTTGATCATCTCTGGATCTGACTTCAGTCCCTTTTCTCTCCCACCCACAGAGCGGAATCTAAACCCCAAAGCGGCCTGTCTCAAGCGGAGAGAAGAGGAAAAAGTGTCCGGGGTCTCTTCCGACCCCCAGCAAGCTCACTCGGGGGTGCACCCCAGCCTGGCCGACACAGCCAACCCCATGGGCCACCTTTGAGCAGCCTCTAGGTACTGCCACATGTCTCCGCCCATCTGCCCGTTCCACTCAGCTTAGCCTGAGAGAAACAGGAAGACTTTGTTTTATTTATTCGTGCTCTCTAGGTATTTCACGTGCACTGCACTATTTTTTTATTTTATTTTTTTACTTTTATTTAAAATAAACCATTCTCTGTGGTGGTGCGTGGTTTTTGTTGAACGAGTATCTGTAACCCAGACATTTCATGTTTCATTCTCTCCTGTAGATGAAACCATCTAGATCTGTATAATAAAGAATGCCTGACCTTGCTTCCTGAGGACAGTCAGGACTCACGATCGTGACAAAAATTTGAGAAGACAAACCACTTGAAGCAAAAATCCAGCAAAAGCAATCTTGAGATTGAGTAAAACTGGCAGTGTCCAGCTCCCTCCCCCTGCGAAGACCCCCCTGCCCCCCCCCAAGTCGATCAGCGAATTTCTGCCCATGATTAAAAACTTGAGCACATATCACTCTGTTTGCACGCAGCGTGTCGTATCTGAACAATCGGAGGCTGAGAGATCCTCCCTCCTCCAGGCGTGGAAGAAGTGGACTTGTGCCTAAACTGAATTGACGAATGCATTGTAACCACATTTGTTTGTTTTTGTTTTTTTTTTTATTTATTGTGTTACTGAGCTAAAACAGTCTACAGGGAAAGTGATAACGTCGCTTTTAGTGGTTAATGATGTTCCAGTCGATTTCCTGTTGGCCAGGACCCTGGTCCGTCTCACAGAGCTCCAGAAGTCTGTCCTGTCCCACCTGAGTGGGCTTGACAGCCGGAAGTTTGTACATTTTATTATTATTTTATAACCAATTCAGGCTGAGAAATGAATTTCCCATCTTACGGCGCAGACTATCGTTTTAAAATACACATTAAATTCATTCCTCAAATTACAGCAAATAACCAAAACATACTAACCTTGTTGTCCGTTTAGTTTGGCCTATGCGGCATGCTCCTGGACTGGCCGTTACTGTCGCCTGCTGGAGCAGCCCGCCTGTATGGCTTTGTTCGTTCCAGTACGCCAGCGAGGAATGCTGCTTCCGAGAATGACAAGCTGCAGTTCTCTGCAAAGGTCAACTGAAAGGTCGAACGCAGTCCGGAAGAGTGTTTTTCTTTTTTTTTTAAAATAATAATAATAATAATAATAACCCCTACAGTTGCCGTATGAAGAAGGGTCCACGTGTTGTCCCAGTATTACCATACTGGTGTAACTGGAGAGAACTTCATTTTGCGCAAGTATTTTAAAAAGGGGAGCACTTTGCGGGCTCTGCTGAGCCTGGCGGTGAGCAGCGAGCCCCCCGACAGCTGGCTGGGCGAGCCACTTGGTTTGTAGCAGCCAGTGTTCTGTCTCCAACCCCCCCCCAGGTAGCCCTAGGGGCCACTTTAGCAGATCAGGAGCGGGAGGGAGAGCGACACCCTTAGCATTCCCTGGCTGTGTGTCCCTGTCTTAACTGGTGTAGAGGAGCCCTGATGTCGTCTTATTCCTTTGCCATATAGTGTTCAGTGTAAAAGAAAAGAAAACATATTCCTGTTATCGCCGTTTGTTTTATATGTATGTTTTTTTTTTTTTTTGGTCTCTGGTTATTTAAGCAGCCAAGTTTCTACCCCGATGTTGCGTATCCGGTCTTTTCGTCACGCCATTAGCTGCACTATCAGAGATCACCAACGTAAGCGAAACGATGACCATTGCCTCATCTGGCCTGAGTTCAAGTATCGCATTATTATCTTCCTGTCAAAAAAACATAAAATGCATACTTACGTATGTTCTTTTTTCGTTTTCATTTGTAACTATAAACAAGTAATACTTTCTAGGCTTCATAGAAAAGCTTGTAATGTCCAGTGTGGAATAAGCAGATGGAGATTCTAAGTTATTTAGAATGGCTTTGGATTATTTTTATTATTCTTGTTTGTTTGTTTCATCTAAGCAGCAAAATACTAAACACTTAATACACTTTTAAAGCGTGCTGGGTAAGCTGTGTGCAGAAGGTGTCCTTACTGCAAGGTACAGCTAGGGGGCATCAGAACCAGCCAGTCCCCCCCCACCCCCCCACCTTGCTCAGACAGACCGCGAAACGACGAACAAAAGCAGTTTTGAACATATATCCATTTCTCTTTTTATGTTGAGATCTGTTGAGGGAAAACAGTGATGCTTTCATCTTACTATCGCATGTGTATGTGTGTGTGTGTGTTTGTGTGTGTGCGCGCATGTGTGTGTATGTACGTGCGTGTGTGCGTTTGCAGACTTTGTTCCCTTTCAGTTTTGCTTTCTTCTCCCGGCTCTGCATTCAGCGAGCTTCTCCGCATTCGCCGACTTCCGTCGTCAAATGAGGCTGCCACGTTCAGAATAACAATCAGCTAAATAAAAGAACAAAACCTCCTATAAATAACGCTGAGGCAGGTGGCTAAGAGAGGCACGCTTCCCCCCCCCCCTGAACACATTCACAGGGGGGCAGTGGCACGCCCCCCCCCCCCCACACACACATACACACACACTGTATGTGTAGCCTTGTTCTACCTTTCAGTATTCTGAACTTCGAGATGTTTCCAGAAGAACACTGGCTTCTGTTTCACTCCCAGCCTGAGATTCCCTGGCCCTCTCATTCTTCCTCTTGTGTTTTTTGTTTTTTTTTTTTTCTTGAATTTGTTTCCTTGTAATTGTTTTGGCTTTGTTGAGCTTCAGCATATGCCCACAAGCTTTCCTCCATGAATATAAAAAATATATTGAATTAAAAAAAACATTTGGCTTATTTTTACTGTAGTTAGTCTTTTATACAATAATCTTGTAAGAAAGTTTCTTGAATTCTAAATATTACTCTTTCTAGATTTTTGAAATCAAAAGTTTTCAGTAAAAAAAAAAAAGTTTCTTACTTTATTTTACTATATTAGGTAGTAAAGATGTAGGGTTATTTACCATAACCTGTCCATTATTATCAGAAATTTACAAATAGCAACCTAAAGAACATAGTAGGATTGTAGTTACAGTCTAGTATGTATGGGGTATTGTAACAAGCTCAGTGCTTCAGATGGTGTGCTTCTCATCTAGGTCTCCAGCCTCCACTCTCGGGTGATTAAAGACTCATACCTGTGTCAAAATTCAAGGTATTGTTAATGCACATCAAAAAGCCAGCTGCAAGAAGTTCAATTGTTTCTGTCTCTGTAACAGGAAAAATATGTATATAACATTTATGTAGCAATAAATGTGCCATTTTTTTAACAAAACTGTACGAGTGTTTATTTTCATTGCGTTCCGACGTTTTCCACCATCCGCATTTCTGCAGGATGCCTTTGTTTCCGGGTCTTTGCATCCGGCTGACCCCTGACTAGCACACAGTCACATGCTACAGGCTTGTCCACCCCCCTCCTTCATCCCTAGTTTTTTTTCTCTTTGACCTTTGACCCTGAACTTAATCATACCCAAATGAGTGCTATGCAATGGAGAGAAGGTGAGGACATGCAGAATGAACTTTTAACATTTATATTGGTGCAGCACTGGAGTCTGTTATCACAAAATTACTATGGAAGATGATTCTGTTCTATGCCTGGAAACCTGTTCTCTTTTCAGATATTTACCATTGACACACACGGTACGTATGATTATGTGTAAAATGTCTGCATGTCCCACAGTGACAGGAACCTGGGATCTCTGAGTTCTGAAAGGGCTCCTGTAATTACCACCTTCATGGTTTCACCCTTAAGTCCCAGGTGAACCTCTTCTGGAGCAAATGCCTATGCTTGCCTCCTCCTCTTCTCTGGCACACTGGGGTACCTGAATATACAGAGAGACAGAAGGAAAATTATGGCATCTTCTACAAAGGGCCACAGCTGATTTCACAAGCAGTCAAATCGTTTGCTGCACTGATTTTATAATGAAGTCAAACTTATACAATCGGTTGTTTCAATAATAGGCCGATTTACTGTTAATCAACAATTGGTTAACTACTGCTTAGCCAATACGGCAGGCTTAAAATATGTTTCCTCCTCGAAACAACCATAAAATCTAGTTCAGTTTCCATAGAGGATGAGTTTATAGTACATGTATCTAATTACCCTAGATTATGAAGACAGCTTGAACCCAAATAATCTTCAGTATTAATTATCAAAGCAACAATGGATAATATAGACAATAGCACTCTCCTTGCTACAAACGAAATTTAAAATGAAGAGACATATTCTTAAGGGTAAGATGATCTAACTCAACCTTTCCTGCTTTACTGAGTTCACAGTCAAAATGGAGGCAGGAGAAACTCCTTTGTGGTGTGTAGCCGAGTTTCCCCGTTTCTCACAACGAACACTGCACATTCCTCCTCCGTGACATTAGCCCTGTTACTGCAATTAAGAGACAAATCTGAATCGCAGAGCCTGTCCCAGAGCTCAGGCGGCTCAAAACATCTGCACAGTGTTATCAGGGGGTGTGTGTGAGAGGGAGAGTGTAGAGATTCCAGCCACAGCTCAGACTGCTGTCCAATTCGCAGTGAGAGGTGTAAATCGGCATAATGATTTAATGGGCGCAAAGCCTATGGCTAGAGTGTAGCACAATGACATCAGCATGTCATCTTTCTAAAATACCTGCCCAGTTCATACACAACACATAAAAGAAATTTCAGAATTAGGTTAGGTTTTTGTCAACAGCATTTATGAGAGCTACTACAGTTGAACTGTAGTAAACAGGTCTGTATTCATTGAAAGGCCACTCTTCAGGATGGTTTAATGCACAATACTCATTCCATTAAGTCATTAAATTCTTGCCCAGCAGATGAGTCGATTGTCATTTTTGTTTTCTTCAAACACTGGTTCTATAGCAACAGCTCACAATGTTATCAGTAGTTGTATCCATTACAGTTACAATATCTGGCCACTGGAACTGGAAATTCCATTGTTGTGACTGTGCAGAGGTGTTCCACAAAGCTATCCTTCATGATCCTCTTTTCTCTTGGATGTAAAATTCAACGCACTTCTCGCAGGGAATGCAATAAACAACTCCCTCTGCAATGCACGATGAGCCTGAGTGGGTGACCTGCTGTCCTTAAAATCAGCATTTGCAATGATATATTTCTGTTTCAGTCAAGCTGTTTCCTAATGGATCATTTTCACCATTTACCATAGTGTCTGTGATGTTTTTGTCATGTCTAGAGGACCTTAATAGCAGATCCATTGAGCTGTATAAATAAATGTTCCTGCTGGACTTCGGGAATGCTGTGGAGAGTTAGTCACGGTCCGTTATAGCAGTGGGAAATGACCATGTTTCATTTAAGCGTGGGACCACCGTGTTGGAACCCAGCACACCATCCACCCTGGAGCACTCTGCAGCCTCCACATGTAACCGCTAGGGGGCCTGATGACTGAAGAGTCCTGACTATGATTTATTGCCGTAGTCCGTAGAGTCATAACAATCCTCCACGTTCGACCCTGAAGAAATGGTAACACTTGCTTTCCACTTACAAAATGGATTGTTAATCCTCCAATCCATCCAACCATACTTTTTCCAACTACAGATCTCTTAAAGTAAAATTGCATATGTGTTAAAACGTTAGGACTAGGGGCTAGTCAGCAGGGAAACGCGTAATACCACAACAAAACAATGTAATTAACTGGCAAGTTTCCGTTGAAGCGCGTGTACAGATTACATTGTATGGCATTGTTATACGAGAATTCACAAAATAACTGAGAGAAGATTAGAAATACTAAATAAAAATAACCTTTTCAAGTCACTGGTTTGGGATTCAGTTACAGAGCCTTTATGTTTTCTATGAAGCCCTGTCATGAAGAACATCTTCAGACGCTGCAAAACCTGCGCTTCTCTCTGACGGACGCGGTCTATTACGATGGGGAGAAAAACAGCCTACTGCGCATGCGCCCTGGCCCAGCTGCTGCCGTTCCGCGCTAGACAGGGGCCCTTTGTGTTCCTCTGTAACTATATACAGCGTTCGGCAGTTCGGATTAAAGTCTGTAGCGATTTATATTTTTCTCACACAGATTGAAACAAATTAAATCAGTGAGTCAAAACACGGCCATATTATGGACTGCTAGCCTTGACATTAAGTGCAGATATCTGAAATGACGGGCAAATCCCTGGAATCAACATCAACGGTTGCTATTTTGTTATAAGTTGTCATCATTTTCTAAGCTGATAATGGAAAAAACAGAACGTTGTTGTCCTTGTAATCGAGTGTCACATTTAAGCACTTATATTTCTTTGAAAATTGGATGGACGTGCATTTGTGGTTATGAAGAAGAAGCTTTTTGTCAAAAATAATTTGTATTCGAGAATGATAACGAATTAATTGTACGTGGGGAACCATTTCACATTGTCGTTATATTCTGAGCAATTTCCGTTACGTTGTTAAGCAAGAAGGGCCGTGGTGGAAATGTCGCGTTATTTGCCACTGTCAGACTAGGTATTATATTGCTTTTATGTCTTTACTAGCGGAATGCAGCCTGACAATCTGACACCTGAACGCATCAACTGATGGCCGCTGTCCTGCACAAATGCAAATGAGCACTAGATGGAGCTATATAACTTTTTACTGAACTTAAGACTCATCCGAGCTGAAATGTACACTGCACGTATTAAACATACACCTCTTAGGTTTGTTACGTATTACGACCGTGTAAAAAGTGGTAATTCGATCAAAATTGTGGACGAGGGGGAAGGACTTAAGCGGTACGCATTTTCTTACAGGCTGTCAGGCTCGTGCCTAAAGTTTTGTTACACAGATGAAGCGTTGCGAAAAGTATCAAGGATTTTTGCACCCTTGGTATTTCCATCCACCTCTAACAGCTTATGCTGCTCAGGGTTGGTCCACACACTATTTGTATTTAAAAAAATGAGCGCAAAAAATATTGCCACCTTATAGGGATCAATGAAGAGTGCTTTGAGTGTTTATGTGAGTTGCAGACTAGAACCTCCCCTATTTTGCCTTTAGCCGCTTTGATGGTTTAAGTTGAAGATAACTGATCCTGGATCAGATCGGCGCGCTCAAGCTACTCCGAAGTTTCCTGCTAGTTATGGAGTAGAAGGGGTGGATTTAAAGACGGGACGAGGTTAGGCGGGGGGCGGGGATCGGCGTCTCCCTCCAGCTTGTCGGAGTTGATTTGCCTGGCCAAGTAGTAGTAACAAGTGGTTTTGGTTATCTCCTCCAAGGATGGCACTTTGTTTAAAACTTCAGGCGATCCGCTGAGACTTAGGGCGATCTGGAGTGCTGCGTGTGAAGTCATTTACTGGTAAGTGTTTAGCTCGTTTCCTAAGTGCTGGAATAAGCACGGCGTGGGAACGATGCAGAAGGTTTATGGTCGCGATTCCTCCACCCTCTTTCATCCGTGCAAAGTAAACGTGATATCTGCCTTTCTAGTTATTTGTATCACCTACTTTAAAACGGGAATGTTGGAACTGTTTGGCTCCTGGAAGCACATGTTGCACCTTCAGCAACACCACCAAAGCTAATCTGCTAACTGTTACAAAATTGCCGACATAATCGTGATAGTCCCTGTTTGCGGATCTTATCTAACCGCTTTTTAATCACCTTGACCGAGCTTTAATTTAGCGAAGTTACGCGTCTGCGGGAGCTGTGGCACTCCTATTGGTAAATACAGTTACCAGCAGTGACCATCGTCTTGGGAAGAGTTAACCTGAACCTATTGTGTCCGGAAATCCCTTTTAAAACCAGATTTCACACTTTTACGCGACCATTAGTGCTTAATCTTTAACATCAACTGTTACAAGCTAATAAACTGCGGTCGCTATGTTGCGTTCTTTCTGACTTGTCCGATTGTGTGCGTCGTGAATATTTCCCATGACTTTGAGACAACCTATAACTGAGTTTGGTTTTTTGGGGGAAAATGGGCGTTTTAAGTAATTGGCCAATACTGTGGTGCGAGTTGTAGATTGAAAATGACAGTTTTGAGGCGAGTCTTTCTTAAGACTCCTTGTCCATTTTAATGAAATGAAAGCTACTAAATAGGCGTTGAGCGCTGTTGATTTCTACTTTCTCCTCGTTGCTACATTCTTTGCTTTCTCCGCAATTCTCCATTTTTCTGTGCGTTTCTATAACCTTTTATCAGCTGTTGAGAGGCGCACTTTGCTGCGGGCTGTTCCGCCTTCACCGTTGCTAGGGTTTCGCCCAAATCTGCTTTATGACATAGGTCAGATTGTGGTACAATTTTCTGAAGATCTTAAATGCTTTCTTTTATGCAACTTGAAATCGGCCACTTTTGGCTGTGATGCCCGGACAGGAGGACCGGGAGAGGCGTCTCCTAGTCTTTGGGACAATGAGCGGAAAAGAGCCGCGTTAACACCTCCTCAGCACACGGCACAGTGCCCTGGAAATCCATGTGTTTCGTGGGCTCGGATCGGCTATTGTCATTTTTTTCTGTGCCGAAACAGCCTTCCTCTGGATAAGGCGATGCAGCTGTTTAACTCCCCCACATTGTTCTCTTTCCGTCCACGAGCCCTGGAAAGTTTGATGGTCCCTAGAGTATTGTTGTCATTACCAGCACGTCTAAACGGAGCGATCAGTGTAAGACCAGAAGTCATACAACGGGACAGTTATGAGGTTTTTTGGATTGTGTTCTTCCCGGTGCAAGAGTTCACCTTAAATCACTTTTTTTACCATAAACACTGATCATTAGTTGCACGGGTTATGTTTTTAATCGCATTTGTTGTGCGCTTCGGTGTGTGTGAGGTTCTAACTTGGGACGTATCTCTACGCCCTTTTGCCGTCGCATTCAGTTGGAATGTGACCTTGCCCGTTTGCATGCTCACATTTGCTTTCGGTGTGATGGCGATAGAGCGATGAGATTTCGATCTTCAGTGTTTGGTCGGACGTGGTATGCTAATATCCGTAGTCCTGAAAAGAGAGGGCTGATAACACTTTATTGTCCCCAGCTGCATGGGGTCTGATTGTCCGAGCTACATTGTTCAGACCTCCTGTTTGTCTTCTGAGCTTAAAGAACTCCCTCTCTCAGATAAACGCCAGTCAATCAAGCGCATACCAAAACCTGGCATTCGGAAACTCGGATTCTTATGGTGGGTGATACTGACACTGTCAGTTGTAGGATTTCGGAATCTGATTACAGTCAGGCAGATCAGTTTAGGTTCTTGGAAGATCAGGGCTAGGTTTCACATCCTGTTGGTTCCTCCTTTAATTCTCATTGGCCACCAACAGCCCATGGTTACACCATGGTCCGCTGCTTGATGGTATTAGTTTTGTTGTATATATTTTTTTGTTTAGTGCTAAGTAGCAATTGCTTCAGGTGAACTGCTTATTTCCAGACGTGAATGGCTCCTATGCATCTTGTTTTGTGCATTTTTAATTGTCACCCCAGGCATGTCCACAGCAATCTAGTAACAACAGGAAATGTGTGTGTGTGTGTGTGTGTATGTATGTATAAAGATTTCCTCTCCTTGATCAAATGTCACACAAGTGGCCAACAATTTGAAGTTCTATGTCTTTCTGCCGAAAAGAACATGAAGTAATGATTCATACTGTATTTTGACGTGTTCCACTGGTGCATTGTTACTTCAGCTAAGAAGGCCCCCATATCATTATCTGATGTGCTCTGGCTGTTAGTGGTCCTTGGTGTTCAGCAAAGCTTGCTGCAGTAATAATCACAACCAAACTGCAAGCATTTTGGTTGCCTCATACAAACATTTTATAACTGTGCTGTAAATCACTCTGTGGAGCTGTGCAAAAATAATGTAAATGGTGCCGGTAATTGTTTTTTTTCCTTTTCTCAAATGACACAGCCAGATGTGCCAGACATCTTGGAGAAGACAAGGAAATATTAATAACATACCCTCCCATTCTTTGTGTGTTCTTATTGTTTGCCTTTATAGCCAACATTGTTTCGTGTTTATGTACCTAAAATACTCTAACTGTAGATGTGGCTGTTTCTGCAGTCTTGCCGTGATGGAGTGCACCAGTACTGTACCGTCCTTATACTATGTGTGTGTTGTGTGCCTCGAAAAATTAGCCCGCCGCCTTTTTCTTTCCCCCATTGACCTTTGACCGCTGATGAGCCGTATTTCCAGGCTTTGTACTTGTCTCATAAATTTTCTGGCTTTTGTCCCAACCTGATTGATTGAGCGGGTAACTGAAGACTGATCTGGGGAATTGCACCCGAATTACGATCTCTTGGCATTTACCTGCTCTTTGCGGAAGATCGTTCTTGAATTAAAGATGTATATTTATTCCTCTAGGCTGGCTAAAGCGTGCTTCTTAAAACTGAAAATTCAAGTTTTTCAGAATGTAAAGTCAGCATAGATCCACAAAATGAATTTTTGGAACAATTCCCCAGGACCACTCTGTGACGCCGACTTTGGCTTTATGAAACTGCACATACCCGGCTCTCTGCTACACATGATGTGTATTACGTTGTATCTACAGACACTCTGGACAATTCCACTTTTTATATCTTGTTTCATTTGTGCTGGAAGGTCACTCATTGCATCTTTTCAGCATATGATCTATGAATTGGCAACACTGCATTGATTGGCTCCACAGTATTTTTATTTAACGTCGTATCTTGGCCTTGGCCGATAGAGCTCTTGTGGAAAAAGAATCTCAGTGTGTGTAGAGTGCAGATGGCTGGAAAACAGTCCCCCTATTCAGCTAGTTGAAGATGTTTGATGGACGAGTGAAGTCCACTGGGAGTGTGTCTCCAGACAGTTGTGTGTTTGATGGTTTCTTGATGTGTAAGCAGGGTAGCCTACTGGGGCTAATTAAAAAAAAAAATGAATAAATCAGTATGTGTTTTATGAATGTCTCTGGGTAATGATTGGCCTTTAGGTTGGGTCTGTCATTTCAGCCACACTATCCATAGCTGCCTTGTTTTCTACCACTTTAATTTGGGGTAAAATTCCAAAAAGTACCTTGTTCAAGAGTGATCTGGCAAAACCCCATTGAGGACCCCTTATGGGTCTGTTTCCGTAACCATGCAAAGCCCTTCTCCTCTGGAAGTCCGTTGTGACCAGTGGTACTTGACATACATTTGACACTTTTCACAAGTGAGCATGTGATAAGTAGTAATTAAGGAAAGCGGAGCATATTACCAGCTGGGTCTGGATGAAATATCAGGATGCTGGCTCTGATTAGGGCCCTTAACCTCAGAGCACTTGTCTGTATGAATGGGTAAAGTAATCGGAATCGCCTTGAGAACGTCGCCTAGGTGCAGAGAGCAAGATTGTGGGTAGAATCTGTATGCACACTAGTCCTTGCCTTTTAGTCTCAATTTAAATTGCTTCAAGGATTGTTTACCGTTTTGTTATTGTTGTTTTTTTTTTCTCTTGGTTAAGTTGTTAGCAGGTTGATTTTGGGTAATTCAATTGAGACATTCCTAAATGTTAAATAGAATCTTGTCTGTCAATAACTAGATGCTGTGCTTGTTTGCAGCTGTGAATCTTCCATCCAGCGACCAGGGATTTTTGAATTTTTATAAAAAATTTTCTTTGATGGAGATGGAGTCTTATCGAGTCGGTGGCAGCTTACCTCCGGGCTGCCTGACGCATGAGTGCCCAAGCAGACCCGCGAGCAACGGGGCCGGGAGATACGGCCTCAGCATCCGCGTGCAGGGGATCGGCGGGCACCCGTATGTCGTGCTCAACAACCGGCAGCGGGAGCCTTCGCCCCGCCGGGACCCGGACAGCAACGGGCACGGCGCCAGCGGGGATGTCGCCGAGCACTATGCCCCGGGCTGCTACACCCCTCCCTGGGAGCAGCACCCAGAAAACTCCTCCTTCGTGGAGTACAGGTCACACAAGCAGACGCTTTTCCCCAGGGCCCATAATGGGGTGACCGAGTCACGGGAGTCGCAGAAGAAGTCGTCTGCCCTGCTGAACTACCAGAGACACCCAGAGCTCCTCCGGCCGTACGACCCCGAGAACAACCGTCTAAACCTGGATGATCTTCCAGCTCCGTCACCCCGAGCCACTTCCTCATCTGAGCCCGAAAGTCCCCCTTGCGTGCAAATCACCCCCGGCATGTCCCCCAGCTTGGATAAACCGGGTACCTCTGCCACGCCGGTCTTCCAGAACTGGTTCCCGCAGCAGTCTGAGCCACAAGTCCAGTCCCTCCCTCGGCACCACGTGCAGTCGCCAGACCAGCTGGCATTGCAGGCTCAGCAGAAGCCACAGCCTGAGATGCAGGAGAGGCTCTTGCCAGAGCCAAAGCCCCAGTCCCGACAGCAGGTCTGGCCACTGGCCCAGGTTCAGCAGAAGCCGCAACCAGAGATGCAGGTCCAGTCCCCCTCTCATCAGCAGGCCAAGCCCCAGAAGCCAGTACAGCCCACATCTCAGGACCAAGCGAAGCCGCAGACTCAAACCGTGGCCGTGGCCCAGTCTGCCCCCGAATTGGGTCCACAGGTCGGAGTGTCCCCACCAGCCAGCGGCAGCTCGAGCCTAGAGCGTATCCGGCGAAAGCCGGACGTGTTGCCCCTGCGCAGGCATGACTCCAGTGGCCCCGTGCTGCAGTCCCAACGCTCCAGCCTCTCCTCCTTGTCGCCCTCGTCTACTTCTAGGTCTCTCCCTGGAGACCCCCTGGAATCCCTGGGAACAGACCCCATCAATCGGCACCAGAACCGACGCTATATCCCATTCATGGCGGGCACGGGTCGCGACATTGACACGGGCTCCATCCAGGCAGTGGAAGAGCTCATCGGCAAGTTTGATGGCAAGGAAGGCCACCAGCGTAGGGGCCGAGCCGGCCGGCGGAACCGCATCGACCCAGAGGATCGCAAGCGGTCCCGCAGTGTGGACAGCGCCTTTCCCTTCGGTCTGCGAGGAGACACCGATTATCTGGAGGAGTTCAGCAAGAACCGGGGCAGGGCCACCGAACACGTGCTCCGGCCATCACAGCTGCGGCAACTCAAGGGGCCCCAGGACCCCAGCAGACCCGCCACACCCCCTAGGGGCCAGCCGGGCACCAGCAACACGGTGCGGCTGGGAAGTGAGCCAGGCTCCCCGCAGGGCACTGCGCTCCACAGCGCGAGCTCCATCCTGGGCTGCCGGACTGCAGTGAGCAGGTCATCCACACTGCCGCTGGAGTCTAAGGGAGGGGACGAACCCCGATCCATACGGGCTTTCAAAGTCCTAACGGGTGCGGCGGCGGCCTCGCCAAATGTGTCCGGGAATAGCCGTCCCAAGAAGGACAGCAGCGACAATCCGGTAAATGCTATTCATGGGAGGCATGTTATATACAGTCATGCACAGTGTAGCAGTGTTTTGGTCAACAGTGGACTGCAGATATGCCCCCAAGGTTATTATGGAACTGAAAAGGTGCCATTGCCTAGTGACGAGGTAGCCTTTATAAGTGCAATGCGTTAAACACGTGTTTGTGGTGGTGCTGGTGTAAACAAACCGGCTGTTCTGTCATCATATAAAGGTCTAGCACATACAACAATGTACAGTACATAATACTTGGTAATGATACCTGTTACTCTTTAATATATTTACTGTACATTGTATCGTTATTTATGCTATACCATGTAGCCTGGGTGTCTAGTAGGCTATACCGTCTAGGTTTGCATAATTTTGCTTCGATTTCCCCTCAAGGACACACAACACTGATCTGCGTTTACACTATTTTAATAGAAAATGCATAATGATGAGGTTTTATTGAGGATTGCTGCCATTATCACTGGCTGCTTGTCGGCTTTCTGCAGGTGACTCCTGATCTGCTCAAAGACCAGCAGGCACTTTCACAACAAACGAATGAAGAGACTGCTAAACAGATATTATTCAATTACCTCAAGGATGGGTAAGCATGCCGGGGCCGGCTCGCCCGCTTGGGCGCCGCCGCCTTTAGCATACTCCCAGGTCGCTGATACCTCTTCAGCGCTGGCTGTTTTTGTGACTGATCACCCAGCATGGGCTCCTAGGGAGGTGGGAGGCTATCCCTGGAAGCTCATGACCTAGAGGTCATGAGCTTACACACACACACAATCCACATATTCCTATCATTATGGGGACACTCCATTCATTCCTATGGGCATAACCCTGATCCCACCTATGACACCCTTAACCCCTACCCAACCCTAACCTTAACCATAAGTAACCAAACAAAATATGAGACTTTTTGGCATTTTTAGTTTTTTGATTGCAGACACAGGTTTTTATAGAATTGAAGTTATCCTTGTGAGGACACACACACTCCAGGCAAATTGGAGAGTGTTAACTACACGTTTTGATCGGTGGGAGGAACCATGAGCAAACACTGGAGGGACGAGCTAGCGCCACATTTCAAGCTAGCTTGACTGAAAGCCTTTCTGTGCAAATATTACCCCTCTTAGTTTATAGGCATTCCTCTTCAGTGTCCTGTGAGAGCTTTACATGGTTCTCGTCGGTCAGCCTGAGTATGATTTGTACTCCTCCATGTTGCACCAACGCACTAGTTGCTCAAGTGTTTTCAGCAGATGTCCGGAGTGTGAACTCCTCCATGTGCCTTTTGAAATATAAGCCCCCTGCCTCCCTCTGATCTGTGGATCTCCGGGAGAGAAACATGGAAAAATACCACGTCGTTGTAATTGCATGCAGGCCTGTGTAGTGCTGCTTTTTTTTTCATTGTTTCACAAGAATTGTAGCACACAGACTCTCCTGTTCCACCCAATGCCCCCCCCCCCCCTATGTGGAAAGTCAGGATCACAGCTGATCTGTTTAAGACAATAGAGGGAAGGCTGTGATGGGGAAAAATTTAGATATGGCCCAGTGCATTCTGGGTCATGGCGAGGGGGGCCGTTATAGAGCATGCTTAGCTGTGGACCTGTGTGTCCTGGGTCATGGCGAGGGGAGCCGGTTAAGCAGAGCTGAACCCGGTCTCAATACATGGCAAGCTAACAGGGAGGATGCTGGAAAGCTGAGCTGGTTGTTGGGGGCATTAATGCTGGAATAAAATTTTATCCCACCGACTCTTAATTAAGGCATCTACTGTCAGTGTGTCTTGAGTGCATTTTTAATTATAATATGTGTCAATAGTTTTCTGGCCCATTTTTGCTGGAATTACTCCTGCCCGTCGTGATTAATGCACACAGAGAGCATTGTTCTTGTGAGCTCGCGGGCTGCACGGGGCCGCGCAGAGGAGCCCGGCTTTAATTATAAGTGTAACGCTATGACAGAAAGACGCTGAGAAGTGAAACTTAATGCCTGCACCGACGCAGAGCCCCGTGGCTTTTTACTGTCATTGGTTACTCATGTGCTAGTAATGAAATATTGCCGAAAATATCGTAATAATGGGCTGGGAGTCTTATTGCGGGCCATGAGTTTAAATCCGTTTTTCCCCCCGAGACACCTTTCATCCTATCAAAATGTGAGCTGAACGTGAGCAAGCGATTAAGAGAGTGAATCAGGAGGATGATGGAGACCGTTGTGCGGCCCTCCCTGAGTCGTTACGGTCATGGCAGGCTGTCTTTGTTCTGCCTGCCAATAGGCCCCGATCCGGCCCAGGTTTGCCGGTTCGACCAGTTATGACAGCCGCCTTTCTGCTGCCTGCTTTTAGGAGCCCCGATAATGATGACACCACAAAGAGGAAGGTCAACCTGGTCTTTGAAAAAATCCAGACCTTGAAGTCAAGGGCTGCAGGGACCGTGCAAGGGGACAACAAAGTAAGACTTTTTTTGCTTCTCCTGGAAGCTTCCAGAAGTAGGAAAAGGGCTATTTACTTTGGAAGCTAAGAAGCACTTGAATGTGTTTATTGAAGTTTTTCATTCACATTTAAAAGGTTCTGTTTGGGTGAAGGTAAAAAGTGACATTGGAAGAATATGAATATTACTGTGCCAGGTTCATCAGGACATTAAACAAAATATGTTTTAAAGAGGTCTAGCGGATTAACTGAAACAAACACAGAAACACATGGGGGGGTGATAATGGCACGACAACCCAGGCCAAAGTCGTAAAGTCAGGTTGGTGAGAAACACGTGGGAGGTGCTGTTGCTGATTGGAGTATTACCGGCTGTTATTTGCCCTCCACAGCCTCCTGAAGCAGCCAGTGAGGTGAAAGTCTTGCAGGACCAGAAGAGCCAGCTGGAGAAGGAGGTGACAGTCCTTAAGAAACAGCTTGAGGAGGAAACCAAGGTGCCTCTCGTGCATTCCTCTCTCGCTGGCGGCTCTGATGGTGCAATGTCACTTTGCCTCTCGTGCATTCCTCTCTCGCTCACGGCTCTGATGGTGCACGGTCCCTATGCCTCTCGTGCATTCCTCTCTCGCTGGCGGCTCTGATGGTGCACTGTCCCTATGCCTCACGTGCATTCCTCTCTTGCTCACGACTCTGATGGTGCACTGTCCCTATGCCTCACGTGCATTCCTCTCTCGCTGGCGGCTCTGATGGTGCACTGTCCCTATGCCTCTCGTGCATTCCTCTCTCGCTGGCGGCTCTGATGGTGCACTGTCCCTATGCCTCTCGTGTATTCCTCTCTCGCTGGTGGCTCTGATGATGCACTGTCCCTATGCCTCTCGTGCATTCCTCTCTTGCTGGTTGCTCTGATGGTGCACTGTCACTTTGCCTCTCGTG
>JAODKL010000009.1:8336964-8348321 GCA_026780765.1 Petrocephalus schoutedeni
TCACTTTGCCTCTCGTGCATTCCTCTCTTGCTGGTTGCTCTGATGGTGCACTGTCACTTTGCCTCTCGTGCATTCCTTTCTTGCTGGTGGCTTTGATGGTGCACTTGTAAGCAGTTAAATGGGAAAGCTGTTTACTTTGCTTTGGATTCAGGTTTTTGCTAACTGGCACCAGTTAGATTCATCTAAATGAGGAACCATAATGACCCTACCTGACCAAAACAGTCCGTGATGAGAAGGGAACGATGTTTTTGGATGCTTTGTCCTGCAGAGGACTGCTGATCTGGAAGAGGCACACGAGAACATTGGGATGAGGGATCTGCTGAAGGAGCTTGGAAGGAGTAAGGAGAAGTGTGCCAGCCTGCAGGAGCAGCTTTCCAAAGCAGAGGAGGAGCTGCGCACCACTATGGAGGAGTAATTGGCTTTTTTCAAGCTGCCCTGGGATGGAGGGGGGTGGGGCGCTGGCTGGGGTTTATACACTGTCTTCAGGAGGTTCTTCCCACGGTTCTCATGGTGCTTCTTGGCTCAATAGTCTCTTCCAGGTGAAGATGGAGAAAGAAAAACACCAAACTGAGATCAGGGATCTTCAAGACCAGCTGTCAGAGATGCATGATGAGCTCGATGGTGCCAAGAGGGGTGAAAGTGAAGGCAGGGAGCAGGAAGCCGTGCTGGAGGTAAGCTGTGGCGGGAGGGCCAAGCTTGGCATGGAGCCTGTCAACAGCAAACGAGCCAATCAGAGGAGATCTTGATAAGGGAGTTTGCATTATGATCCTTGTAGGAATGATGGTTGAGGGAGATTGTGCATGTGGCTTTGGGCCATCTGACCCCAAATTCTCCTGCAGGAGATGATGCAGCTGAAGCTCGACTTCCAGGAGCTGCTGCAGGTGAAGGAGGAGCAGGAGGAGGTGCTTCGGCGCCGTGAGCGCGAGCTGACCGCCCTCAAGGGGGCCTTGAAGGAGGAGGTGGCCACACATGACAAGGAGGTGGACACCCTGCGGGAGCAGTATGAGCAGGAGATCCGTAAGCTGCTCTCGGCCGCCGAGGACGCCAAACAGGTACGCCGACTAGCAGAACGGGCTCCTGGCTAAATCCATGACACACTTCAATATATGTATATTTTTTTCCTTTTCTACACAAAAGCATCTCCTAGGTGGAAGCTTGCTGACACTGGATCTCTTAATTGCTTTGTTTTTGTCATGCTGATGTTTAGTTTGTTATTTTTGAACGATGCCCGCTTCAGATTTGGTCCTTGATGTTACTAAATCCATCGGCCTGTTTAACAGTGCGGCTAGGCAGTGACTGGGGAGGTGTTCAGTCAGGGTCTCCTGAATTCCTGATCAAAGCTGGGCATGCGTTTGTGTGTCTGCTGGCCATACACCAGGGCAGTTTCTCTCCCGTGAGGGTGCCCCGCGAGCGTTTCCACTCTGCCCTATCCGGCAGCGTGCCATGTCAGTCTGCTCTAGGGCTCGGAAGACGGCATGCTGTAGCTCTTCTAGCCAAGTCCCTCAGAGCTGGGCGCCCCGATGGGTGCTTTCAATGCACTGACTGGAAGTGTAGCGCAAGGCATACCTGAAGATGCAGTCACCTCCGCATGGTGGTGGTAGGCGGCGTCATACCTCAGGCTCATGCTCATACTTTCAGCATTTGTGTCATAGGAAAAATATTCGTAAGGATCCCCTGGCACTTCGGATGTATCCTTCCCCCCATATCTTGGGTGTGGCTCTTGGAGAGTGACCCCCCCCCCCCCTTTGGGTGTCTGGTTGGCATGTGCGTTGGGGGGCCCTCATGCTAGCTAGTGCAGCTCGCACGCCAGGCACATCCTGTTTTTTCAGGCGATGTCGGGAACAGGTTTCCTGCTGGATCAAACATGTTCCGCATTTTGTCTGCTTCACATGAAGTCATTTCTCAAGTTAAGAGTGTGGAGTCTCCATGGCCATGAGGTTCATTGCAAAAAAAAAAAACTCTCGCCTTTCCGATGCTCGATGCCCTGGTCTAGGGGTGTGACTGTTTCAGTATGTTCGGTGCTCAGATCCAGGGGATGCAGGTAGTCTCCTAAACCCCGTGCACTTGGGTTAATAATAAAATTTAAATCCACCTGTGTTTTGCAGATCTTGCTGTTCAGTGGAATGACTCTCAAAAATAGCCCTTGCCAAACAATAAAAAGGCAAGGATTTAGACGGCGCTATATGAGGTTTAGAGGTACATGCTTCTCACCACCATGGTCCCTGGGGATATTGACCGCCCCCATAGTGGTGTGGGGTTGGTGCCGGTGACCGATTTCACAGCAGGAAGAGGCGTGACCTCCTGCTTAATACCCCGCTGCGATTCTCCTGTCCTGCTTTGTCTGATGGAGACGCTGGCGTCTGTCGCGCCCTCGCCCCCCCCCCCCGCCCGTGGAAAGGAACACTGGGAACTGGAGCAGCGATTCGCCCCCTCTGTCCCTTAATTGCAGTGGCAGGCCGTCACTAATCTAACGAGCCCCTGTTTGTTCCCCAGCGTTTCCCCACTGACAGGTTGGTAATTGTCGGCCGGGCTTGATGAATGACAGGTTTGTTTCGCGGGACGATAATGGGGGGGCGATGGTGGAGGCTGAGCGAGAGGCTAGTGGGGGCTGTGGGAGACTCCTCCGTAAGTAAGGTTATTTATTTATTTCTGCAGGAGTTTACCCCCCCCCCTTTCCAAGTTAAAGAGGGATTAAAAAATTTTAAATCCACAAAGCATGATGAATTGAAGATTGACGTTTGCAGTAGGGAAGTGAGAAGGTTTTGTTTGAGATTTTCTAGATGCTTCTATTCACGATTCAAATTGTAGTCTGACTTGTGTTAGAGTCCCGGTAGGAGGGCGCCCCAACAATGTGTGTAATGTGTGTTGGGGGAAAATGGTGGCTCAGTCTGCAAAAGCGGCTGAGACTCGGGCTGTCCGCGGGCTGCTTTTGAGGAAAACGTGTCAGCTGCCCCATGTGAACCTAGCTGACGCACCCCAGGAGTAAACCCTGAGGGTATTCTCAGTGGTGGGATCGCCGTGCTCCTTTTGGGGGCGGGCCTGGCCAGCCCAGCCCACCCCACAGACAGGACTTTGCCTTGTTTGTTTCACGTCGCTGTAGAGTCCCCCGTTTGCCATTTCACACTCTCGAGGCTGTTCCGCGCCTCTGGCTAGAAGCCTGAGGTTTTCGGGGTGGTGGTTAGAGGTGCTGATTTGGTGAGAGGCCAGATGAGGGGATGCTGGGGTGGGCTGGGGGATATCCGAGGGAGAGGGAGAGGGGGAGAAGCACCGCAGCATTCATCTGATTGCAATCAAGAACTCGCTTACCCTGTCTGCCTGGAATCTGCCCCACTGAAGTAAGATAGGGAAGCAATCTAAGAAATTCTTTGCACTGTTTTCTCCTTCTGTCACCTTTGTCAAAAATTTGTTACCCAAGTTTTGTCTCTCTCATGCTGGCTATTGGAATCGTGTGTGAGAGCCTGCTCCAGTTTTCATGGCCTTTTACCTTTCCTGTGCATTTTTTCTGAGGAACAGGGACAAGCGGGCACTGCAGGGTGAGGGGCTCTCGGTCCCTCTGGGGTCTGGCTCTCAGCCGGCTGCTGCAGTGAGCTGCGAGGCGCCCTTTCCCCGAGGTCCCTCTCTGCATGTGTGCTGGGGCCCAGGGCCTGGATTCAACCTCGAATGACCATGTGTCTTTTGTACGTCCCCCCCAATCCCAAAAAACCCTTTTCTGCTAAACCTTTCTTGCAGAAGGGATTGTTTGATCTTATAATCGCTGGTTTGCCTACATGTCAAGAGCCAAGTGGAGATAACATTTTTTTATTTTTTTGTTTTGTTTCTTTGCCATTTCCTGGACCATTGTTCAGCCACCAGGTTGCCTGGTTGTAAGATTGAGTTTGGAAACGTAATCTGATCCTACCTTGTTTGCGTTCCTTACCCGGAGCGAGGTCCTCTGGTGTTGGTGCGTAATACTGTTGGGGCTTATCTTCACCGTATGATCAAGGCTGTCAAGCTACATTTCCGCAGGTTACGTCCCTGCCGGATTCTAACTTGGCAAGAGCCATTTGTTGATCAGAGCTGACACATGGCAGACTAATTAGGCAGACTGGGAAAGCAAGAAAAAGCCGGGAAGCCCAGAGAGCAATGGGAAGCGGCCATGTTTCTCACCCACCGCGAATGTGACTTCTTTCAAACTTTGTTCCTTTATTGCCACTTTCCCCAGCACATCTGAGTCTGCCGAGCCCCTGGTGTCACCACTGCCTCTCTCTCCTGCCTGATTGCACCACTAGTATCACTAGTAATTGAGCTGATGAACTTAAATGACTTGAATAACTGATGTACTTCTGAAGCTGCAGCTGGATGGCGGTTCCATCAGCTGCTGCAGTGAGGGAGGGGGGTCTGGACTCCGCCTTTATTTCGCTGAACAAGATAAACGCCCCTGGCTTGCTGATATTTAGCCGAGGTTACGGTTCGGGTTACAGCCATCCTGTGCTGGGGGCGAGCCTGATCTTCTCAAGCAGCACTCTCCTGTTCTCTGATTCAGAATTTCACCCCGTGCTTTTTGTTTTAAGGGGAGGGCTGTGATGAGGCACGGCTCCACACTGTCCCTAAACGGCGAGCGGCCACCGGTAGAGTTTCGTGTGCAGCACCTTTTATTTGCTTTCGTGGTGTGACTCGCAAAGCTCTCACGCAGCTGCTTGTTGAAGACCTTTAGGATAAGCTCGCTTTGATGCCGCTGTGCCGGTCTTGGGCAGCACAACTCGTCAGAACACTGGCAAGCTCAGCAAGGGTCGAATGCCCTTCTCAAATGCATTGCTAATGTAAACAGCCCTGCTATGAAGTAAAATTTCACTGCTATCTTATCTAACTAACACCTGGAAATGTTAAGGTAAGGTCTACGATAATTTTTGCTATTACCAAATGCAAGGGATAAAACGGGCTGTGTGCCGCACCAGCGGAGGTGTTATCACAGCTGTGCCCCCAGAAGGTCGTGAGCTTGCCTCTCCACCCTGGCTAATGTTACACGGGGAAGTGAAGTCATGGAGTCGGGCACAGCGAAGGCCACCTGCTGGTCCTCCAGGACCCTCAGAACACATGCCATTCAGCCGGGAACGTAATGATCCCGGCTTTTGTTGAAATTCATTTTATGTCATATTTTTTTATTGGAACATTTTCAGACTTCCTTCCAAATCTTGTGCTGCCTGCATGTGTCTCTGCAGGAGTTGCTTTTTTTATTGCTGTGGATTAAGCAGCATTGGAACTTTGTGTACAGCTATCATGTCTGAAAATCATGGCCCGTTGGACTGATTTTTTTTCCGTCCAGCTAGGATTCTGAAAGTTCATGTTGACCTGAGAGGGTGGTGATCATGGTTCGGTTGGATGCTGTCAGAGGTGCATCAATGGACCCCTAGGATTAGGTGGCATGGAGAGCCTTTTCGGGGCGGAGCTTCCTAACGGCATAAATGGGCAGCGCCACTTTCATGGCATAAAGCGCCAGAATGTCCACCAGGACCTGTTGGGACCTCTGTGCCCTCTGACTGGGTGCTGCTACCTACATCTGTCATTTTCATCCATCAGACTTAATTGCTTATGTCTTGTCTTTGCTGTGAGGACAATCTGGAATCATTGCAGCTCATGTCACAGTTGGACTGTTGGCTTCATCTCTGTCATTTCCCATGATGCCTAGTGGCGCTCGATGTGTTCTGGCTCAGCGTCTCCTGCTCGACCTTCCATGCAGAACAGCCCTCCGCGCCACGCTCCTGACGAGCCGCAGATGGGGGCGTGGACCTCCCCAGACAGACCGTGTCTACTCTGTCTCCTCTAATGCTCACTGACTTCACATCCAAAGCCCTGACATGGCCAGTCAGTCCTGGGCTGCGTGTGTTCTCTAAGCATTCTTTAAGTTAAAATGTAACGACTCCCCTTGTAATTAGCGATCCAGTGTTTCCCAGATTCACTGGATGCTGTAGTGAACATTACCGTTACACGTTAACCAGCGGACAGGGAGAACTCTGCATCAGGGCCTTGAAACGCAGCAACTAATTTTAATAAATGGTTTGGTGGCTACATAAGCCGTTTTTCAGAGGTCCCTTCCCTGGGTGGGGGGGTACCTGCAACACTTTTCTGTTTTTTTGTGGCGGGGGAACCTCTACAGAGGGCGCTCCGCATGGCATGCCTGCTGAATCGGCGGGAAGGCTCTTCAAAGCGCCCGGTTCCGCTTTCTCCCTGGCGGGATGCTGTGGCTGGCGGGATGCTGCCTCTCCGTCGCCAGGGCCAGGCAGAAAGGAGCCACGCCGGTTCCCCCATTCACTGCATCCCCGCATGGGGCGGCCGAGAGCGGACAAAAAGGGGGGCGCCCCCAGCGGTGGGCGGGCTCATTAGCCAGTTCACTCACATTGGGCCGACGGGCACCGAGCGAGCGGGAATGGCCTGGCGCTGTGGAACCCTGACCGGTCGGGCCAGCACAAAGGACGTGCGCTGGCTGGGCCCCGCTGTCGTGGGAGCGGCCCGCTTTGCACAGACGATTGCCAGCCTGCCGCCAGTGGCGTGCTGCCTGTAGCAGACCACAATCGCAGCCATTCTGCCTCGCATTCATGGAGACCCTTTATTTTTCTGCTTCATGTGTCAGACTTTTCTTCGTTGGGGGTTAAGGGGGCTTTGAAGCGTCCACATTGTGAAGTTTGCTGGTTAAATGGGCCTTTAACGAGGAAGCATATGCGCTCATGCGTACCAGATACAGGGCCTGTGAAGTTTGGTTATATAATGCTCTGATTTAACAGAACGAGGTACCACGCTGCGGAGAGCAGTCTCCTGCCGCAGCGCCACCGTGTGGCCATGTTTATAAATGCACTTTAACGTTGGCCTTCCTTTTGCTGACAGAGCAATGCCTCAGCGTGCCGGGAGAAGCAGGAGGTGGAGGCGGCGAAGGGGGTGGCGGAGGGCCGTGCAGAGAGGCTTAGCCTGGAGACGGAGAGGCTGCACCGGAGGGTCCAGGAGCTGGAGAATGAGGTGGCCAAGCTGAACCGCATCATCGATGAGTCGAGGGTGCAGGAAGGCAGGCTCACTGACCGCATGCGCCACCTAGAGGTAAGCTGTAGGCTTGCAAGGACATGCGATCGCCCAGCCATGTGGTGACGCTTCAGTTAAAAATAATGACGACAAAATTCCTTTTGATGGGTAAAATGTCCTCACGCTTAATGCCATGTGTCCAACCAGAAAGAGAACAGCCTCCTGGGAGACTCCCTGGCTGAGGTGAGGGAGCAAGAGGAGGCGATGTCGCATGCAAACCGAGCTCTGACCACACGCCTGGAGGATGTTCAGGTACGGCTCCGCCACGCGCCGCCAGGGAAGCCCCACCCTCCTTCTAGAAGCTTCTGCTGTATGAGTGTCTGCATGAGATGGGCGTGGCTGTCACATGCCTCAGACCACACGGTTTCACTTCAGGCCCCATAACAAACAGGCCCCATCCAGCAGTTCTCAGACTTGTTCAAAGGTCCGTATCAGATTTTTGTTCAAAGCCGGTGGTCCGGAACAATTTTCAATGACAAAACAGCATTTCATGAACTTTAATGAACTAACAATTACCTTCAATATAGACATCAATATATAACAATTGGAACTTTTTAATGCTCGCTGATGATTGTGGGGGGGTGTTAGGTTTGCTGGTTCTTTATCATATTTTTGTAGTTTATTTTTGTATGTAAAACCTTTTTTTACATTTACCACTGATTCATAAGGTGCGTTATTGGCTGGGGCCGGATTAACTTGTGGTTTTGTCCGCATTTGGGCAGTGATCCGGATTTTGAGAACCCCTGCTTTGCACTATTCATTATGATGGAGGGCGTCACGGGGGCTCGGTGGGTGGCACTGGGACCTCACACTGCCAGGCTTCAGGGCTCCCTTCGTGTCGCTGCTCGGCGTATGTGCAGCTGCGTCATCTCCCCATTTCATGCTGATCTCTCTCCAGGCGTGTGGTTCCCTGAAATGGTGTCTCTAAATAGTTCATAGTGTTTTGACATAATATATAAATATGAACAAACAGCGGTAGATGGGTTATAAAAAAGGAAATGGTCATAAATACTTCATAACTTCCAGCTTTACAATTGCTCACAATGCCTCAAGGCAGGTATCTAACAAAGTACTGCCAGTGTTTACCACAGTGTGTTCAACCTCAGGTATGTGTTAATTTTGAATGTGGGATTAAATTGAACTGGTGTTTGGCCACTTATGGCTGACTGACTTCTGAAATGAGGTAAATGTGAAAGCAAATGAGTTAAAAGGGGAACTTGCATATTAATGTAGCAAACAAATGTTCTCTGTGAATAAAAACTGATTACATGTGTGTTGGCATTCATGCATTTACAAGTATCACTCTCAGATGGAAATGCTCCCCGCATGGGCGAATCGCGCCAAATAGGACGTTTCGTGATGAAGTTCGGTCACAATAGCCTCAGTCTTTTCATTGTGTATTCCAATTTGTTTTGTGATGGTCTCCATTATGGAAGCTCTCAGCCCAAGGCTTACTTGGTGAAGTTCGGCCTTAACGTTGCTGTTGATGATGACCCGTTGTGTTTGCCGACTTCCAACTGGGCCACAATCTACCTGTGCTGCAGAGAAACCTGACCAAACTCACCCAAGACCACAAAGACCTAAATGAGAAGTTGAAGGAAGAGAGGATTCAGAAGGAACAGTTCAAGAGGACCAAGGACGAGATAGAGGATGAGAGAAGGTTGCTGGACAGGACTGTGGAGAAGCTGCAGAAGGAGGTAGCTTGGCAGGCGAGGAACTCTGAGATCTGCAGTGTGTACGCTGTGAAAGGCGTCTCCTAAGAGAGGCTGCCAGATGTTTTACTGCCCCTCCTCCACAGATGAACGAGATGGTGGAGGCCTCGCAGAACTCTACCCAAGACCTGCAGGTGCAGATCGACGAGTACAAAGAGAAGAATCGCAGAGAGCTGGCGGAACTGCAGAGGCAGCTGCAGGAAAAGGCTGCAGAGCTGGAGAATTCCCGGACGGCCACGCGGAAGCTGCAGGAAGTGGTAAGCAGGGGGATCCGGGCAAGCGGGACCACCAGGAAGATCTTCCTTTGTCTGCAGTGGTGCCTCGTCCTGATCCCCACACCCAGAGCCGGACTGTCAGGTCATGGGTCTGCTATGCCTGTCTGTAGGGTTACAATAGCTCTTCAAAATTGCAGGGTTAGAAAGGTTAATTTGGGGTGATTCATCTTGGCTATTCTATGAGTTTTGTGGGCAGACCTAAGGCCAAAGGTGTATGGGGGATGGGGGGGGGCACAGAATCAGGCTGCACGTTTCGACCATGGCTCCCCATGAGGAACCAAGGCGCGGATGGCAGCCCCGAGGAGCAAGCCGGGTGGGCTGAGCAAAGGGTGTGTGCCGAGGACATTTCACGATAAGCTCTGTAGCAGAGCTCCGCCAGCCAAGGAAAACCGAGTGTCCTTGCAGTAATTTGTCTCTGTCTCCGGTCATTGAGCAGTCAGTTGGGTGCTACAGCCCTTCACGTGGAGTCACTGCCCAGGAATGTCCTTCATTACCATGGCAACGGCCACTCCTGTCCTCACCAACGTGCTCTTTAACCTCCAGCCTGCGTAGGAATCCTGGGAATGTTTTGTTTTCTGGTTGGAAATGGACAGTAAGTACAGTTCATCTTAAAAAATGTGGGGTGTGGAGAAATGATTCTGGTGAGATTTCCTCTGCTAACATACCTCTAAACTCCACACCCTCTTATCATGCAGGGAAAAAAAGAGGCTGATTTGTGGAGGTTGTGTGATGGGTATATTGAGCAGGTGGCCCACTTTAACTTGAACATGCTGACATTCCTTGATAAATGTAGCAGGGATAGTATACGTGTCTGTATTTGTGTGGGAATGATTAGTGGTTATGGTAGAGGTGGAGGTAGCCGTGTGTTATGCTAGCTGTGTTTAGTCTTTACTCCCAGATTTTCTACATTTTTTCCACTTTGGGCTGTCCTGTAGATTAGACAGTTTAGACGCGGTAGAGGCTGTCGGTCTTTGTGCAAGTTGTGTAGCATGTTGCTGGCAGTGCTGATGGACCAGGCCTATTGGGGCCACAGTCAGTACAGGGCCCTACAGTCTTCTCACAGCTCATGATGCTAGTTGTCCCTGGTTCGGTCCAACCTGGAAAACCCAGACATCCTCACGGCTATGGAAATTAATCCTCAGCAGTTTGACATATCTTTTGTGATTGAACTTGTTGACTTCCTAGCCAGAAATTCCCTGCCTCTTTTCCCAAGAAATTATGTGGAACTGAAAGGACAGGACCTGTGTGGTGATGGCTGACTGACTGCTCCAGCATGGCATGGTGTGCAGTTGGTGAAGCTGATGTTTTATGGGCTGATCCAGGTGTGCCACCTTGAGGAGGACCTGACACAGTGCAAGAAGGAGCGAGATGAGGCGGTTCTGAGGGAGAAGAAGCTGGAGCTGAAGATCTTTGACCTGGAGATAGAGCTGGAGAACGTGTCACACTCCAAGCAAGATCGCCCCCGCCAGGGCAAAATCACAGCGGTACTGCCCGTGGAGATTAACATTTGAATTTCTTTTTAGAACAGAGTAGAGTGACAGGTTTTGGGTAACTGCTCTGAGCCCCTGCTGGATCTCCTTCCTCTTCTTTGTGAATCCTTCAATGTCCTCGTCCTTTAGCTCTCAGTGTTTCTCAATCCGCTCCCTGGGGACCCCCAGACAGCCAGGTTATTGCTCTAAGCAAAAATGCAGACTGTCTGGCAGGGAGCTGGGAGGGAGCATAAACGTGGAGCATCTGGGGGGGGGGGCTCCCCGTGGACCGGCTTGGGAAACATTGGTTTAGCTTGTAAGGAAGGGCTGAGGCTCTGCTGATTCTCACTAAGGAACCCGGCCACACGATACTGAAAAGGTCCATAGAGAATGAATTTTTTTAATCCTCTAACTCCTGCTGGGAGAGCCAGGCTGGAAACAGGCAGTACTATAAGAGGGAGACATGCTGTCTTGCAGGAGGTGACACTTTGATAAAACTCCTGCTACTGTGATTATCCCTTTTTAATATTTGAAAATGCACTCTAGTTTGTTTGAGCATTGCTGCACCTGTGGTTGAAGAAGACCATGATTATGACAGGAGACCTTGATCTCTCCAGGACAGGATCGCCCAGCTGGAGATGGACTTGGATGAGGAACGTCACAACGGCGACCTGCTGATGGACCGGATAGAACAGGGACGAAAGCAGGCGAGTGGCACGGTCACCGTGAAACCGCACAGCCCTGCTCCACCAGCGGGGGGCAGTGGCTCCCGTCAGTCTCGCGGAAAGTCCTTGAGGTGACAGTCTCGTTTGGGCCACTGTAGGTCGGATCTCACAGGTTTCCGAGCCCCTACC
>JAODKL010000009.1:8350481-8371626 GCA_026780765.1 Petrocephalus schoutedeni
CTCCGCCCTGCCTGTTCTCTCCCTTGCTCTACACCAGGGCTATAGAATGTCATTAAAGAATGGTGTCTTTCAGTTCCCTATAACTTCATCATCCACTGTTCAGTCGGAGAGGATTGTCCCCCCCGCCCTCTCCGGTGTGCCCAGAGGGATTTTTTTTAATCAGTAGTTTATCAGGGGAAACTGTTGCCTTTGGGGAAACTTAAACCAACCAGCCGGAGCAGGTGAAAGATCTTTGCTCATTGATGGCTTTGTGCAAGATGTTCGCTGGATCGTTTACCAATGAAGGCTGATGGATTCATTGGATGTGGGCATTTTGAAGGAAGTGACACTTTTGTACAAAATGTGCTACCAGCTTTTGATTGGTGTTCAACTATTAATCAATTTAGCCAAAGTAAATAGCAGCATTATGATTGATTTTAAAATGTGTGTTGTGTATTTTTTGTTTATTGTATTTATCTGCTTTAGTGACCAATAAGAATATTTCTGTTGGCACAAAATTCAATTTTCTGCAAAGTAAAATGAAGTATTTGAATTAACAGTTCAAAGGTTCAATAACGGTTTGAGGTATTTCACCTTCTGAAGATTAAGGAGATGATTAAACTCGAGACCTTGTGATTGATTTGGCATGGAAGTCCTGTAGGAAGTGATACAAGGGCACTGGAAGCTGATGGCCGACCAGTACTGGCCTAAACACAACCTTCCCAACTCTGCCCTGGCCCCTCAGGGGTCCTGAAGGCGAGAGCTCCCTGAGGTCGAGTTTGGTCATGACCCACCCCCCACCCCTCTTGTCTTGGTGACAGGTGGAGCAGATGAGGAATGAGCTTCTGCAGGAGAGAGCCATGCGACAGGACCTGGAGTGTGATAAGGTGGCTCTGGAGAGACAGGTAGACGGCGCCGTTCATCTCCCCCCCTGTCCGCGGAGACTGCTTCTGAACTGTCGCGGCAGTGCACCACATCCGAATCGAGGGCACCAGGCCCGCTCTTTCTCCCTGTCCCCATTTTGTTTCCCTGCTCTGCAATGTCTCAATGCCCCATGTCTGTGTCCCTTTACCGACTCTGTGAAGCATCAGAGTCACACTGCACATCCTCTGCTGAGTAAGGGCAGCAGGACCTGGCACAGAGCCTCGGCCCATCTCGGCCCGTCACGCCTCATGTGGACGTGCTCGCTCTCCTGTTATTTATAGGCTCGCTGTGCTAAACCCACTCTTGAACCAAGTGACCGCTTGCTGGGTAGGCAGGCCACACTATATAAACAGTCCATAGATAAGTCTGCCTCTGTAGACTTTAATAGCGTGATTAAAATGGTCAATGGCTTGAAATGACTCCTGGTTCACATGAGAACATCATAGGTTTGCAGATTATAATCTGTTTTGATAATACTAATCAAAGGTTATATGTTATTATTCAAAATATTACCTATTAAAATACTTGAATTTTTCTGCTTTACATTTGCACAACCAAAAACATTGGATCAAAAACAATGTTTTACTGGAGGAATTTTCTCAGTTGGTCATAGTATTAGCATGTTATGCTGGTTTATAAAGCGGGTGTTTGAAAGTACACAATGTTCTTGAATCTTCTAGAATAAGGATATGAAGAGCAGAGTGACTCATCTGGAAGGCTCCCAGAAATCCAACAAGGAGAGCCTGGTCTCCCAGCTGGAGGCCCGAATCCAGGAGCTGGAGGAGAGACTGGAAGGAGAGGAAAGGTAATGGAACAATACTGGGAGGACTGGTAAATCCTGGCACTTTAAGGGCAGGTGTGGAATCTCGCTCAGTTGGGCAGCACAGTAGCTCTAACTTTGGATAATGGTGGTAGCCACAACATCCAGCCAAGCATTCCCATCACACTATATGTGCCAACCGCTCGTGGTGCCACACGGGTGAGGTCGCATTTAGTCGAAGCCGGGCGCAGCTTGGTGACTGGCAGTGTGCCAGCTGGACACCTCGGGCTTGGAGGTGCTATGCCCACCTCTGGCTGACCCACAGCTGTGTTTGTTACCAGGGATCGTGCCAACCTGCAATTGGTAAACCGCAAGCTTGAGAGGAAGGTGAAGGAGCTAATGATACAGGTGGATGATGAGCAAACTTCCCTGCAAGATCAGAAGGACCAGGTGAGTGCCGCTTGGGGCGGGTGGCTGCCGCGCTTTCGCTGAAGGAAGTGCCACTGCAAACATCGGGTGACGCTTTTGAGCGAGGAAGCACAGCGCATATAGCCTGCTGTGAGCAGTGGCGTGCAGCAGTGTTTCCCAACCTGGTGTTTGGTGACCCCCGGCAGGGAGCAACAATGCAGACGGGCTGGGGGGGTCCCCGAGAACCGCGCTGGGAAACACCCGGTGTGAAGGGTGCGTGGGCTTTCATGGGGTTCCTGCTCTCGGTGCATCGGTTTGGGATGCTCATCGTTTCCCCTCGTTTCCCGAAGCTCAACCTCCGCCTGAAAGCTTTGAAGAGGCAGATGCACGAGGCCGAGGAGGAGATTGAGCGTCTGGAGCACGGCAAGAAGAAACTCCAGCGGGAGCTGGAGGAGCAGCAGGAGGCCAACGAGCAGCTGCAAGGGCAGATTGTGGCGCTGCGCAATGACATGAGGCGAGTGCCACAAGCATGTCTGTACGGCTCCAGTGCGTCACACTCTCTGTAAGTTGCTCCTCTGAGCCGTCCACTCTGCGCGTTTACTGCCCTTCAGGCGGAAGAACACAACTGCTCCATCTCTGAACGACCTCGATGACAACGACGACATGAGCACTGACGGGGAGATTTACTACAGATCAGCATCGGGGTACAAGCGGCCCAGTCAGGATCCCATCTCATAGCGCCCCCTGTTGGAAGGAGGACCAAAGGGCGTGGCCTCAAGGGGCATTCCCAAGGCAGAGCTGAGCAGAGTCGAGCCAAAGCACAATCTTCCTGTTGGCCCGCTGAGGACAGAGTACTGTGCAGTGCCTTGCTTTCCTATGAAACTGGCTGCATTTAGCTCAAGCATCCGTGCTATTTCAGTATCGATGATGTGAAACTGCACACAGGGACTCGCGTTACTGGTGTGCTCTGGAGCAACTGGGAACCACAGTGCAGTGAAACTGGCTACATGTTACTTTTTTGTGTTATGAAGGATATGCAAAATGAAGGTTTGTCTGAAAGGAAGTGCATGTGAGGGATCTTACACCATTTATAGTTTACATATTCTGTATATTTTCAAAAGACTGAGTGGTCTTAGTATGCAACAAAGTCATCAATATAAGACATAAGAATATTTTATATAACATATTCTTGTTTATAAATGTCTAAATAATGAATAAGCATTGCTTTGTTGAATGTTGGATTTGTCATGCCACTCAAATTGAGTATTTACATTTATTTTAAATGTCTTTTTTCTACAACCTAATTTTTAGACTGCAAAATGCTTAACCTAGCTTGTTATTCATTCCACTATAATGTGTGTCTTAACTTTTAATAAATGTGGCTTTTCAAATTCTTATTTTTTTTTGTTTGTTGCCTAAGGGAAGGTTTAACAGAAGGCAGTGTTAATACAGTGTTCTTAACATCCTAACCTGCTTTCCAGTGCCTTGGCCAGCCAGCGGTGTACATGCCTGACTGCCGAGTAAGGTTAGGGTGTGGCCGTATCTCCACACGAGAGTTGGAGAGCAAATCTGAGGCTTCACAGTGACTCAGTGCTTCGAATTGCACTGCCTGTTCTACAGCCGATCCGCCAAGACCTCCCAATAATGTACATTTAGATGTAACTCCAACAGGCTGTGACTGCAGTGCATCGTGGGAAGGGCTGTTGGCTAAAAGCCTGTTCCGTGTTTTTCCCCCATTTTGAGAAAATGTACAGCAAATGTCGTTCCGTTTGCTAGGTAGCTTGGGTTGGCTCCCCCTTGCCCTCCTTCCAAATTTTGACCTCCTCCAAATGAAGCAGCTGTATCAATATCCTCTCCACCAATAAACAGCTTGGCGTCTGGTGTCTCGTCCCGTCAGATGTGGCCCGCAGCGCCCTCGCACGCCGCTTGCTAAGACTGTGCCCTGGGGATTGAAGCAAACCTGGAGGAAGCAAGTCGATGGCCCTTGGGGCAAAACTCATTGCGTAGGAGTGGAAGTGGGGGTGTTTTTAAAGATGACCTCACCCTTTTAAGGAGTCCCGGTGCTGAATGCAGACGGAGGGTGAGGAATGAGACCCCAGAGCCCCATCCACTCAAAGGGGCCTGGCTCCATTGTTCCTGGTGGTGACCTACATTTCTTTTCAATTCAAAGAGCACAGACAATTTAACCTTTTAAACATGAAAGGACCCCCCACTTGTACTTGTAATTTCTCAATCTGCATAGATTTAAGGATCAGTGCCTTTCCGCAGCTCTGGTTTTGTTAGGGTTTAAGGAGGTAACCATTTTTGGAATTTTTGTCCCATGCGTGGGAGAAAATAGGAGTGTGGACACACCCGAGAGAATGGAGGCCTGCACTCTGAAAGGCCAGATGCAACACCCCTGTAATAAATGATTGCAAAACAATGTTGTTCTCAATTTTTTTGAAATCTAAAATATACACCTACAATACTCATGTGACATTAAAACTCGTTGTGCAATATTAATCGTTTAGCGCTACATGTAACGACTGAATTTGTAACAGACTAACAATGATGTTCCATACTACTTTAATCCTGTGTTCTATTCCAGTAAGATTGCGCTGCAAATTAATGTACGCGTGCGTTGCATCGGTTGTCTTCACCTTGGGCCTTCGTCGCCGTTTTGATATACTTTGCTGCCCCCTAGTGGAATATGTCTGTTAATTTTACCGCTGTTACTTGAAGTCCAAAAAGATATTCTAACACTGGTAATTATTCTTACTGTTACCAAATGTAAAAGATATATTCCACTGTAGTCCTCTGGTGATGTGCTGATTTTTGTTGACGCGTTGTGTTCAGGTTTCGGGAATAGATATAAGTATTGTCTAAAGCGGTGGCTTCTGATGGTGCCTGACGGACAGAAGCAGAACTCACTCCACCTCAGTATGCTGTTTGCCAGACACAACAGAATACACCCGCCTTATAGTGCCTTCAACCGAATGGAAGAGAGAATTTGTAAATATGCAAAATGCGGGTTAAAGGATAACTACTGTTAAGCGAGAGGCTGGTTGACAGTGAGGTGGGCCAAGCTGTGCAGGAAGGCCCCGGGAAGGAAGGCCTGCTTTCCTGTTTCAGTGCTGGCTTCCTCTCGCGCTCAGAGTGGCTCTCCGTGGCACAGGGCATCCTCTTCCTCCAGCTGGGACCTTCATTAAAAGTCATTTCAAGCCTCACAAAACATCAGGCTGGATCAGAGCCATTTAAGCCCAAGTTCTATCATGCTGGAGACTAAACCTAGTATATGAGCCCAGCGTCTGGCCCGGTCTGGCCAAGGAGTGGGCCATGTGACTGCTGCTGGGCTGGGAGGAGGGTTTCCTGTGGACTCAGCTGCACAAAGAGGAGAGAAAACATCTCCCAATTCAGTGTTTTTCTAGATTATCAGCTGTGGTTCTTCTTTTCGGATAACCGGCAGCCACAGTTATCTGCAAGGCCTTCTGGGAGCTGCAGCCCTCTTCTCTCTGACATGTGACATTCTGCAGTGTTTGCGCAGGCTGGGAGTAACTTCCTGTCAAAATGTACAATTTTGTTGCCACTGAACCGCAAGCTTAACAAGACAACATATAGTCTGATTAGATACATTTTTACCTTAAAAAATATATATATTTTATATAGTATATATGTTTTAAAATATGCTTCTAGATATATAGCCGCTGCAAGTTACTATACGGAAAAACAGAGAAATGCCAGAGTGACATGCATGTTTGGAATGATACTCGAGAAGTGTAGGTCTGAGAGCTCATCAGTCATCAGAGCAGAGGCGATATTCATTTTTGGGTCAGACTCGGGCCGCAAGAAGCCCCAATTATTCCAAGCACGACTTGTCAGAGTACACACTGACAGGCCTCGAGGAGATCTGTGCTGGATCAACATCCGGCTTGGCTAGCTGAGACAACAAGGGCGTCCCGCCGAGCAGGCCTGGATGGGGAGCCGCAATCAGCAGCTGGCTCCGGGAACGTGCACTGCGTTTAGACCCAAGACCCCTCCACTGCTCCAGAAGTATGCTCCACAATCACTTACTGAGTGCCCCTCCGGTATGTATATCAAGTAATTCTTGTAAGACCCACCACCTTCAAATTACTTAAAAATGCGATCACAGAAGGGGGATGCGTTCTTATTAAGCTCCTACTGTACAGCAGGTCCTGGTGCTAATGGCGCATTAGTAATAGACTGAGGATCGCACCTCTTGGAAATGGTTGTATCCAAAATACAATCCCTGCTGTAAGTTAAATATTGTCACACTGAATAAAAAGTTCTTCTTTTCTCTGGTAGTGGAAGTATTCGTGTATGTATCACTGAGGTCACACCAGTGAACAGCACCCAGTGTTTCTGACCCAAACACTAAATATCAGCCCCTGTAAACCACATATAACATTTAGTTTTAGCTTTAAGAAATCTTCATTTTTACGTGTTCAACATTTGCAACATGTTAAATTCTGCAGGTTCATTTTTAAGGTTTCGGAGAATATTTTTATGTTGTAATAAAGACTAATATGTTTATTCCGTGACTCCTAAATAAACAACCTAGATATCTGTTCAGTGACTGTTTCCACGCCCTCCAGTCTCCATCCACACCCTGGTGGGAGCCACACCTTAGAAGCACAGCTACAGTCGCGATTGTGTCCTTTTCGAGCAGCACACCGCTGGCCCCCATGGCGCCTTGCGGAGGGTCGGGCCTGTGAAGGTGCTGCTCACATCTGGATCTTCAGCTGTGGGACTCTGCATTAGGGTTAGTGCCTGTTCGCCACAGGAAGCAACTCTACCTCAGAGAGAAATCCATGAGGACGTTTGCAGCACGTCTTTGCACTTTGTCGGGTTTATGGACCATGTTTGCGCATTATATATCCCCTTTCCTGATGTTTGGAAATGAATTTCCTCCTGGCAATTAATGAAGTATCACTGCAAAGAAAGCCGGGCTAAGCCGCACTCGCCTAAATAAACTGCCATGTTTACATAATCGGCTTACATTTTATAGTTTTGATAACTTTAAACCCCAAACCTAAAGACTAGGTGTAGACCTACTGAGAATGTTTTCATTCCTCCTAAAGAGAGAAAACATAACAAACATAACAAAATTCCCCACGATGCTCCTCACTTGTCAGCACTTCCCAGCCCTCTGTCCCGCCACAGGCGGACCGACCGGACTGGGCGGAAATGTGTGTCTCTGGGAACCTCCTCCCCAATCCCGACCCGGCTTCCTGTAGGCTGGGAAGGAGGGACTTTGTTTGTCCATTTGGGTGACTTGGAGCGACGCACAGAAGAGCGTCTGCCAGAACCAGAACAAGGAGCTCCACCAAGGAAATCAAGCCCGACAGGTCTGATGAGCAGCTAGGCCCAGAGCTGTATTGTTATCTGAGCTATTGATGCCAGGAGTCGGCTCCTGGGGATGGTTTCATAATTCTACCACACAACAATGCTGATGGGAAGCACCCCTGTTCCCTGACACAGCAAGGGGAATACTCTGGGCTTGTTATTCAGTCCCTTATCAGCTGGCAAAGCACTCGGACCTCGGGTGGAACTCTCTCTCTCTCTCTCTCTCTCTATCTATCTCACACACACTCACTGCTTCTCTCTCTCTCTCTCTCTCTCTCTCTCTCTCCCTCTCTCTCTCGTTCGTTCCCTTTCTCCGCCGAGAGCCAGGAGCGGGTGGTGGGGTGTACATGTTTGCGCTCAGGGGAGTGTGAGGAAGCCGCGGAGCCGGAGAGGGAGACATGCAGCGGCGCCAATCCAGGGGTACCGTGACTACTGCTGTGGACGCATCGGATGAGACCACTGAGGTAAGACATGGGGGGGACGGCGGAGGATGTCCCTCGGAGCGCTCTGCTCTCTGGACTGCCTGCCTGTCTGTCTGTCATCCCGTACTGGGACGGCTGTGACAGTTTGCCTGCATTCGGCCTTTGCTCCGTGCGTTCTATTATTCTCGTGATATCGGGGTGGTCATGGCTGCATTTAAACGTCCCGTCCGCGGCACTGCTAATGAATTACCCGTAGGGGGGTGAGGGTCCCCCGATCGCACTTCTGCCCCGGGATGTGCGTGTGAGCGCCGGGCGCCCGGCCGACTCCCTGCAGCAGCGCTGCGCCGCTCTGCGCTCCGCCGCCGCTGCTGACATCCTCAACTTTCCACTCCGGAGCTGATGTGCGCATTTTTCCCCCTTTAAAAAAAAACGTCGAACGTCAGCCGGCAAGAGCGATCGAAGTAGGAGCCCCAGAAATTCAGGCACGCCGAGCGGATTTCACCGCCCCGCTCTGCGGATGCCGCGAGCTCAGCGACCGTAGCGCTGTCCGGTACCGTAAAGCGGAAGGTGACCCGCAGCGCATCTCCCGGGGCCGGCCGAATGCTGCACTCGCCTAAATGGGACGGGGCTTTTTTTGCATGTTAAACCCGTTTGTTTGGCTGGGATATCGGGCTCTAAAATGAGCAGCGCTGTCCATACAGCCTGTTATTGCTCCTCGACCGCTTCTCGTCCCACGTTGTTAAATGACAGACAAAGCAGCTCATTAATGAACGAGGAGTTATTTAAGGGGTTAAATTATTAAATATTTATTTAGAATTAACACTAATCCGCCTTACCTGCTGTCGGGTTTTAAATCATTGGGGTGCGGCCGTAAATACAATAATATTGATGAGGAAGCATGTCATTCAGTTAAATGCATCTGTCATATCACGCCGTGGGTGCCACATTCTTGTGTTGATCCCCGTGTGTGTCTGTGTGTCCAGAGGAGGATCCAGCGCCTGCGTCTGACCCTGCGCCCCGGTGACCTCTCGCCAGAAGAGCTTGAAGGTCAGGCGGCCAGCACCAGTGCGGTGAGTCCGCGCACACGCACCATCCATCCCAGTGCTGCTCACAGCCTTCGGCTGGTACCTCCTATGAAACACTCAGCCTTTAAACATGTACCTTCAACCTGTCATTCAGTTTTTCTGGCACGTCTGACCTCATAAGCACACTAGCTTTCCCTCCATAACCTCACGCTTTGCTGGGTCTGGGTCGCCTGGCCCGCTTTCCGCATATCGATGCGCCACACATCGTCGTTTACGCAAACAGGCCGTGTGGCGGCCTGTCAAACATCTACCCAGCAGCCAGGGACGTTGCTAGAGGTACCCACCCACCCACCCCATCTAAAAATGAAGAGATATGTCCATGAATGAAGGATGTTTTTTTTTTACTGGGGCACAGCTGATCAGCACTGGGGCACGTAAAAGGGGCCTAGCGAAGCCCATGCCGGCAGCGTGACGCCCCACGCCATGGCTGAGATCACGGCAGCACCTTGTGAGAAACACTGGGCCTGGTCTCATTCCGAGGCACTTGGAAGCTACTCTGGACGAATGCTGTCTGTAGCACGCGATGGCTAGAAAGTAACATTCCGGTGTAGCACTAAAGCACTCTCACCTCTACTTTGGTCACATGTGCATGTGTACAGAGGGACAGCGGGGAATGTCACAGTCTTATAACTCCAGGGTTGCCGGTTCGAAGTTTGGCCCCGCCCTCTTTCTATGAGAGAGCCTCATTCTGAAATCACATTTCCTTCACACAGTTGAAAAACAAGCTGAAATTTAAGGTGTGGACTTCAGTGTCTTTTATAACCATATATAACCATATATAATCATTGAATGCACATTCTGTAAACAAGTGCTTGGATGGGTCAGATAAAGACAGAGATTATCTGTTTTGTCAACACAGACAGCCGGATGGGGGACAAGCTCCCAGCAATGAATGTGAGTGCTTAAGTGAGTGACGTAGGAATTTATCGTCTGAACAGATAAAGCAGAGGGTGGGTTTCTACGATACTGAGGGAATGACAACAAACAGGCATGGCGACATAGCTAAAATTGTGCCGTCTTGCGCTGACGTCACGTGGGATTTTGTTACACCTCAGAGAATGAAGTCGACATCTATGTAGAGACAAAGAAACAAGGTGAGGAGAGCCTAAGCCGGGTTCGGCTGTAGTGTCTCTGATGGGTCTATTCAGGGTTACAGGCTGGCCAGCCCGGGGCGAAGGGCTGAGCATCAATTTTTAATACCGCATATTTTTTCCCGGAATCGACACAGCTGCTGTGCGGCTGCCGCTGTGGCCTCTCACCTCCAGGGCTGCGGCTTTGAGTCTCACTTCCTGTGTGTGTGTCTGCAGTCTGTTGGCTGCCCCCTTGTCACGCAGGTTTCCTCCAGCTACTTCAGGTTCTGTCAGCAGACCTGAAGCATTACGCCAATTAGCATCTCTAAATTGCTTGTAGTAGCCCACATTCCACCAGGCTGCTGCTGTACGTCTTCAATTTTTCCGACCCCTCACATTCGCTTGTCCTCTTTGCATCTGAAAGAAAATTCAAATGGCTAAACTTATCGCCAATTGATCTGCTAGCTAACTAACCCCCCCCCCCCCCCAGTCCGTAGATCAGCCTGTGAACATCAAAAAGTTGGGAACCCCTACCTTATAGTATACGTGTCTTGGAATGGACTAGCGTCCCATGACTAAGATAAGCAGTTATAGGATGAATGGATGGACCTGTTTAAATCCCATGGATGTGGCTTGAGGTCCTTAAGGTCTTCAGAACTGAGGCAGCTCAGTATTCATCAGTTGACAGTCAGTGGTGTTTGCGTGACTCAGGCTCCATGATCACTGTTGAGGTGGAGCTGGCAATGAACGAGCCTGTTCTGTTTTCTCGTGCCCACGGCATACTGTCTGTTGCTACATGTTTTATGGCACAATTCCACTCCAAAATATCACACGTAGTTGGGGAAATGGGCAGCCACCGCACGGCGATTCCCACATAACCCGATACATCCGGACGGAAAATGTGACCATGCCAGCGCGGGTCGCTGACGACAGAGCACCGCGGTTCCGTAAGTCACATAACGTATCGGTGTCCTTTCCCTTTCTGTGGTGCCGGACGGGAGACATCTTAGCCGATGTACATGTAGCAGATATCGATTGTCAGCGACCTGGCCTTCGTTCTCGGAGTGGAAGGCGGTGGATGGAGAAGGAAGACGCGCCCGGTGCCGGCGCGCCCGGAGACATGCAGTCGGCCAGGTTTATCCTGAGACTCGGCCTAAATAAGCCGAAAAGCTATATCTGCTATAAATTACGGCGCACTTTTCAGGACGTAGCTGACAATGGCACTCAAGCCTTCCCGTCTCCACGGCGACACGACGGCAAGCTGCCCGGCGACCCCTGCAGGAGGAGGAACGGCTACGTGCAGCCGGGGGGGCCAGAAGGCACGGAGGACACGGGACAGGTAGGGGCGGCAGCTGGGTGGGAGGGGAGGGCGCTGCCTCTCAGAGTCACCTGTGCAGCGGCACTCCCGAAGTGACTCACTCTGGGTCCTGTGTTGTTGTGATGTTAATGCTTGCCGGAATGGAGGATGTAAGTGAAATTAGAGGTGGCCTTCCTTCTAAACTTTTAGGTTCAAGATATGTTTGCTTGTTTTATGTAGAGTACATGGAATGTATCAAAGAAGCGTACCAATAGGAAGGCTCTGAGAGGCTGGGTCCGTGGGTCCCGGGATATGCTCAGACCCGAACCGCAGTGCCCAGGCCACTGTGATCCTGCACCAGGACAGCGCGTTCCTACTGTATAGCACTGGGGGCTGGGGGGGGCGGGCTTTGCAGGGGCACAATCCCCACGAGGGGGTGGGGGCTGGGGCCAGCTTACTGTGTTGCAGAAATGTGATACTAGGCCTGCATTTGGGGTATTTATATAATTATTTGTTAGGGTTGCTGTTTCTTAGCTTCAGGTTATTAAAATTCTCTGCGCACACTCACACACACACACACACACACACACACACACATATACACACAGTCCATCTATTCCTTCAATTCTATGGGCATAACCTTAAGCTCTACTCAGCCCCAACTTTAACCAAAAGTAACCAAACAAAGATTTCAGCATTTTTAGTTTTTTAATTGCAGTCACAGATTTTCATAAAATAGGGGCTAGGGTTAGGGTTATCACAAACACACACACACATTTTCACAAACACACATGCAAGTATTCTCACGTGTGTGAGACTCACACGCGCATACACATGTACCTGCACATAGATCAAATACGTAGGTCAGATACATTAAATAAACACACAAACTCTCACCTGCATTCACAAGCACACACCCTTGTGGAAACAAATACGTGCATGCGTGCACACACGCGGACGCATACACCACGCCCCATGCCTGTGGATTCCTGAAGCGGCTTCTCCCGTGTTCCATAGCACGCAGTTCCTGCAGTCAACGGGGTGAGGGAGGCACTGCCCCAGAGGCCCCCTGGGGCAGACCGGGCCATGCAGGGGGCGGGGCCAGATGGCCAGCAGGAAGTGATGGCACACGAATGGACCGTCAGTCACTTGAGGGATGAGATGAACTACATCCGAGCGGTGAGTGTGATGGGTGACGCCCCCCTCCCCCACCGACCAATTGTAGACCTGTGTAATCAATTTTCCATTCGTTTTTGCTGTCCAATTTGCTAATTCTTTTGGGCTTAAATTCTGGGCCCCCTAATGAAATGTCACCCCCACCCAATTTTACACAATTTTATGAATTCAAAGGAAGTTGCAAAGTACGTGGCCCCTTGGATCTGCCAGGGTGTCCATGGCCCTGACTAGTTTTGCCAAAACTTAATTTGAGATTGCATGAGAAAGCCCATTCATCAGCCTTCCGACTGCTAACCCAGACTGAGCCATGGGGGCCAGGAGCCTGACGCAGGCAGCACAGGGCATCGGGCTGAGGCACACCCTGATGGGATGCCTCTTAATCACCGGGCCCCCCCATGGGCAACTGAGAAACATCAGCTCACTTAACTGCATATCTGTGGACCGTGGGATATAGTAGGAGGAGACCTACACGACACAGGGGGAACATGCGGACTTAGGATGCAGATTCCCAGCTGTGGAGGTGCGAGGACACAGTGCTAACTGCTAAAGCAGCCCTGCCCCCTATCTGAGGATGCATTGAAAATATCAAGCTGAACGTGAAATGAAAATGATAAATGTGTCCCTGTTCATTTTTACGAAAACCTGGGCCCGTATTCTGGCTTCCTGTGCACCTCATACTGTTGTCCACCAGCTGACTCCACCCCCGCCCCCCACCTCTGATGGTTAGGAGAGCAGCGTGTCCCTGCCCTAAGAGGACAGCCAGCTCCTCTGGCACAGGGCCCCTTTGTTGAACCACGGGAGGGATCTGCTATTTTTACGTTGTCTGAGAAATCTGTTAAACGTTTATCTCGAAGTCCGTCGCCTCCTTGACCTTGTCAATAGACCCGGTCCTAAGTTAAAACCCTCAGGACGCCGTATCCTCTCTTTGACAGGTGAGAGACTCTCTGGAGAAGGTGCGTGAGAGGATGTACGGGCAATTTGGTGGAATGCAGCAGTCAATGCAGAAGCTGTCACAAGACATCAAGGTAACACGCCAAGCTGTAGGTCTCAGGGCCGCCTTCGAGTGAAACTAGGCCGAAATGGACCAGCTGTGAGGAGTACATGATCTCGTCTGGAGGTTTTGTGTTTGATCTTTGTGGTGGCCCGGTGCATCATGGCATACCTTGCCTCAGGCCGCCAATGCCCAGAGGCAAGACCTGGAGGCTCAGGTGAGGGTGCGCACCACGGCCATGGAGAGCTTGGACCAGATGAACAGCTCCCTCTTGTCAGCCAACATCAGTCTACAGGTACGCTCAGCGTAAAATCACAGTGCTGTCCTAACACCACACACGCTTCCGTCTGCAATGATGAGCCCAAACAAACTGAGAAAAGCCAGAATGAGTGGGACTAAACCCAAAAAATGAAATCCAAACCCAGAGGGCTGAGCCCAAACAAACACGGCTAAACTAAACACATGGTGCTAAGCCCACGATAGATAGATCGAAACCAAAACAAATGGGGTTAAGCCCAACTCGATGGATGTGAGCCCAAAACAACAGGCCTAAACGCAGGAAGACAGAGCCGAGTCCTACCAGACAAGGCCAAACCCAAAGAAACAAGTGCAGACCCGAGCAAACAAGCATAAAACCAAGTGAACAATCCCAGAAAGGCCTCTTTGTTTTAATTAGTGTCCTTGTGTCTTAGTGCTTTCATTTTATTAGCTTCATTACTTATGTTGTGAATTAGCTGTCAGGCTCACTGTCCCCCCTGCACCCCCCCCCCCTCCCACGTCCTGCTTTCCATTTCCTGCCAGGGCTCGCTATTTCCAGCATGTGCTTCACATGTGGGTTATAAGCGCCCCACGGCCTCGTCCCACTGGGGCGAGAGAAAGGCCCTCAGCCGGACAATCTTAGCAAAGAGCGAGCAAATGACAGGCCGCTCCGTCCAGAGTGCTGATTTCAGTGACACTCAGTAACGCAGCAAATCGCAGGGTAATGCTGCATAAAATGAGGCTGATATTTGGGGTATATTTTGGGGGGGGGGATATGGGGGAGGGCTGAAGGCTGGACACTGGCTGTGTTTTGAGTAGTTCTGGGCTGTGCCAGCCTCAGCCACATCGCAGGTTGGGCTTTTTTCCCAGTAAATGTGTCGGTTTTAGCCCTGACTGTTTCCACCTCTGATTCGGTAGCTGATGGGGGAGGGGGGTCCCTTTTGCAGAAATCCCTGCTAGAGAATTGCCTTGACCGTGTGGAGAAGCAGGATGAGCTGAAGACCCTGCGGAGCACCTGCCGCCAAGCTGAGAGCAAACTGCGGGCGAGGGAGCGGGAGCTGGCCTCCGCCCGCGCCGAGAACCAGGCCCTCCGGCTGCAGGTACGAGGCAGGGGGAGGCTGTCCAGCAGGGGGCAGCACTGAGCCAAATGGTGCGGGGGGCCGCGTGGCTGGGGTGAGCGACGGGGGGAATGAGGATGGAGATGGGAGGGGAAGCAAGAAGCGGTGCCCAGCATGGTGTCCACAGCAGTCCACCACACAAAGCCAGGGCTTAGATACACTCCCCCTCAAGTATCCCTGCGATACGTTAATGTGGGTCTCCCATAGAGGGCGCCGGTGAGCCACTGACCCTGCCAGGCTGGCCAGAGGCAAGCTCTGCCTCTGTTTACTTCTGCTTTCCTGGTTGTCATGATGAGCTCACTGCGGCTCGTCCCGCTTGCCCATATTTCAGGGTGGTATCGACTGACAGCACTTGGATCGCAGTTCAAATTCCAAAGAGTTATGGCTGGTCTGAATCCAACTCTTCTCTCCCTTTAACACCTTATTGGCCAACAATTTATGGCTATGAAGTTCCTTTGTATGTAAGGCATGTTAGTATGCTATGATACCATCATATTATCATTCATATATTCATCATTAATATAATAATGTGCTCCTCCTGCGCTGTAATATATATATTAATATACTAGCATATCTTTAATGTTTGTAAACTCCTGTGAGGAGGCAGTGAGTGTGTGCTAGTCCGCCGTCCCAACCCAGCGGGTGGCCCCCTCACGCTGGTCCCCGACCCGCTTCTCTGCCTGCCTTAGATAGAATCGTCCCAGGAGGCCAGCTCCCAGGCGCTGCAGGAGGCGTCTGAGAGGCTGCAGAGCCGCCACGAGGAGCAGCTACGGGAGGAGCAGCGGAGGCACAGGGAGGAGATCGAGGCGCTGCAGGTACAGGCCCGGGGAGGCGCAGGCAGGGCGCCTGGGGGAGGGGCCGGGGTCACGGGGTCACCGCAGACCCCGCTCACTAACTGAGGCGCTCGCCCCCGAAACCCAGGCCCAAATCGACAATTACGTGAAGCGTCTGGAGGAAGCAGAGATGAAGGTGCGGACGGCGGAGGCCAAGATTGCGGAGAAGGACAAAAGGATCAGCGAGGTGGAGCGGCTGCTGGACTGCATGGGGCAGGTAAGCCCCCTGGCCCCGCCTTGCCGTTTTCACTTACTGACCTTTATCCAAAGGGAGCTAAAGTCTTAAGTAATTTACTTTTAATGGAATCATTCAACTTTTTACACAAGGGTTTGCTCAAGAGTTCTTGTGGAATTTGAGCCGACGCCCTTCGGTTTATGAGACCTCGTTCTCAACTGTGATGCTGCCTAGTGCTAGTGGCTGTAAAAAATGGCCACGTAACTGGGCCCTGAGAGCGGCCGTGTTTGTGTTTCAGCCGCTCTTTCTGTTCCGAGCGAGCCGGCGCGGTCGAGCTGGGTTTCTGTTTATCATTTGTGCGTGTTTTGTTTGTCTAAGGAAAAAAGCCACCTGCTGGGGAAGCTGCAGGAGTGCGAGCGGCGTCTGCACGCCCTGGAGCAGCAGACCGAGCGTGTGGATGAGGCCATCTTCAACAAGTGCGAGCAGGAGAGCTGGCCAAGATCTGCCTTTTTTTTTTTCAGAAAGCCTCGTTTGCAGAGATGTCTGATGCTTTTCAACCCACCCCCCCCCACCTTCCCCCAGGTCTCAGAAGCTGGAGGACGAAGCTGCAGAATTACGGGAGAGGATTAAACATCTGAACGACATGGTGTTCTGCCAGCAAAGGAAGGTGAAGGCCATGATTGAGGAGGTGAGGAGGCACAGAGGAGGTGAAGGTGGAGGGCATGTTTGAGGAGGTGAGGAGGCACAGAGGAGGTGAAGGTGGAGGGCATGATTGAGGAGGTGAGGAGGCACAGAGGAGGTGAAGGTGGAGGGCATGATTGAGGAGGTGAGGAGGCACAGAGGAGGTGAAGGTGGAGGGCATGATCGGGGAGGGAGGTGTCATACACAGCAACGTGGAGTGAGCCTCATGTTAGAGAAGGAGGACGTCTGAGGAGGAGGTCTGTCTCAAACACACAGGCCAACAGCGACTCTCCCTGCTTACCTGCTCAGGGCCCCTTGGCACATGTACTATGACAGCTCCTCCACATATGGCTGTCAGTCTGCTGTCCTCTCGAGCTCCTGTTAGATCTAGGACTATATTTACAGAGGGAATGTAATAATAGAAACAACAGTCGACGTTACTGAGGCGGTCTGACCTGTTCCTCGTCTTCTGTGGACCTGCAGGTCGAAATATTGCGGGCTACAGTGGCAGAGAAGGATCTGTTCATCAACGAGCTCCTGGACAGAATCGCTGCAGCAGAGTCCAAGGTAACACCGTTCGGACCAAAATGCGCAACCGTGCGGTCGGATCCTCCTGGAGCCTGCTCACTCATTTGGGCACGCTCTCTGAATGTGAACGCGGCCTTCTGCTTCCTCTGCAGAACAATGCCAAACGTGTGGAAACCAAAGATGTCGGAGTGGGCTGTGATCTGCCCCTCAGGTATGGAGCACGATGCCAGAACGCCCACTTCTTCTTTGGCAGTGACAGTGAAGCCTTTGTTTTGAAGTGTTTCTGTATTGTTGGGGCAGGCCAGAGGCTCGGCCTCAGGATGAGCGGCAGGCCGGCCCGGTCAGGTGGAGCCCACAGCTGTCCAGCCGAATCGAATCCAGCCTTCTCAGGTACTCCCCAAAGCAGTACAGCTTAATGCTGCAGTCCAGGTCTTCGCAGACAGCCAGTGCCAGTACCAGCCCCACGCGATCTGCTGGAGACCCCCAAAATCTTGCACAGCCCAGCCCACTTCAGCAGAGCTCAGTACAGGCCCCGCCGCGCTCCTCAGGCCAAGAAACAGCCCCCGTACCACCATCCAATCCGGGCACGACCTCCAGTCCAGCAGAGACATATTCACCAAGCAAAAAACTGTATGACATCACAGAACACACAGAGGCGGAATGAGTCACAGCAGCTTGGCATCTCACTGCAGCACGTGGCTCCAGCCTCCTTCACCAGTATTTCCAGTTTCGAGCTGAAGAAGAAAAGGTTTGATTTTTCAAGTCTTCATTTGTTTACATTGCAGTTTGCAGGAGTTAAATGCATACTTTAGTATTTTTTAAATAAATAACTGTAAATAGTTTTTTTTTTTTCATTGTAAATAAATTTACAGATAGTATTTTATGCATTTGTTTTGTTTACATAAGTGGAATGGTGTCATGGAAACCTAAGGCTGTAAAAATTTGTACATTTCTATTATCAAGTTATAAAGAAAAAATATGCATAGAAAATAAAATATTTTATTATTACTAAAAGCTTTAGGCTTTCTTGGCGTTCATGTGCTATGTATGTATATAGTTTAAAAGTGTAAATTGAGATGTGAAAAGGAGAATGTGCTCATTGAAAAATATTACAACCTTGAATGAATGCAATGATAAAACTGAGCCATGGTTTAGTCAGGTGTGAGCAGTCAGGTCTGAATAATGACCTGAATCACAAAATGCCCAGGCCAAAGCACATGTAAATATGGCCAGTCCAGTGCCTCTCAGTGAGTTCTTTTCTATTTTTGTATTACAATTTGCGTTTATTGTTATTATAAAAATCTGTATATCCGCTAATGTTAACCATTAAAACTGCATTTGAAATGCTGACCCGTGGCAGTGTTTCTTGTCAGTATGGGTAACAGGCACGGCAACAATGTTCGATACCAACAGGTGGCGACATATTCCTATCAGCGAGAAACTTTCAAGTTTGGTAAATTATTCTTTATTCACACGGATGCAATAAGGATTGTACTTGAACGCATCAAGAAAATAAACATAAATTATAAAAGAACACATATAAAATGCATATTACATATTTATGAACTGTAGTTGATGGACGTTTTCTGCATTGTGTTTACTGTACTGTACTAAAGTGGCACTACGTGGGCGGCACATACCCACAGGGTTGGGGGTGCGAATAAGGCCTCCGCTCTCTCTGTGTATGCTGGGAGGCCAGCTGGTTTCCCATAGTTCAGTGTTTTTTAACTTGTAGGTCGCCAAACGAATTTCGGTTGGGTTGCAGAATGCTAGTTTAAAAAAATAACTCGTACTGTCCTGCCATTTACCACCCCATCCCCCGGGAATTTTTGTGCTGAATAAGGAATGATGTGGATTCTGAGGCTAAACCACTTGATAACCTCTACCATATAGTATGATGGTAAGGTTTTGTGCGTTATTTATGGCGTGCGGTGGAGTGGCATCCCATCCGGGGTGTACCCCAGCGTTGTGCCCTGCGCTGCCTGGCAGAGGCTCCTGGGTCTCCCGCGGCCCTGGCGAGAATTACGGTTAGAAGACGGATGGAAGGATGGATGTTATATGCTGGTTGTATTCACACTCCAAGACAGTAGGTGGCGATGTGCAGTATGTATTTAGTCAAGCCAACATTAAAGATGCGGCAAGCTGCCGCAGAATAGCTCGGCTTCTCTCTGGCACTTCCGGCCTGACTTCCGGAATGCGCTCGGCAGGTTTCAGCGATCCTCCGGGAGCCGGTGGTGTTGTTAGTGTAAGCGCGCTTTTCACTTTACTGTCATGTCCTGTTCGTGGACAGAACGGCAGGGACAAGTCGGAAATCTTCAGGGCAAGAGTAAAGAAGAGCTTTGCGAAATATTACGGCGACAGGAGAAGCTACTTAGTAACAAGTGAGATGTTTTGCTCCTTAGCGGGCTGGAAAGCGGGAGAAGTGTCGCTTGCAGCTCGCTGTCTGTTTGCACAGGCTTGTAACGGGAGATTCCAGAAAGGCTGGAAGAGAATATTTCTGACCTTTGTGACGTGCGATCAGTCACCGATAGCTCCATTTCACATGCTTGTTTAATAATTACGTACCTGCACGTAAATGTGTTTAAAAATTGCCGATCACTGTTTTTCTAGTAGTGTGAGCATCTTTACTGAAATCTTTAATATCTATTATACATTTTATGCCGACCATACTAACCCCCTACCTTCGTTGTTTAGAAAGTGGTTAATTACTGAGATTTTAACAGCGTTTGTTTTGTGTGTTTGTTTTTAAAGGACATTTGTTCAGTCCCTTCCAGATAAAGGAAAGAAGATAACAGACTTTGTACAGAGACTTCGTCTGGCTGTTGCCAAAGATGAGGTAGAGGAGAAAAGACAGGACCTGCTGGCAGCTGTGAAGACTGAGTTTCAGTCTAAATATCAGCAAGCTTTGGCGCAGAGGCAGCCTGGGAGCCATGACACTGAGTCCGGCCCAGAGCTTTCCGAGACATCCCAGAATATCATGGCACATGGAGATGTGGATTCTCCCAGTGTACATCTGGGGGTATGTGTACAGGAAAGTGCTAATACTAATAGGCTGAAAGCTTCCCCCAACACTACCGCTCTCCATGTGGTTGGCATGGCGATATGTGACAGGGAATCCGGCAGCTTGGAGGTGGAGAAGGACATCGCAGAGGCGTTCGAGAGGGTCACTCTGTCCGAGGACGAGGCTGACCCCAGCCTGTCGAAGGCCAGATTGTGTCACGGGGTGACGGACAATCCTTTCTGGGGAGTGGAGTCACAGAAAAAGCCACACTGTGTGGCGATTGTAGAGAGGACCGAGATGAACGTGTCAATGAGGAAACCGAAGTTTAAGCCCAACCAGTAAGCTGATTATGATTCATATTCATGCTGTCATTTATGGACATCCGTGATGCCAGTGGGATGTTGCTGACTCTGCAGTCGACTCTGTGTTCCCAGGCCATTTCTAAAGGGCGACGGCTCACCGGGTGGCTCGCCCCCATCTGCTCAGTCGCCGGGGGCTGTGTCGCCGCTCTCCGCCGAGGCCCGGAAGCTGCGGGACCGGAAGCACCTGGACGACATCACGGCAGCCAAACAGCAGCCGCTGCAGCACAGCCCCGCACTGCTGCTGAGCCTGGACGAGTCTGCAGCTCTGCTGCGTGAGCAAACCCGGAAGTACCAGGTGGGTGGTGCCGTGCCACCCCTGCCGCCTCTGACACCCAGTCCCGGGGCGGCCTGCCGCCGCTGCATCCTGTGTTTTCACTGCAGCCCAATTCATTGGCTTAACTGCTTCAGTAATTAGTAGATGTCTTCAGTTTTTATGTTTCCCCGAGATCTTCCGCTTTATAATGCGGGCTTGGGCAGTAATGCAGTATACACTGACAGTATACACTGAGCGCTGTATAGTGTCTGGGCTGTGTGACAGTATGACATGGTAGTAACCCCCCCCCCCCAGGTCTGCTATAGTACAATATAATACAAAGCAGCGGTCAGATGGGTTATTTGTACATTGCATATGAAATATCCTATTTATTGATATTTGCTGCAGTAAGGTGTTGGAAAGAGTGCTGTTTAAAACCAAAGTGCCACTAACCATAAATACTTTACGACCATAAGGTCGG
>JAODKL010000009.1:8374105-8384733 GCA_026780765.1 Petrocephalus schoutedeni
GCAGTAAGGTGTTGGAAAGAGTGCTGTTTAAAACCAAAGTGCCACTAACCATAAATACTTTACGACCATAAGGTCGGGGCCCCTCTGGTTAGTGCAGACACTGGTTTCTCCAGGGGATTGCCGAGAGTCTTGGCATCGGAGAGGAAAAAATAAAATATGAGTGTTAAAAAAAAAAAATCAATTTTTTTCCCCTGGTTGGCCAGGAAGCTCCAAGACTTCACACATGATGTATGCTTTGGTCAAGCATTCGCTCTGCATTCCCGGCACAATGACCATGGTGTGTTTGCCAGGTTGCACACTTTTGACATTGTGTTTTTTCATGTTTCTCACCTTCTCTCCTTCATTCTCATTTTTGTTTTTTGTTTTTTCCCTGGACACGAAAAGTGCAGAATGACTTCATTTGTCTCAATGGCCTTTTACAGCTACGATTCCCGTGTATCACACTCTCACCCCAATTAAAACCAACCCTGCCTTTTTTGCTTGCTTACAGCAAAGTTGCATTCCTATGGGATTTGTTTAAATAACACTTTTGATTTATGCTCCTATCATAGTTTGTTTGCAGATTGTTGCGTTTGTTTGCAGATTAACGGGCCTTGCGCCGTAGCTGTTTACAGTTATCTGCACATGCACTATGCATCTCAATCTCCCCTTTAAATAGCTCATTTAAAACCATTTTCTCCCATTTTCTTCATCTTCCAGACTAATTGGCATTAGTCAGGTTCTCTGTTCATCCTGGCAGTACACCACTAGAGGGCAGCTCTGTCCACTTGCGCGAAAATTACAGTCAAGTTACAGTAATGAGGGAAAGTGTAAAAGCTCTGCTGCTAGGTACTTAGTGACATCACTATCTAGGATGGGGGGCTTTAGAGACCACCTAAATCAGGGCAGATTTGTCCAGTACAGATTTATCCACAGCAGGTCAGGGAGGTAGGTACTTGGTGTTTTTTTTTTTGGCCTTATATCTAAGATGTTTGCTTGTTTGTGACACATATACTGCACTCTGCTTGTCCCCAGACAGGTGGCCTCTGCTGCCTGTAGGTGGAAAATGAGTTCAAGAGACATGCAGGCATGCTTCTGCATTCACATGAGGGAGCCAGCAGGTGGCAGAAGTGGCACTTAAGTCATCGTGCTGGAAGCTCTGGTGGCCCGGCTGTCCCTGCTCCATATCTGGGGCTGCCTGTTACATCACAGAGGAGGATGTTGGGAGGGCTGCATGGTGAGACATGCTGTGTCGAATGTGTGGGACTGCACCGGACAGGTGTGGGGCGAGCAAGCTTTGGTCACAGAAACTCTGCAAGCCGCGGGACGGGATGAAAGCAGCGAGGCATGCTGGGTATTGTAACCGGCATGTCAGTCACGAGGCGTCAGTGGTGGAAGTCATTTTTGTGCGCCTGTCTTCCAGTGTGATGTAGGGCACGGTGCATGAAGAATGCGGCGGTGGACGGCTGTCTCTCATGGCGGCTAAGCTGCGCCTTTCTCCCATGCACTCCTGCCCAGGTCCACCCGAGGGTCACACGGCACAGGTCGCCCCCCGATGGCGGGACAAAGACCTGCCCCTCATCATCGGGCTCCTCGACCCTGTTCTTGTCAAGCGCCCACAATGGCGGCCGCATGGGAATCTTGGCATGACAATGAGCGGGCGGCAGCGCCTTTGGAGAGGAGCGGCGTGGGCCGAGGTCTCGGGTCCGCTGCCGCGGCCAAAAAGCTGCCAGCGTCCCGGCCGCTCCGCGTCTAGGCTGGCAGCGTATTAAGCGGCCAGGGCCGGGGCCTGTCAGAGCCTCGTCACTGCGAGGAAGCCGCCACCATGGGGACTCTGCGCCGTTGCCAGGACACCGTAGGGGTGAGAAACTGAAGCCTTTGGCCCAGCATCTTGTGTAATAATGAGGAGGAAAATTCCTATTCTTGTAATCTGACTAGTGTAATAACAACAATATGTTTTCGCGTGTTATTTCTTGCTCTCTGTTCTGGGTTTAAATGGTTACAGAAATCACTTAGGAAGCAAAGCATTTTTTTACTTCAGGTTGACGGGGGATTAAAAAAAAAAAAGTGTTGCAGAAAGCTGCTGGTCCAACAAAAAACAACATTGTCTAATATCTTGGTCACTTTTCTCGTTCTACTGGACTTCTTCTGGCTGTTAGAACTGAACTGGTTTCATAAACGTTCCTTTGGATGAACCATGAAGTGTGGTGAAATTCCAGTCCAGTCCAGAGTGCGAAGATCTCGGGAGTGTTTTGCAGCCCACACTTTTTAAAAAATTTCAGCTGGTGTCTGTGGGGGGGTGGGGGGGGACAGGCCTGTCACCAGACAGACTCTGAATGCAAGAGTGTAAAATAATATACTTATTTTTTTGTTTGCATTCCAACTAAGTGAAATCATGCCTCTTCTTTTCTGGACACGGCTGACATGTACCAGAAGTGTAAATTAGCAGTTAGTCAGGGAGCCAAGCCAGACGTTTCAAACTGAGAGTAGTAACTTCGTTTAATGGTCATGAAACACAATCGGCAGAATGTCAAACATCATTATCGCTGGCGTTAGCTATAATTTTGCAGGTGTGAAGGGGGGAGGTGGCTGTGTAGGGATCTTTTAGAACAATGGTGCATTGTGGAGTGCCTTTCTCGCATTCGTGCGATTGGGGTTATGGCGGGAAAGATGCAGCGGGGAACAGAGTGAAGTGTGTTTCCTAGGGAGAATGTCTTATATGAGGTCAGTATTGGGTAATAGAATCGGTCCCCCTGTAGGCTTTGTGTCTTACAAGCGTGGTAAAACCATGCAGTAAAACGGATGTAATCCCACTTAGCTGAGCTCATAACACTTAATGGCCCTCGGCAGGGAACCGCAGGCCTGTTTAAATACAAATTTCTGTCCTTGTTACGCTGTGCTTTTGCTGTCTCTCGCTGGACGGGCCTCACTCGGAACGCGGCTTTGTGCGGGGCCGGGGAGTGTGTGTGCGCGCCTGTGTGCGCGTCTGTGTGCGGGGGGTGTTCCTCGTTTGTTCGCCTGTCTCGGGAACCTCAGCCCAGACAATGGGCAGCATCATCGTTGCCTGGTCTCTTCCCGTCCCTCGGCTGGAGAGCTGGACGTCTTCTTCCAGCGCGCCCGGTGCCGCCAGCCAAGAGGCGATTATCTTAAGCGGTTCAAAACTGTCAGCATTAATGACTGCAAATGAGACTTAATTTCTGCCCCTGTCTCCCGCTCATTCTTCCCCCGCTTCAAGCCGCCATTCAGCTTCGCTCTCCGTTGTCTAATTTTATGGTCTATTACTGCTCAGGCTTCCCTGTTTCTTTTTTGTTTTGTGTTTTTCTTTTACCACTGAGCCGCCTGGTGCTTCACGGGCTCCATCCCAGGCCCCCCGACTCTCACCCTCCCGTTATCAGTCATTTGAAACCTGCTACTAATTGTGGGTTTTCATAACGGGGCGATGGTGTGGGGTCCGTGCCTGGTGTGTGTGTGTGTGAGTATTCCTATAACAGCCATGCACAGCACACTGTCACTCATTCTCCCTGCCAAAAAAAAAAAAGGTCAATAAAAAAAGAAAATTAGTCTGATTTGGATTAAATTTGCTGGTCCTTTGATTTGATCTGAAGTCACGGCGGAGTGGCGCGCTTCGCTGCTGTGGACGCAGGCTCTTTTGCCCCCATCGTGTTATCGTTACTGTTGTTGTGATGGGATCTGTGTACTTTGGTCTGCGAGATCCCTCTGTGTAGCTCTCGCTGGTGACATACGCACGCAGGAATCAGGGTTGTGCCGCGGAGGCCTCGGCGATCGCCGGCCCGAGTCACAGAGCGGCCTGCCGCTGTAATAAATGCATCTTCACACGCTGATAACCACCGGCGAGCCGGATGTGCAACAAGATCTGGAAGCTGTATGCGGAAGAGACGTCAGTGCGAGTCTGCAGGGGGCTGCGTGAAAGAGCTGCATCATCACCACTCTGCTGCCAGTCGCTGCTGTAACTGGCACCAGCAGGACTGAAATGGGAAGCGGTGATCAGATCTAAACTGAGTGTTAGAACAGAAAAAGACAGGTGTGTGTGTGTGTGTGTATGTGTGTGGGTTTGCATAGATCACATCTGAGGCCCAAAATCTCCCCAAAGTGTGGTAAAACCGGAAATTTTGGGAACATCTTTTCAGGTCCCCATTTGGATAACCTCAGTTTTATAAAAATCTGTGAATGCAATCAAAAAAACTAAAAATGTGAAAAGCCTTGTATTTGGGTTGGTTACTTGTGGTTAAGGTTAGGGCTGGGTAGGGGTTAAGGGTGTCGTGACTGGGATTAGAGTTTTTCCCATAAAAATGAATGGAAGGTCCCCATTTAGGTACGTGAGAGTCTGTTTGTGTGTGTGTGTGTGTGCGTATGTGTGTGAGATGGAGTATCAACAGAATTGATCATTCCGGGGTTTCGGATCTGTTATTGCATTTCACTTTTTATATCATCATCTCTGGCAGATTTTTAAGCACATGGATTTTAAGACAAAATGCCACACCCTTATTTGTGTATAGCCATAATGAAGTGAATGGGAAAGGCACAAACATTACAAGTTTATTTTTTTGGGACAGTTGTATGGTGGCACATCTATGGAAAAGTTTGAATACACTAATCAGCCATAATATTATAACCGTCTGTCTAATATTGTGTAGGTCCCCCTTCTGCCACCAAAACAGTTCTGACCCATTGAGGCATGGGCTCCACAAGACCTCTGAAGATGTCCTGTGGTACCTGGACATTAACTAAAGATCATTTTATGCTCTGTAAGGCACAAAGTGGGGCCTCCATGGATTAGACTTGTTAGTCCAACATGTCTCCCAGATGCTTGTATCAAAATACTTTGAACTCTTCTTCATGTTCCTCAAATCATTCCTGAACAATTTTTGTAGTGTGACCGGGCACTTCATCCTGCTGAGAAAGGCCACTGCCATTGGGGAATGCCATTCTCGGTCTGCAACAATGATTAGGTAGGTGGTATGTCAGAGTAACATCCACATGAATGCCTGCACTCATCAGACCAGGCCACCTTCTTCTGTTGCTCCATGGTCCAGTTGTGACGCTCTCATACCCCTCATAGGTACTTTCGGCAGCAGACAGGGGTCAGCATGGCCACTCTGGCTGCACTTGTGCATTCTGACACCTTTCCATCAGAACACATTAACCTCAATAAATGACTGTTCACTTGCCTATTATATAATGACACCCTTGACAGGTGCCATTGTGACAAGATAAACAATGTTATTCACGTCACCTGTCTGTTATTTTAATGTTATGGCTGATCGGTGCATTTATTATCACCTTCCTGGAAGTGGAAACAGGAGAAAAACTTTAAAAGCCTCACGCACTGTGCTTGGAAACGCTTGTCTTTCCTGTGTGATTCCCTGCAGGTGTCACACCAGAAGAGTTTGGGCGGTCGGTGATGGCGCATTTTACCCCTCTGGGTTTCACTGCTTGGCGCACTGCGGGCCGGAAAGGCCAGGTTGCTGTCTGTGCCAGTGGAACACTCATGGGTATTAGCCGGATGTGGGAGAGACCCATCCAGGCCATCCAGGAGAGAAACGTGGTTCAGCTCATCTATTCCAGGCAAAGACCCGAAAACCGTACTGGTTGGGGGGCACTGGAAGGCGGGTCTCTCAGCAGGGGTGCGGAGTCAGACCCTCTCTCGCTCCCTTCCCCGCAGCCAGAGAAATATGTCAGCGTGGACAGTTGTTGAAATGCCTTTAATGACACAACATAATCCCAGAGTCCCGCTGAATTAACACCTCCACTGGGGATAATACATCCTGAGCCTACATCTGCTAGCCGTATAAATCTCCCAAACGAAAGCCCCTCGCTTGCCCACCCGCCCGCTCACTCTCTCGCACTGTGGAGGCCAACCCAGGCGTCCCTCCCCAGCCTGGTACTCGGCATCAATGGGGCGGACATCACCCCCTTCCCCTTATATTTTTTTTTCGACAGGAGTAGCACAGAACGGCTGTTATTTGCTCCCCGTTCAGATGGAGCATGATGGGCCTCCTGGGGCTTCTTGTGTTTCTCCGAAAGCGCCTATCATTCCCATTATCTAATCAGCCCCCCGCCTTTGGGACTCCTCCAGCTGAAGAAGGAGGAGCGTGGCTCGGGGGGCCCCTCGCGTCCTCAGCAACATGCCACCCAATTGGTCTGTCACCGCGCTATCCTCGCCTCCGCAGCCAGGGCTGGTTAGCCGCTGGCCTCCGAAATGTTATGAACTGAAACCAAGAACCAAAGAATGATAAAGCAAGTTGACTGTCCCTCCGGTAAAGGTTTATTTTCATAGAGATTCTTCTTTGCCCATGAAGATGAGTTTTTACACTATACTGTTTGGTAATTGTGCATTAATAATCTAACAGTAAGACATTATTCAGTTTGGAGTCTTTTCTATGAAGAATGGAATGTGAGTGACTGGCTGGGGCAGTGGGTCAGTTTGTGCCACTTCGTCTGTCGTTACCGATATCGGTAACCCTCTGGCTGAGGTCCCCAAGATGTGAGTTTAAAAGCCCTCTCTCCCTCCTTCCCTCCCTCCTTCCCTCTTTTCCTTCCTGTCCATTTCTCCTTCCCCAGCTGCTACTCTGTCCGTTTCGGGCTGCTACGTATCCCCGTCTGTCCCATCTGGCTGTCCGCTCGTCCCGCCCCGCATGGGGGTTTGAGTCCGTCCTCTGGGTGCTCACTGCACATTGAGAATGGGTTATAACACTGGGTGCCTAATAGTAATTGGGGGGACGGTTGCCATAACAGCGCCTTGAGTCAGCGCTCGTCTTACGTCTGCAGTCTGGGGGAGCCTGTGAAGGTCGTGTTGTTTAACCGACGGAGGCAGGTACCCTAAACTCACGGGGACACGGCAAGGTGACATCTGCTCTCTTACTCATCCTGCTCAGTGCGTAACTCAGCCCAGACCCGTCAGCGGCGCCATCAGGGGGATCTCAGAAACAAAACAACTGGCGACGAGACTCTGCCAGGAGGACAGGCCCAGCTGGAGCTTGGGCTCGAGGTCCAGTGTGACTGCTCTTTAATCCGGACACCTGCAAGCTATTTCATCCAGATTTACAGCAGGGGGAGTGCAGGGCGGAGTGGCTGCGGGGTCGGGGTGTCGGGGCTAGGGCACACGGGGAGGCACATGGGGAGCTGTGTCCCTCCACAACGACAGGGCAAACACTGCAGTTGGATGCCACCTGGCCGTTTGTATGCCTGCCCTCTGACCTTGGGTTGTCCATCAATAGGAGAGGGGGGCGTGGTTTGGGGGGCAGGGCTTCGACAGACCTTCATTCCCGCTCACAGCCTGCATGTGCTGCATCCATCTGGGGAATTCCTGGAACGCGGACCAGGAAGTTATCATTCAGGCCCCACTAGACCAAATTAGTGTCCTGCAGGTGCTAACATGTTGTAAGTGGCTTTGAGTGTCGATGGGTGAGTCTCTATTACGTTTCCATGTGACTCTGATTACTGCTGCGTGTTCCTCTCCATTTTGATATGGATATCACTTTCTCAATGTCCTTGTTGACTGAGCATTGCCATTTCCCGTTAGAAGAAGAGGAATGTGGGTGGACACAGCTATTGCTCACCACACGCTGCGAGAGGATCTCAGCATCCGGCTCTCTACATTCACCAGCAAGCAGCCCACAGCCAATCAGGTGATGCCAGACGCCCGCCGGTGTGATGTGAAAACCATTCGCTCTCTGATAGGTCTACATGCCACTTAAGGCACCTATGTCAATGTGTGTGGGCAGGCCTCTAACTCAAGGTGAATTCTTTGCCCCTCAAACAGTGCCCTGCATCATTCCTGTCTGCTCGGTGTTCTTATGGGGCGCTGTGTGGCTCCATGACCAGAAGGTTGTCGGTTTGAATCCCGGGGTTGGCAGACTAATGCTGCTGTTGGGCTGCTGAGCGAAGCCCTGAACCCTGAGCTGTGGCCCCCAAGCTTGCTCTCACCTGTGTATGTGTGTGTGTGAGTGTGTGTATGTGACTCATGGAGAGTGAGCTTTGACAGGCAGAAAGGGAAACTCCCCATGGAGCTGAATAATGTGCCTGTCTTCTATTGTACTTCTTGCATGTTTTCTTGCTCGATGCAGGGTGTTGAAATGTCCAGCTCTGCTGTTATATGACCCGTTAGAGTCGCGTGTGAACCGCAGGGCCCCCTGCTGCCCCCCGGCTGCCCCCCCCCCCGGCTGCCTCCCCGCTTGTTCCATCACCGCTGCCTGTCGGCTGTGCCCAGCGCCCCCCGTCCTGCCTCGCTGCATAATAATCCCAAACCGTTAAGCAGACTCCTCGCAGTCTGCCCAGGAAAGCCACGATCCACCGCCCCCCCGGCGCCCAATATCCATGGCTACCCCGTCGGGGGCTGCCTGATCCCTAGTGACATCACCAGGGCGACGGGGCCAGGTTCTGGGTGGAGGTCCAGGCCTGGCTGCCACGCCGGTGGCCCAGTCCAGCTGGCCCCGTGGCGGAGGGGCCCCGCACGCCATCCTGGAGCGGGCATGCCAGGGAGCGCCGGCGAGAGTGGGGTTCACATCTCGGGCATCGACTGCCGGGAAGAGGCTGGAAAAAGCCGGACGCCGCGTGTGGAAATGGGGCCGTAGCATGAGGACACACCCTGTCCCATGTGCCCCCGGGGAGCCTGGGCGCCGGGCAGGGGACACACTGGCTGGGATGCCAGTCCATCTAGCTGTGTGTCTTCAGCCTGCTGGCAGAAAACGCCATAAAAGAATATATGTATGTAAGGATGTACTAACTCCATGGGCAGCATCCAGGCCAGCAGCCCCGAGGTGCTGCCCCTGGCGCTACCCCCAAGGCACCTCATTGCCCCAACACTTACTTTAGGTCCTATATATCCTGTGCCTCCATTTCCTGCTGCCCCCTGCATGTGCGAGCCTTTACAGCAGCAGATATTCTGTGTACCGGAGTAAAGCCGGGACGTCAGGAAAGTGAAACGCTCAGTGTGTGGCAGGGCAACATCTGCTCTCTCACTCATCCGGTTCCTTGTGCACATCGGTGTCGCGGCTTTATATCTAAACAGTGGACCAATAAAACACTATGGGGCTAAGATTAGAGTAACGCCAAGAGAAGGGGCAGCTGACGGCAAAAAGAAGCAGTCCCTGTAGAATAGATGTGGATTTAAATGGCCCACAAACAGAGTGACACCCAGTTTATTCCCTGTTTTCTGCTGGTTTTGACCCCACACTTACACAAACATCATTTGCATACATCCATCGCTTTTCCATCTCTCATTGATTCCGATTTTAAGCCCTCCTTTTACCTTTGTTTTTGTTTTTTCCACTGCTCTGGTGATGTTGAGGATGAAGCAGAGCGAGTCCCAGCTTGGCCACACAGGGCCCGAATGTAAGATCTGTGCATCTGACTGTCCCAGGCCGGCCCGGTCGGGCTCCGCCAGCCTCGCTGACCTGTCCGAATGCTGGGTCTGCCCTGATTTCCACACTATGAGCATGCCAAAAAGAATGGTGCGCTCCCTGGAGACTTACTGTCTCTATCCCAGAGAGACACCCCTTATATAGCCATATTTTTATCTAGACTGTACCCCCCCCCCCCCCCGCAAAACCACAACATTCTTTTACTGAAGTGAAAGCCAATATTGTGCATACTCTATTTATTTACTTACAAGGATTCTGCCCGTATTGAGTATGTTCTATAATAAATAGTGTCGTGCAGCAGAAATCAAAGGCACTGTATGGTAAAACTCAGTAATTGTGCTCCTGGGATATAATGTGGGGCCCGATCTCTGCCTGGCGGGGAAGAGACAGTGCTGATGCGAGATACTCTGCCGCTGGCCATGTGCTGAGCCGCACTGGGGCAGAAATCAGGAGCGTTGTGGCCCGACCCAGCCCCCCTTTACTCCAGTACCCTGGTGAAGAGGCCCGAAGCTCTACAGAACAAAAGCCTTTGGTGGGTACAGAGTGCGCTCGGCGGGGGGCGGGGGGCTGGGATAGGAACAGGGCCCTTATCCCCGCTCGTTAGGCCAGTTGCCCCTCTTGGCCCCCGCCTTGCAGAGAAATGCTCCGGGAGCCTTATGGAAGTCAAACATGTCCCAGTAAAGGCCTCTTTTCATCCATAAAGCCTCAGAGAAACATAACCGGGCTCAGTTATCCATCCGTCTCCTGTAATCACTTATCCAGTACAAGGTTGCGGTGAGTCTGGAATGAATGGCCTTACACACGGCACACGCTACAGACACGTGGTGCCTCACACACGGCACATGCTACAGGCACGCCATGCCGGGGCTCACACATGACACACGCTACAGGCACGCCATGCTGAGCCTCAAACATGGCACACGCTACAGGCACGCCATGCCGGGCCTGACACATGGCACACGCTACAGGCACGCCATGCTGGGCCTCACACACAGCACATGCTACAGGCATGCCATGCCGGGGCTCACACATGACTCACGCTACAGGCACGCCATGCTGAGCCTCAAACATGGCACACGCTACAGGCACGCCATGCCAGGCCTGACACACGGCACACGCTACAGGCACGCCATGCTGGGTCTCACACACAGCACATGCTACAGGCACGCCATGCAGGGCCTCACACACCGCACATGCTACAGGCACGCCATGCTGGGCCTCACACACAGCACATGCTACAGGCATGCCGTGCTGGGCCTCACACAC
>JAODKL010000009.1:8384833-8396929 GCA_026780765.1 Petrocephalus schoutedeni
GCCATGCTGGGCCTCACACACAGCACATGCTACAGGCACGCCATGCTGGGCCTCACACACAGCACATGCTACAGGCACGCCATGCTGGGCCTCACACACAGCACATGCTACAGGCATGCCGTGCTGGGCCTCACACACAGCACATGCTACAGGCATGCCGTGCTGGGCCTCACTCACCCCTCACACATGGCCCAGGAGTTGTCAGACCACAGAGCTGCCCTCTGAGCCTAAATTAGATCGCATATACCTACACACTCAGTCTTGCAAGTTAGTGTTTTTGTAGCTTGTGGGATTTTGAAGGCTTTTCTTAATAGCTGCTGATGTCCTGTATTTAATTGAACATACATGCTGCTACTTTGCATGAGAAATTCCCTTGCTGAGACCACACAACAGGCTGCGTTGGGGATGTGGGTGGCCTGGCTGTGGAGGCGACGAGATCAGCTCTCCGCTCCGCCCGGACACACTGTGCTACGTGCTGACATGCTGAAAATCAGGACTCGTGATACTCGTGGTTGCGGGAGGCGGTCTGGCTATACTAAAATAGAAATGATAAAAAAATGTTTTTTTTTTAAGCATTCCCCTCAACTGGGGTGTCATATTCCCCCTTCTGGCTATATTGCATGGGATCAGGTAATGTAATAGTTTATCTTTTCTTAGCCTCTACCTGCCATGTGTTTCAGTGACCTTGCTAGTACCTACAACAGGGGTTCTCAAGCTATTTGATCAAAGGTCTGCATCAGATTTTTGTTCAAAGTCTGAGGCCTGGAACATTTCATGAACTTTAATGAATTAACAAAAACTTTCGATATAGACGTCAGTGTATAACAAAGATGGGAACTTTTTTACGCTCACTCTTTAACGTTAACCATGCTGATTCATAAGATGTATTATCAGCTGGGTCTGGATTAACTTGCAGCTGGGTCCACATCCAGACCCGGGTTCAGACTTTGAGAACCTCTGCTCTACAGGATAAACGTTAGAACTAAAATAAGCTGCCTCATGATCCCGAACTGAAGATGACAACTTGTGATGTAAGTGATAACTGCTTTATTGACAGTGAAAGATTTAGAAGGAGAGTTACAATGGCTGCAGTAACCTTGGTAACAGAAGACACATGTCAGTATGTGAATGTGCTCATTGGATGCTACTGGCTGTTGATGGGTGTCAGGTGGGTGGGGGGTAATAGGTAGCTTACAGCTGTAGAACCATTGAGTTAAGTACCCCTAAATGTATTTAAAGCTGTATTGCTGAATGCATGGGTGTCAATGTCTCACCCTAAATGCGTGAAGGCCTCAATCCCCCCCAATGTTCAAACCAATGTCGCCCCCTTTGCTGAATGTTTATTTGTGCGTGGATCAGAAGTGGTGCTGTACACCACGTGTGACGCATGCCATCATTGTGATTGAGGGTGCACGCCCACTGCCCCCTATGGCCACTCCCACTGGCTGTGGGATGCTGACTAGTCTCAGGCTCACCCCATGGGCCTCACTGCCGTCACACGCAGTTACGGCAAAGAAAAAGATAAAAATGAATGATGCGCGCCGAGCGGCGGCTTTGATCCCAGCCTGCTGGGGTGAGTCGTCTCGATGTCCCCAGTGCCTAGCGCTGCCTCTGGCCCTCGCTCCAGCCCCCTGCTACTTTGTAGCTAAATAAGAGCAAGGCTGCCTGCGGTAGGCTTTAAAAACAATTCATTTAACTACATCCAAATTGGCCTTCCATTACGCTGTCTGCTTCAAGCTGTAGAAAACGATTTGATTTGTATTAAGGCAAAGTTTGTATAAACAAATGGCCTCTGAGTTGTCTTTTGGCTTGTCATCAAAGGCAAATAAGTGATAAATACATGCGAATGTTGTTACCCCTCCTCCAGTGGCAGAGTGCTTTTTGAGATGCCTGTACTTTTCACACACTCTGAGTAACGATCGTGAGACCTGAATCCTTAGACTGACAGCATCCCATTTGCTCTGCTGAGCTGTCTGCAGGGTGGCGCCCCCTATTGGCCCTGGAGCCTCATAGCCTTTTCACAGGCGGCCAGCAGTGTATCTGGCTCAGACTGGGACAAGCGAGAGGGGGCTCTTCTGAGTGATGTTCCGTACAGCATCACCAAGACAAAATGGACTTCATCATGGCTGAGTGCTAACAGGACGGTCAGATCTGTTTCTGCCAGTCTCGTCACCCCCGCAAGCTCAGGTCCTGCACATTCCAGCACCGGCTGCAAATGGGGATGTCTGGTGGGGCTCCTTCTGCTCCTAACAACCCCCCCCCCCCGCCTTTGGCCAAGGGCCCCCTGAAGATCTTCAGCTGGAAGGGCAGCCTGTTGTCTTCACCTCTTTTTTCATGATCCAGTGGTTAGAGATGAGGAATCGGAGGCAGTGTAACTTTGAGGATGAAAAGATGGAAAACACTGTCAGGTCCAATTTCCTCTGCCGTTTCATAGCCACACAGCTGTATTTTCGCATGAACATGAGCGAGTATGAAGCTGTAAATCACCCCGACTGAAAATATAAACTGTTTAGTTATAAAATTCATAAAGTTGCCAGACTGTTCCCATAAAATTCATATTGCATTAGCTGACTTCGGATCCTAAAATAATCTATCGAAGGCGTTCTCTGGCTCCCATGTTTTTTGTTTTTGAGACGTAGATTGGGAAGCATATATTTAATCATTTTGAGTAAATATTTTTAAATTGTCATGTTTTATGGTCCTTATTACCTTTATTATGTTTGCAGTTGCCCAATCAGTTGTGCAGAAGGATCGTTTTATGTGACTGGCATCTGTCTGCCAGCAAACGTGAGATGGAGACACGCAGAGAGCCGTTTATTGAAACCAGCGGCGTTTGGTTACACCCGAATCCACAGTTACCCCTGTGTGCCACAGCACTCGGCCCTGCCTGATGCAGATCCACGTAGGTGAGGCGTACCATGCTACACTCCTCTCCACCCGCTTCTCAGGATCAGCACAGCTGGGCTCTGCTGGCTCTCTTACCCACTCTACTCCTGTCAGCGAGAGGAAACCCAGCTGTGTCACATTTGCCAGGGCGACGGAGAGACTTCCAAGCCTTGCGCGAGCAACAAATCAAGCCCCCTCCTCTTCCTGCTCCGTCTCGAAGCACCTTCATCCACAGTGACAGAAGCCTGGTGCCGTGTGGGAGCCAAGTTGGGGGGAGGGGGGGGCAATTAGTGGTTTCCAGCCAGCTGCTGAACTCCCCGAGCGATGGGAGCTCAGGTGGTCCTCTGTCTCCAGTGACACGCCACCCCGCCATCTTCGGTTATTGGCCTGAGTCAGCGCTGGGGAAGAGCTGGTGACTGTTTGGTTGTGCATCTGCGACTCCCTCGTGTCCCCCACCATGCAGGAAGTGGTGGCTCAGGATCTCCGTGATGCAGTGGAGAATACCTATGGAAAAATGAACCCGGGACAGTGGCGGCTGCTTTGGGGAGACAGAAACTGGGTAGCTGTTTATTCCGCTAGCAGCATGAGTCTCTTTGATGTGGCTGCTTTCATCTCAGGATGCGTGCGTCCGCTTGGCTGGCGGAAGCGCATTAGAATGGCGGAGAGCTGGCAGTGGGATGGCGGGTTGCCGCGGTGACGGATCAGCACATTGATGTCGAGGAGCACTGCTGTGGCTGCTGGTGATCTGCGCTGGACAGCGGACTCAAAGCCAGGTGAAATAGATGTGTTGGGGGCTGTGGATGTCCTCTGACTTGGGGAGGGATGGAGATGGAGATAGTCTGAGGGGACCATCCCTGTTTCCTGTGAGTCTGTCTGATGGCCCTGAACCCTGCCCGGTGGCCGTGGAGATCTGGTAGCTGAGCTGGACAGTCCACAATCACCCCTAGGGGATGTACAGTGTAGCTCTACCCCAAACGCATCTAACTTGAGAGCCACAGAACACAGCACCTACTGCCGTGACTGGATGCTGGTACATTAGAGGATTCCCAGCTGTGCACAGTGGCCGGGGACCTTGGGCACCAAACACAGACACAGACAGAAGGTGAAAAATGGCATGTTGTCAAACATGCCATGATAATCAGTCTCTTAAGGAGATAGACATGCAGGCAGGCAGGCAGGCAGGCAGATAGATTAGATTAGATAGATAGATAGATAGATAGATAGATAGATAGATAGATAGATAGATAAGATCTTTCAGAACTGGGTGGTCAGCACACAAATGTCTTCTTTTCACTGACTCGCTGTTTGGCAACAGAAGAACTCTTGCCTTTCTACAGCGATAGTAATAGGCTAATTAACTTTAACCAGCTGAATGTCTCGTGGTGCCTTTGGAAATGGGACACGATGTGAAGGCGTCACCACATACACCATGAGTATGTTTCCCTCCCTTGTGTCTGTCAGAGTGAATGACTGCTAGCCCTACCCCCGCCCCCCAGAGCTTTCCAAATGGTGGTCCTGGAATCAACAAACCACAGAGTGCCCCCATTTGGGCCCTGCGTCTGGGGGTTAACCCCCACCTTGGCTTTGTGCCAGTGGAGAGGTTCTCACACCTTTGTGGCTGAGCCGGAGGGGTGTGTGTGTGGGGGGTGTGGATCCCTCGGCACTGTGCCATCACCCGCCACCCCTACCGGGGGACAGGAGGCGGAGACCTGGTGATGGAGCCAGCTGCCCCCCCACCCATGCAGTAATCCTTCAGGAGTAATCTCGGGCTGCAGCCGATTCAACCTGCTTCCAGATTATGTGACACATGACATGGATCACAGAAATAAGCCCCAAGTTATACAGTGTTTCTCTATCCTGTGGTATCTTTCTTATATCATTGGTGTTTTTCTCTTTAAACTTTTATCTACTGACAGAGATGGATGAAAAAGAAACAATATTTCCCCCCTTTGTTCTGCTTGCTGACGATGTGTTTCGCTTTGGAGTTTTCGTTCCCTTTCTGTCTGTAACTCTCTGTTCCTGTCGAAAGGCCATGTGTTCCCCTGGGCCCTCATGAGGTACGGTCTGTACTGTACCTCACACGCTGGTCCTCAGCCCTGCTCCACCAAAGACCCCCAGTCTGCATCCATCCATGCTCTGCGGTGAGACCAACTCCCCCAACAGCCTTCGGCTCCTCGGGACCCCCTAGGCTGATGTATATCCCACCCAATCATCCCTGACGGTCAATCCACAGACCTTCCCAGTGACGCAGAGCCGGCCTCTCCCGTGGGAACACTGGACTTCTTAAGGGACAGCAAAGGACTCGGCTAGGGCCTCGGGACCCTGACGGCACTGCGATAATTACACCAGGAGCACAAACCAGGTAGGTAAGCGTGCCGGCGTGCACATGTCCAACACTTTGGCCCCGCCTCCCACGCACACAGACAGCAATTTCGTGTGTACGCACACGGGGTGTCTGCAGTGAAAGCGTCTTTCCAGTGTTCCAGTGTCACGTCTTTCTAAACACTCTCCAAGTCTCTCCCGTAAGGCGTAATCCTAAACATGACAAGCGTAACTGTAAACATTTGGGACAAATATTTGGAGGGTGACCACCCCCCCCCATCTTTAACTGTATCTGCTGGGCCCCCACTGTTCTGCCCCATTGTTTTGAAATAAGCCCCATAACCGGAGAAGCATTGCTTCCCATGGACCCAGGAATCCTCTGGGCATGGCTAAACACTGTGGTGGGGGGAAGTGATTTGTTTTGGTTGGGATAAGATTGGCGTTTGGAACGCTGGTCCCCAGCCCTCCAGGTTTGCACAATGCCGAGGCGGGCCGGAGCCCAGCTCACTTAGAAATCATTTTAATCATCATTTTGAAAAAATTATATATTTATGATGCCTACAGTGAGACACAAACTTGCAATACTATCATCACCTGTTTCTATGCTCCTTGGTCACATCTGGCTCCCATTAAAAAGAATAAAACAAAAAAATCGCACAAGGTGCATTTTTTTCCCTGCCTTCCTACTTTGTGCTTTTGCATTTAGCTTGGGCAGGCTGCAACAACAAATTATGATCTTAGTCTTGGAGTCTTGCTTCAGTTTTTAAACAGAGATCTGACTCCTGAGAGCTGAGCACAGGGGTGGGGTGGGGGGGGTACCTTTATACCATACTCACATGTTTGAGTCTGGATGTAAAGTTGATGCAAGAAGTTGATCTGTCGTGCCAGCAAAGGTTGAAATGCATTGCTTTCTTTATTCTGTTGTAAGAAACCAGATTGATATATAAATAAAGGGCCCTTCTGAAAGAGATGTTCTTCCCAAGAACTTCGTAGATTACACTGTAAGTTAGATTATTGATTATTGCAAGTCCATCTGTTCATCACCTGAAATAACAAACGTAATAATTAATGTAATAATATTTTATGCTAGTCTGATTATCTGCGTCTGGCTCCCCTTCCGTCCCTTAGGCTGGTTGCCGTTCCTGCTCTGCTCGTGAATGTTTGGGGCATTTCTCATCTGGCCCTTCAAAGTGACTCCTTTTTGCACAAGGTTTGTTGACAAGAAGTGATATCTTCCCTTCTGAAGAGGCTCCTCTAATTCATGCCCTCTAATGAGGCTCTCGTAACACTCCTTTCCTAATTGCGGTCCTCGACCCGGGCGTGGGGATGTTTTATGGGGCCCCTCTGATGGAGCTGTGCCGCGAGCACTGCCAGAGCCTCTAATGGCACGGAGTCGGGGGCCTGTCCCTACCTCCTGCACCCCTAACGCTGACGTAAGCGGAAAGGAGAGGCTCGCGACCAGTAGGGGCAAAGGTTAGATTCCAACTGGCTGAAGCCCACGTTGACTTAAGCTCGCCTGGCCTCCTCCCTCTTGCCTTTGTTTGAAACGAGTTACACCCACATCAGAAACAAACTGTGCTCTCCGCCGCGTGCTTTCCTATTGGCCTAATTTATTATCGCTGACTAATGCTCTCCGGTGAGGGGTTTTGGATATCAGCTTTATCAAAGGGGATGTCTGCAGGAAATATCCTTTGTCAGCCTACAGATGTGTGAATGGCTTATTTGGGGACAAAAGGGTGGGTCTGATTTATAAGTCTCAATATTTATTTTCATCTCCAATATCTATTTGTCTTGGGTAAATTGCAGCAATGTCTCAGGGTCTGCAGCGTGGAAGAGCCCTTCTTGGTCGAATAAGCACTTAAGGACATATAACCTCAGTTCTAATATGACACCTAATAACCTGAGTGTATTGAAAAAAACGGGATGTACTTAACCCAGTAGTGCCTTAATGGTGTCACCTCTGTGGAGGGGCACAGCCTATCGTGTGCTGCCGAGAAGCCAGAACAAGAGGAAGCCGTGTTTCTGCAGTGCAGCATGAACTGTATTTACCAAACATGGCACCAGAAAGATAAACAGTGCCGAAAAATGCGGGTCGCCCCGGCGATGCCCCCCCCCCCCCCCAGGCGTACAGAAAAATGGGGGCATCTGGGCTTTTCTCACAGGCTCATCATCACCGGCATCTTTAGGTACCTGTGCTGTGACCGCTGGAGGCAGCCTGCGGGCCAGCGTGGCCCCGGTGCGCGAGGGCTCCCGCCGACACGCAGCCCATCCAACTTCCAACTGCAAACGCAGCATTAGTGACAGGTTTCTATCAGGCAGTTCAGAATGGAGGCTGAACGCAGTGTGTGCCAGGGGGAAATTTCGGGAATGTCATTGTCCTGTCCTTTCGGGGATGTCTTTGAGGTACCGCGACGGCGTGAATCGGCACTTCCAGGATTCCTACCCGGCTTTAGAGGATTCCCAGCGAACGTCCCCCCTGTTAATCTGCGGCACTCTTCTAAGCTTGTCTCATTTTATTAACCCGCAGGACGTGTTGTAAACGCACTTTGCCTTCTAAAGGAGGCAGAATTAAAGGCTGATTCTGCCTGATGGCTGAAAGTGCAGCCTCTTTCATGCAAACAAAGCTGACGTTAATCGCCATTATTACGGGGAAGCTGTTTAGCTGTTTGCATTACTCACCTTAAGTGGTTATATAACACTGATTGGCGAGGGGGGCGAATGCAGCTCGGATCTGTGCTGCACTTACGGCACATGAATGCCAAGCTTGCGATTGTAGCTTTTGCTGGCACTGAAGACGGACCGGGGGGGGGGGGGGGGTGCTGTCTAAAAGCCTAAGAACAGAGAAAGAACAGGAGGAGAGTTACGCACGGCCCAAAGACTTCAGGCTCAAATTCAAAACCAGTCAGGGGAAATTAAACATATTGATGTTATTTTTAATATTTCCCGGCTGTGTGTGCACGCAGTGTGTCAATTTCCAGCCAAAGACATGTGAGGGGTGGATTGATGTCTCTAAAGTGTGTGTGTTTTTGTGACAGGCTGGCCTTCTGTTCGGGGGGGTTCCTGTCTTATGCTTACTGTGAGAAGTTCCAGGCTCACTGTGAACTTAACCTAGATGGCAATCTACTGGAAGATTGGATGGCAGGCACGTCACAAGCCGGGGGCTCTGGCGACCAAAGCCCTGAGTGAATCTGACTGGGCCCCCAACGATTTATTTAGCGCCGATGTTTTAACACCCACACTGTCAGTTTGAGACTTCCACAGATCACAACATCCTCCAAATCCAGGGCTACATCTCCCAAAGTCTTCGTACTGCAATCGTCATGACTTTTGCAAGAATTCAATAGGATGGCCACGTTCATCAGAATCCATCCTGACCCATGGCGCTGAGCGTCATGCCTCACCCTGGGCTGCCTGTGTGGGTGACCTTGAGAAAGACCTGAACTTCTAGCCCAAAGCCTGGTCACCTGTGGACCCGTGATCTGCGGGCTGCTGCGTGTAGTGCCTCCCATTTTCCGTGGCTTGTGATTCTCCATCTTTCACGGCGAATCAGTTGAGCCAAATGACCTCATTTGAAGTCGCACATTATAGGGAATGTTGTCAGGCCTTAAATTGGGTATGTTTGATTTACTAGCGATCTGAGCTTGGAATATAGAGCTATGTCCGTGAATCTCCAGGGATCCATGGAAATACATCACTCTGAGCAGGTTTAAGTGATTTTATGGCTATATTTAATCCCGCTACCTGTCACATTGATAGTAAGTTGAATGCAAATCTGCTCGGTAAATCACGGTACGGAGCGTGGTGTGGTGCTCTGCCGGTCATTCACAGGGGACACCGGGAGAGCCCGACCCGTCCGACGGGATCCCCACTTAACCCTGGAGCAATTCCAAGGTGACGGAGAAAATCGGGCCGTCAGCAGCATGTCATTTTCAGAGCCTGGACCCCGTTTGGAGGTCAGGTTTCAGTCCCCTAGATATCTCCGGATATCACTTATTGCTGCTGTGGTGTGACCAGCTTTTAGTCCAGTCAGGAATAAAACATCAATCAAAAAAGGGTTCCTCAGTACAAAGCATTACCTGGTCACTGCTTCCACAGTGAATTCCCTTTTTAATTGACGCAGTTAATGTTTTTCATGCTTATTTCGAGCAGAGCTGTTTGAACTGAACATGGGAAGCAGAAAAATACTTGTAGCTGGTGGCAGAAATGGCATTTAAAGTCAAGTGAATGTGATATCTTGAAGTTGTCCTTTCGATGTTTGTACAGGTCTAAAGATCACCAGGCCTGCTTGCATATAGAATGCCTGTTTACTGTTAATTAAGCTGAGTTCATAATGTTTTGCTTCTAAGCATGGTGTGGATTTCTTTTGATTGAAACGCGGGTTTAATCGGACATGCTGGCGGTCCAGGTCCCCGGGGTACAGGGTTCTGATGATCTCCGCGGCTTGTGTACTCCTGGGGGTTCGCGCTGAAACGTTGGACTCTCACACTTTTTGCTTGTTGTTTACAGTAACGTGATTTCCTTTTTGAGTGTTTTTCCGCCTTGGGAGCAGGGTACAGCTGACACTGCTCTGGCACTCGCACCACAGCACGCAACAATGAAATGTGTCCTCTGCTTTTAACCCATGTGACACTGTGGCACAGCAGGGGGCAGCTACTTGAGCGCCTGGGGAGCGGTGCTTGGGGACGGTACCTTGCTCAGGGTACCTCAGCGGTACTTGCAGGTCGGGGACTCGAACCAGCGATCTTTCGATTACACAGTTGCGACCCTAACTGATAGGGATATATATTGGTGCAACAAAGACTTAAGGATGTGCGAATGCTTGAGTAAGATGGCAGCAGACCCAACTCTGGGCCCAGAGGCACAGAGATGCTGGACTGGCGTGTGTTCTTCACCCCATAGGCTCTCCTCCCCACCCCCAGCTGCACCTCACCCAGGCCAACCTGAAACTAATCTGAAGATGAAAGGACCTGGGGCAGGCGAGGGCCGGGACGTGAGCGGCCGGAGCAGATGGGGACCGAGCAGGGCATCGGGGCTGCCAGCACCTCCACCGCGCCCCGTGTCCGTGCGACCCGGGCCCCGCCCCTGCGAGCTCGGGGCCCTCGGGGACCGGATCCCTCTTCCCTGCAGCTGGCCATCTACCCCAGAGGGATTTAGGCCCTGTGTCCTCTCCCGGGGACTATTTCAGGCCGGCAGGCTCTCATGGTCCCCGCGAAGAGACGTCTGCGACCGCCCCACATGCCTTCGGGGGGGCCGCAGATGCGAGCCGACAGGGAGGCTGTGGGAATCTGCTCTCGAGATCTGGAGTAGCAGCTGCCAGGGGAAACTCATAATGGGGCATTAGCCCAAGCGTTTGTATCCTCTTCTTCGCTCACGATCTGGTCTTTCACCCACTCGCTCACACACACACACGGGTAAACTCTCCAAACTGTGCAGCCTGCAGCTTGCATAGGCCCAGTCCGCAGTCTCAGCAGAAAGATTTTTCCAGGTTTGGTGTCACGCTGCATTGTGGAGTACCTCAGTCAGACGTGCTGTTTGGATTAAAGGCAAACTGGGTGGGGGGGCGGCCGTGTTTGCAGCCATTCAGGCTGTAAAAGGGCCACGGTTCGGGCAGGCCCACAATGAGGCCAGAGCTCGCTACCAGTGCCCCCTCTCCCTGGGCCACCGCTGATGGGGGCCACGCTGTGATTTCAGGCCCTGGATCCCTCATCTTCTCGCCCCCACAGATGGGGGAACGCGGATGGTGGCCCCGGGGCCCCACCAAGCCAACACTGCTCAGATCTCACTCCAGGAAGAAAACTGTAAATCGTTTGAGATCATGGAAAGAGCGGCTTGTGCGTCAGCTCAGAGATAACAGGATGTCGATGCGGGAAGTGGCCCTCCGTACACACAGTCATGCACACTCATACACACACACATGCACACTCATACACACTCATACACACACACATGCACACTCATACACACAAAGACACACACTCATGCACACACAGACACACAGTCATGCACACACATACACACACACACATGCACACTCATACACACAAAGACACACACTCATGCACACACAGACACACAAAGACACACAGTCATGCACACTCATACACACACACACACTCATACACACACACATACACATATACACACAGACACACACTCATACACATATACACATATACACACACGCACACTCATGCACACACACACTTGACAAATAAGCACAATGCACAAAATCTTGAAAAAAGTCTTTAATGAAAACAATCTATAATCAATTTATATCTTAGTTATATTTTCATAGTACATAGTTGTATAAACAATGGACATCAACATTAGATCATTTGTATAAAATGCACTTATTTCATTCAGCAGATGAGTAAAATTTTTAGACTAACCATTTTGTTTTTTACATTAAAGAAAAATCAATAAAATATGGTATACAGTGTTAAGTAGTAAAAGAAGAACAGACAAATGGTAAGTAACCGCTAAGCTGACCCTCTGCCTGCAGGCGCGGGTCAAGGGCGGCAGTAAGGTAAGCAGGGCTCTGTGTAACCGGGTCACCGAGTGTCAATCAGGCAGTGACTGTGATAGTGAGTTGTATGCATGTAGGTGTGCATCGTGTAAGGCAGCCTTTCCCAACCCACTCCTCAGGGACCCCCAAACACTCTCCCAGCTCCCAGCAGGAAAAACATGGGCTGTCTGGGGATCCCTGAGGACTGCTTTGAGTGGTTTACCGGACCTGCCCACCACGGCACACAGCCCCATCTTCACCCCTGACGGCGAGTAAACATCAAGGACCAGCGACTGAGCGGTGGGGGGGGACAGGCCTGGGCAGCCAGCGTGAAGGTCGGCAAGACAGGGTGCAGCCTCAGGTGGGGGTCGCTGGGGTACAAC
>JAODKL010000009.1:8397396-8412759 GCA_026780765.1 Petrocephalus schoutedeni
GGGGGGGGGGGGGGGGGGGGGGGGGGGGGGGGGTTTGTGTCACGGGGTGATGGGGATTTTGGGGAGGTGGGGCTGCCAGTTGTGTTGGCATTGGGGGCCCCACTGGGTCCTTTCTGAGTGCTTTTAGTATGGTTCCAGGACACAGCGACGAGCCCGGCACCCTGATGAGGCGTAGAGCCTAGGAGTTCTTCTCCAGAAGCTTCATGGTCACCGTCTTGGTCTCAGAGTACTCCCTCAGTCCGTACTCGCCCCTGGAGCAACGACACACACACACGCTGGTTAATATGCGACACTGAGAGGCACACAGCACCCCAATCCCCCAGTGATGGCCGACTGCGCGGCTTTGTGGGCCCAGGTAATCCTGCATCAAATACTGCATTAAACTGTTGGGCCAAGCTTACAGTTTACAGGCCGGGGACCCCCACGCATTACACAGGCACAGAATCTCTGAAATCGCATTTAAACTCTTTCTCAAACTTGCATGCATATATGAAAAACACATAAAACAATTTAGCACTAAGATGTGAGAGACTGAGGTTCTACGGAGTATTATATACATGCAACGTATGTATTACGTTATTATTCGTGAACATCGCTGGAGCAGACACACCCGTGTGGCAGACTTACATTTCTCGACCGTTTCCTGACATCTTAAATCCTCCGAATGGACACTGGGAGCTCAGAGCATTGTAGCAGTTTATCCTGGCGGAAACAGGAAGCATTCGTGGTCACAGCCTACAGCCTGCAGCTGTTACCCTCCCCTAGTGCCGTCTGAGGATTCCAGTTAGTGGTTCAAATGGGCAGTAACTACAGACCGTATTTAAAGCATCGGTTATAATGACTCGCAGAAATGTACCTACGGGACTTAAGAGAAGAATTTAAAAAGCAGCAGATAATTGACAGCTATTGCAACCAAAATAAACTAAACTTCAAGAAAAAAAAATGCTATGGCCAAACCAAATTTAGACAACATTTTACGCAAAATTCAGCCTCGCCAGTGAAGCCATCGCTATTCCCAGTGCAGCAAGACATCTTTACAAAAAAATCCCCCATGGTGTGTATCAGAAAGACTCACAAGACAGGAAATCGAGGAACGTTGCAGGCGAGTTGAGATAAACAATTACATTTTACAATAACAGAAATGATTGTGCGATGCCGATTGTGGAAATGGCCCTTACCAGACAGTGCCGGTCTGCATGGCTGTGGACACGCTCATGGCCTTGTTGATGTCATTGGTGAAGACGCCGGCAGTCAAGCCATAATCGGAGTTGTTGGCTCTCTCAATCACCTCCTCCATGGTTTTGAACTTCATGATCTGCTGAACAGGCCCGAAGATCTACAGAGGTGCGGGGGGGACACAGACGAGGCGTGTTTGGATCTCACTGAAACCGCACACCGGGTCACGGCATGGAACCGGCACCGGACGGCAGCATGGTGCACCTCCTCCTTGGCAATGCGCATGTCATCGCTGACGTTGGAGAAGACGGTGGGCTCCACGAAGAAGCCTTTGAGGCCGAGGGCCTTGCCCCCGCACTCCAGCCGGGCTCCCTCACTGACGCCGCTCTGGATGAGCTCCAGCACGCGGCTCTGCTGCTCCTTGCTGATCTGCAGTCAGAGGAGATGGGTGTGATTCTGGGCCTGAAATCATGCAGCACCTGGGCCAGCCTGGCCCCACAGAAGCCGGAAGGAAGCCTCGGCCAACTCTCTCTCTTTCAGTATCTCCAGAAATATCAATCAAAAAATTCATATGGTAAGTTTGATTTAAAAAAATCAGAAAAGTATGTTCTGGGTGTTTTCCTTAGATGCCCCTTGTGGATGTGTAATCTTCCAGTGCTGAGATAACGGCCCTGCCCTGGAATGAACTCCTTATTCTGCCAAAGCTCAGAAATGCATTTCCTCACAAGAAAAACATTTTTAAATGGTGACAAATACACAGGAACCTTTCACACTAAATTGCACTAAATCCACTAAATTCGGCTTCCGACATGCAATCGAGCAGGCCTTGCCCCCTCCCCCCAATGTCTAGCTGCCGGACGGTCTGACCTGGGGGCCCTGCTCGGTGCTGGGGTCAAAGGGGCTCCCCACCACCCTCCTCTTGGCCCGCTCCACGCTCCGGCGCACAAACTCCTCGTAGACGGGCTCCTCGACGTAGATGCGGGAGCCGGCGGTGCAGCACTGGCCGTTGTTGAAGAAGACGCCCTGGTGGGCCTGCTCCACAGCCACGTCCACTGCGGAGGAAGCAGGGCCCTCGTCACACGGCTCTGCTAAGCGGCTAGCAGCGCCCCGCGGACGGGCGTCAATGACAAGGACGTCTAATGAGGATGTATGTGAGGCATGTGCCCTTGGCCACCCAGATGCTGGGCGCTGACGGTCCCTATATCGGAACGCGAGTCCCCCACGTGTCCAATTGTGTCCGCTGCCCACTTACATCACGGCGGTCACCCCCCTTCACAAGCAGTATGAAATGCCGCGGCCATTAACGCCATTCCGGTTCCCATGGTCGCGCGGCTCTCCACCACACGTGTTTGATATGCAACACCGGCCGGGTGGCGAGGGGCGCGGACGCTCCCCTCTGATGGCACGTGGGGGTCTAACAGAGTGCGCTGATTTATGGGCCGGCCGTGACGCCGGTCGCCGGGGGAGACGGCGGGTGGGGCACCCTCCCAGTGGGGTTGATTTACGGCTGCCGTGAGTGCCTGCAGAATGCGGCGGAGGCTGGGGCGCTCCGCTTTGGATAAGCCGCTAGGGACTGCAGTAACGCCCCGGCATGTATGGGCCGGAGGCCGGTGCGCAGCCCAGGAAAGCTGCCAGTGTGTCCGCGAGCCGGACGCTTGCTGCCGCGTCCGTCCGGGACTCACAAGTGGCTTCTCAGGTGGCTGCGGCTATACGCAAAAGCCCACCATCTCAGACCCTACTGCTCAGAAAAGCAAATAAATTTAGTGAATAAATTGCTAGCAGACGTTTCGCGGCTCCCTGCAAGTCCCCAGGCGGGTGGGGGGGCACATCGGAGCGGTGCAGGCTTACGGTCGGCATCTGCGAAAATAATGTTGGGGCTCTTTCCTCCGAGCTCCAGCGTCACTCTCTTCAAATTGCTCCGTCCAGCTGCTTCTTGGATCAGCTTGCCGACCTGCGGAAGGAAACGCAGCTCAGTGTGACTCACGGAGACACGCGGCCGGATCCCGGAGACCGGAACACTAAATCGCTCAGGTGGCTTTCATTTAAATAAGTTAGCAGGTTGGGGTGGGAATCGGGCAGCGGCCAGGCAGAGAGACCCCCATGTGGGCCCTTCCGGAGCAGGAAGATGCCAAACGCATATCCGAAACATCCATTACACCATCGGCCCGGCAGCAGGGAAGGGAAAACATGATGCCTCAGCAGAGAAAAGTTACTGGTTTGAATCGGCCTGCTATGGCCTCAGATGATGGACGCATCCTTGCTCTCTGTGGTTTTTCCAAGGAATCACTTCTCATGCATGTTTTAGGATAGAAAACCCTGCCATAAACAGGAGGCCTCCAAATGCACTGGGCGTCCCAGCCCAGTGAGTCCCAGCACTCCACCAGCACACTGAACGAGACCTTTCCAGAAGTTCACGACAAAAAGAGACTAGAACGGTTGGGCTCTCCTCAAAGCTGGCCTGCAGGGCTAACCCCGGGGGGGGGGCGTATCCCACGCCCTTCCCTTCGATTGGCTAACAGCGAGTGTGGCACCTCGAGTTTCTGTCTGCCAAACCAGCAAATGTTCCTTACAGCCTATTTCTAGCCAAAAGCATTAATCTGACCAGAACAGGTAGCCTGCTGGGCCTAGAGACAGACAAGTGGAAGAACAGCTGTTGTGTCGTCAAACATTTGTTTGGCATGGACCCCACCCCCCCAACCCTAAAACTCTCCTGCAGTTCGCTTTGATGGCACCACAGGTTGCCTGTTGATATATAAGGGAATCCCCGGGAGCCCCCTCTCGCAGGCCCGCTGGCACTTCGCGTGACCTCAGGCCTCCATGCGGCACCCAGCCGCCCACCCTACCCCGCCTCTGCCTTTCTGCCGGTGACTCACTGTCTGGGGGGGGGCGGGGGCCCAGATTAGAGACAGCCAGCGGGTGTCACCAGGTGGAGCACATCGGTGCCGCTCTCCGGTCTACAATTTGGGAGATTTACGGCACAGCGGCACGGTCACCAGGGAGCAATGAGGATGTTCCCGGCGGGAGGGGCTGCTGCCCAGCTGCCCACTGGCGTGCCGGGGGCGATGGGCACTGCCGGAACAGCCCTGCAAGAGCAATGGCCACGCTGCATGCAGGGCACCCCGCCTCCTACCTCCGGAGGACCTGACGCGTCCCCCTCGCCAGACTCTGTTTCGCAAACAACACAGAGCACTGGAACATTCCTCTCAGTCTGATCTGTCCTGCCTGATGACAGGCCGCTCGCAGCTGGGCCTCCTGCAGGGGGTGCTAATGACAGGCCGAATGGCCCACTGCACATAAACCTCTAACCATCTCAGATGAGTGAGGGACCCACAGCGACCTCTAGCTGCCTAGAGTGAAGGCGAAGCTTTACTGTCATGCGTCCCCATTGGTGCGTTACCTTGGTCGATCCCGTAAAGGCCACCTTGTCTACGCCCATGTGGGACGCGATGGCGGCTCCTGCCGTCGGCCCGAATCCCGGCACGATGTTGACGACTCCTGGCGGGAAGCCGGCCTGTCCAAAGGCACATGTGGGGGGGGGGGGGGGTCGTTAAGGATCAGCCTGTCTTCCTGATTGCCAGGGGAGGGAGCGGAAAAGTGAACAGTGTGAACGGCGGAGGGTGGCTGGCCCTTACCTCTTTGATGAGCGCCCCCATGTAGAGGCAGCTGAGAGGAGTCTGCTCGGCCGGCTTGAGCACCACGGTGTTCCCGCAGCACAGCGCAGGGGCCAGCTTCCAGGCTGTCATCAGCAGCGGGAAGTTCCACTGTGCACACAGAGGGCAGAGTGCACGGGGGGGGTTGGCGCACGGCTAGCACACACACAGACACTCAGCAGCTTCTAAGCATGGAAACGCTCCCGCTCGCCCGCCGTCGCATGGCCGCTTGGGCCCCTGCTGACTTTCTACTATCCCGACTGTCAGTGAAGCTGGAGCCGGGTAAGAATGGCGTCGGTGTGACCGCCGGCCCGCTCCGAGCCGACCTCGGATTGCAGCCCGAGGGGAATGTGAACTCGGCATCACGCAAACAAAATTCATCTCTGACTCGTGACTATCGGCTGCCATCATGGTGGATGTGATTACTGAGGAGTGAGGAGCCACCATGTCTCGTCTGGAAACGGCTCTAGGAGTAAATGCACTTCAATTTAACTAAACAAAAAAAGTACCCATAGAGCTTTCCAAGTTTCTCAAAATGTCCGACATACTCAAGTCGTCTGCGAGCTGGTCTGTAGCGTGATTGGCTAGCAGGAGGGAGATATTTGCTTTAAAGCACATTAAACACACGGAGACGCTGACTCTGTTTGTCACAGACTTACTCTCATTCTAAGGCCTTTTTCAGTGTACTCTCTGTCACACACACACAGAGAAATACACTGTCCCATGCTGGCTTTCCTTTCTCACTTTACTGGCTTTCAGTACGTTCACACAGCATGGCGCTTGCAGTGTTTTGTCATCCTTTCCGGAATGTTCTGATCATTGTCCTCATCCCATCTCGAGCGCGGGGCAGCATATCCCTCTCACTCCGCACTAATGTACACCACGCTAGCTGCATTCTGGGCGGCTTTGTGACTCAGGCTGCCGGCCTGCAGTTCTGCCCAAACATACACTGACCGACAAAAAAAAACGTCACACAGTTCCCAGAACCTACCCAGCGTGTTTCGACAGTCCCCAGGCTGGGACCACCAACAATCTGCCTTGTCTGCAGCCCCTTCCCTCCAACCTTTTCCCACCCACTTCCCTGTTTTCTCCGGAACAACCATGCAGCTGTGAGAGCGGCATTTTATTTGATTTGAACAGAAAGCGGCCTGCCAGATACTCACTGGGATGATCTGTCCACACACGCCGATAGGCTCGGTCCTGGTGAATGAAAAATAATCCCCATCTGCAGAGAGTGTGGGGGAGAGACCGGGATCATTATCATTCAGGGGTCCAGTTGGGCTTGGCAGTACATGAAAAGGAAATTGGGGGGGGGGGGGCTTCTTCAGGGTAGATCTATGGCACTTGCATGGGAGAGATCAGAACGATGCGATAGTTTGTTGGTCACATTAATTTCCCCTTTGTGCATAATAAAAAAAAATGAGCTCAAAGTTGCCGGGACCTTTGAAAGCCGATCTCCATAAACACGACCCGCAGTCGAATGGAAATTGGACTTGAGCACAGGAGATGAATTTGTAGTTCTATAGTAGCAAATGATGGGGGGATAGCCATGGGAGGGACAATGACATTGGCATTTCGGGAAGGCAGTGGGGTCATGCGGGCCTCTGCTAATGGCGATTCACTCGGGAAAAGTCCTGGGACCAACAGGGCAATGAGCCTCACTGGGCCTGACTGCCAGGTCAGACCACAGATGGTTTGATTTTGATATCTTCTTGGTTTCCACATGCAAATGTTGCCCTGAGCTTTGTGCTTGCCGGGTTTGGTCTGGAATCACTGAGCTCCTAGCCAGACAGGCAGGCATTAGCAGAAATAAGCCTGGTGTAGGAATATTCTGGGCTTCTCACACTTTCCCTTTCTCACACTGGCTGTCTAAGAACATGCCAGGCAGCTGAGTGCCATCTAACCGGCAGCTCCACCCTGGATCAGAGTCAAAGTGCATTTGACCATCAAGCACCTCTTCATAACAGTGAGCCTATCCAGAACTAGCAGAAGGCCATCACGATGACGGCCAAGCAGCCCAGCCCTTGGACTTACCCATCGGGATGGTTAATCCATGGATCTTGTCTGCCCATCCGGCAAAGTATCTCAGGGTCTTAATGGTTCCTAGAAGGTCCACATGGAAAGCAGAGAGAAATGGCTTGCCACTGTCCATGGACTCAAGTGTCTGCAAAGGAAGGTAATGGGCCAAGTTGGAGTTACCAGGATCATATGAGTCTCCACCTGATTACATCCTTCAAAATGATGCCCTATTGAAGGAGAGTGAATTTTGAGCACATGGAGACCCAGGGACAGTCTACCATTTCTGTTCCTACTCCTCTTGAATGGACAGAGAATGGATCAGAGTTATGGATCCAGAAAAAAAATTGGTCAGTTATATCGCTTCAAATCTTTTCACATTCACATTCAGCATTTTCTTCATGCTTTAAAACACATTAAGCACTCAGTTGCTTCTTATTTATCTTTGGTGGAGGTCCATACACACATCTTAAATTAACAGTGAAGCACTTCACTTTACATAACATTAATTTCATCTGTTGAATCTGCTGTTTACAACACGACTCAGATGTTTGTAGACTCAATATGAATCTCTGCATAAAATCAAACATTTTTAGCCACATTATTGTGCTAAATTTCTTGTTTTATGAGAGCCCTGAATAATAATTTCTAAGTCTTTTCTGATTTTCTGAGCAATACATGCACTGACAGCAAGCCTGGTTGAGGGCCACTCACCGCCAGGTAGGCCCGGTCCCTCTCCACCAGTTCAGCCAGCCTGGAGAGCAGCCTTCCACGTTCGGAAGCATCCATCCTGCGCCAGACAGACCCCAGGGAAAAAGCCAGACGGGCAGCCTGCACGGCCTTGTCCACGTCCGCCTTGGGGAGCGGGGAACGCAAACAGAGTTAACCTCAAGCCTCTGGCACGTGCCTGGTAAGCGTGACAGCCTCCAATCAGGCTGCTCTGTTGACTGATAGAATTACTTTGATCTCTGTCAGCCATGCCGAGTTTCCACGCTGAGGCACAGATCAGGGTGGTGATTCAGAATGGCCTGCCTGCCCAACCACATTAGACTAAACTCTACTTCCTGTTGGCCTCCCTACTTTTTGGCCATTGCCCACACTTGGACAGAACCTTAGGAGGGGGTGCCAGGCTTGATGCTGCAGAAAGCACAGCATGTGTGGCATTGTACAAGAGAGACACAGAACATCTTAGCCTCTCAACCATCAAATCAGGTGGGGCACTGTCAGCAGCTCTGGGGCACTAGAATGTCTGCAGTAACCGTTTACCTTTATATAGAAAAAAACAACATCTGTTTATTGGCTTTTTATACAGATCCTATAAAAATAGGTCTTAAAACCAACCTTGTCTCCTTCCTGAACTTCGCAGATCTTCTCCCCGTTGGAAGGGTTGTACACAGGGAAGAGTTTTCTGCTGACCGAGTTCTGCCACTCATTATTAATGAAAATCTGCAAGGGGGAGAGACAGTCAGAATTCACCACATGGACAGACCCAAAACGGATGAGATTTCTTTTCCATACCTGATGTTCCGGCACGTTTTTGGATTTTGGTACATTATAATGATGCGCCTGTAATGTCACTAGCTAGATCGCGAAGTGGCCTCCACATGTTGCGCATTCAGGCATGGGTCCTGTTCATATTAAATACTAACCTCCCCTTCTGATTCAAAATCACCAAGATACCCTCATTCTGTCGTGCAAAAACGCAAAGCCGAAAGCGAGAATATCTTTGCTTTTTTCATTCTCCAGCACAAAAATATTCCAGGTGCCCATGACTGTACTCAACTCCTTATTATAATTTACAGCCTCTCATGCTTGATTAGTTGTATTTGTTTATTCTTCTCTCAAAATCTCTCGTCACAGTCACTGTATCATCCTCAGGAAAAGGACACCGAATATTAATCAGGAATCGCAGATAACAGGAGAAAGCTCACCAGGCCTTGTAGAAGTCCTTCATGTTCTCATGGGACTCTGCATGTAGCAGGGAAAAGGCAATCTGACTTGCAAACCAAGTAATTAATTATTTTGCGCAGCTAGTTTAGTCGGAATTAGCACAGTATGTAATAATTATCTAAAAGCTGATGTCATTTACAAACACCACTCGTGTGCAACTGCCACTCCTGATAGCCTTGGGGGGGAAGCCTCCGGAAAGTCTGACAGTGACCAGTTGGGTGAGCAGAGAAATAAATCCTCAGCAGACCCCACACGGGCAGTGACCCCCCCCCCTCCCGAGGACAAACAAGATCAGAGGAACATTTCGCAAAGAATTCTGCTCCGATGTAAGCGGCCCGTTTAATGACATCCTCAGATTCCAGCCCCCCCCCCACGAGTTTCCCGCCTAACAGAGCGGAAATACAAACACGTTCTACAAAAAAGGAGAGGCCGGTTTGCGCCGCAGAGCCCGGCGTCAGCTAGCCTATTCCTATCTGCAGCGTTCCTTCACACTCGGTGCTGGAAGTGCTGTTTTCTGCTTCATTCCTGCTTCCCAGAAAGTTAATATGTGATGCGATACGGCAAGTATTTCATGTCAGAGCAGAGCGGCAGGATGGAATCGTTCCGCGGCCTTTGATGGCATTTGGGTCCCGCTGACTCGGGTCCAACAGACACTGTTTTTAATGGCTGTCAGTTTGTCTGATGGATGATTGTTTGGATCACATCTGCTCACTGAAACCTCTTTCTATATACATTTGCTCTTATGGGACTTTATTTGTGGATGGATAAAGATACACTGAAAGCCTATCTTACACCAGGGTTCAAGTGCCCCTCTGGCCCAAACCTCACTTACTCCTACACATATTTATGACTGTAAACCTAGAGACTTAAGTACAATTTAATTGGCCGTAAACCATAAGGTATTTACTTTAGAGCAGGTCTGAAGTGCCCGTCGCTCTGGAATGGATTCAGTGCTCACCCTCACCATCCTTCCCAGCCGGGCTGCTCTCCTCCAGTTGGCCAGTTCACAGGGAAAGCCTCACATAAACAAATCGCTGCGGAAAGACTGGGGGCTTCGGTATCAGCCGGTACCATTCTGCAGACACTCACGCCACGCGGGATCCGATTCCTCCCCAATTAGTCTGCATCGCCTCTCCCACTTTCCGCAGACGGGAGGTGGATGGGCGTGTTTGCTGCCAACTTCACATTCACAGCCACGCCGTCCACTTACAGCAGGTACACAGTCCCCCTTCCTGTTATCAGGCAGAGAGCCAGGCACAGACAGCCACAGCTGCTGCTAACAGCAAATACATGGCCCGGAACCCCTCTGAGATATATGCCCTCACAAATCAAGGTAAGAGCAGCTAATGGGAGACACCAGCCTTGCTCCACATATCCTGCAGATTCACAGCCGTATCCCTCATTAACAACAGGTACAAAACTGCCCAGCTGGCCTTGCTCCGCCTCCCGGTGAGGCTCCCTGCGCTCTCCAGCACACACCCTCCCCTCTTAAAGTAGCTCATTAAAGGCACTTCATAAAAGTCAGTGACAAGTTTACTCTTTCTGAAACAGAAATGGAGTACTCTTCAGGCTACAGAAAAAAAAAAAATAATAATATATATATATATATATATATATATATATATTTGTGGTTTTTTTTATATATATATATATTGGGGTTCTACTGCAGTCTTAAATCAGAAGATATTAAATCTTGAAGGCTAAATATTGATGCTAAATATTTTTCTACGGTTTCTGCACCCTGTTTCTGTCACAAACACACACACACACTGTAGGTAGTTTACTTTTTGGCTTAAGCCATGGGAGACCCATCATCTAAAATGACACGGCGGTTTACAAGGTGCTACCTTACTCAGCTGAACTACGGTGAGGAATGTTATGCAGGGGAGACATTTCCCTTTGTTGTGCTGTGTAGCATTTAACTGCAGGTGACCCACCATGTTATACAGGCTGCCAGGCCTGTATGCTTCACTCCAGAATTTGGTTTCCCAGATGTTCATAATTCTGTGTGCAATATTGCCATCGCTACCAAAAAAACGTAAGCAAAACAAAAGCATGGCCGTCGTAACAGAGACGATTATTTGGTTTCTGTTTACGATGTAGGAATTAGCATCTTCCCGACCACCCGCTGTTTTGTAAACACGAGGACTGCTTGGCATTAAGGGGGCCGGCCGGCCCAGCACTGCAGCAGCGCGAGACGTAAGTCGGCTCCTTAGGCGTCGTCCCTGAGACAGCTGTGAGCATTCAGCACTTGCTGGGAGCTGAAACCTGCTGGGGAATGAGGAAGATGAGACAGGCTGTGGAGCAGGGGAGAGCAGCAGGCCTGTTAGGGGGCAAGCACCACTACACAGGCCACATGATGCTAAAATATTCAGCATATCCTCAATAAACATGCTGCCTCCACCAACACAGAGGAAACAAGCAGACAGGAGACAGCACAACCAACATTATAATAATATAACATAATAGGTATTAGCCCTAGAACCAAAAAGGAAGGGCGTGTCAACAAATTAACAAAAATGTAGCTTTTAATGAAATATGTCTTTTCAGTTTTGTTAAGGAATTAACTATAAGTAACCAAGCAAAAAACAAGAGTTTTGGCCTTTTTAGTTTTTTGCATTTATGGATTTCTATAGAACTATAAAAACTGTAAAAATGTGGTTATCCTTGGGGGACTGAAGAAATATCCCCACAAGGTACAAGGTTACAGTTTTTTATCAATCTGGTCCCCACAATGTAACAATTATGAGCACAGACACACACATGCATGCACACACACACGGCTTGGCTGTGGACTCTGGGCACCTGCACCCTACCACTCCACAGGAAATGTCATATCCTCAAATCTCAGTCTCGTTCCCTCGCCCCTTTTCAGGGTGTTTATAATTATTACGGTAACGCGAGGAGGAGGGACAAACAAGGCCCCAGGTTTGTGGATTTTTTCCCTCATTATTTGACAGCATGTCAGTCTGACACAACAAACCTGTAACTGTTCCCATTTGTCTGCCCCCCGCCCCCCACCCCCCCAAATGCCTCAGCACTCCTGGGTTTGTTTGGCGGGGAAGCTCTCCTGGCTTTTCTCTCTCTCTCTTATCTCACTTCTAGGAAAACTACACAGTCCCCTCATACATTAAAAAAACATTAAGAAACCACCCGGATTTTGTCTCCGCACTCCAAGTGCTTCCAAGGCGCCAAGGCCGTCGACATAAATTGATGTCCCGCCACTCATGCGACGTTACGCTCAAACAAAAGTACATCCCGTGGAAAGAAAAGGAGAAGCCTCTTCTACCAAATTAGCGGGTGAGTGGGACCCCCCCCCTCCCACACCTCCCACTTCCTGTAAAACACCACGAACACACACTGTGCGTGCATCGACCCTAAGGCCCGGTCATCCCGGGGAGGGGGGGGGGGGGTCAGTTTGCAGGGGCACAAAAAACTCTGATCAAGATTGAATGCCCTCAGCCTGAACATCCAAAATAAATGAGTGCTGCTCTCCTAATGGGCCAAGCGGCCCAGATAACAGCCGTGCCTTTCACTTGCGAATCACATCCCCCAGCTACATTCAGGGGACAAATAAGTCCCAGGGCCAATGACATAAAAGCTACCCAAGTGAGGTTTTGTTTATAGGACCAGAAGATTAGCAGGTTAATTAGCCGGGCCAATTAGGGAGCTTGGACGTGTCCATCACGAAAGGACTAGCGCTGTGAGGCTTTCTCTCTCTGTAGGATACCTGGAGATAATCAGCTTTATGGAGATCCCATCCAATGTGCAACGGAGGCTACAATGGAGACTCCGGTTTGCGTGTCCGCGTCTGCCTGAGTGTACAGTATTAGTCCCTGCAGCATGAAATCATAACAGGCTCCAATGATCGTAAATTGCTGCAGTATTCCCTCGACGGGGCTAGTCAGGCGCATACTTTCACGGTACGAACTCGGTAATATTCTGCTGGCAATGGTCCGACGCACAATCGCGTTGCACAACTCGAACGCAAATTTCTATTGATATATGTCCAGGATTTTACTCAGACTGTTAGTCATGCAGGCAGGCTCTTAGATCAAGATAACCGTTTTCAAATTCAAAGAAAATTATCGAATATTTGTAACACGTGAACACTTAAATGTAAGTGGAGCACACATCAAACGGCGGGGCCGGGTAAGGAGCCGGACCACAGCGATCGTGCTCTTGCATGATGACAGGAACCTCCAACCATCATTAAACATTGTGATTTATTGCCTTAATCCTGCTTTTCAAAACAGGTCACTTCGAAATGAAAAGGGGCCGCAGACACGAGGGACCATCGTGCACCAATAAGAAGAGGCATGCTCTGACTCCCCCGCGAGCCCGGTGTACGTGTGCGGAAGGACGAGTCTCAACCGAGTCACTGTTTTCTCTCCCTGGGCCGTGCAGGGCCTGATAAATCACTCAGCTTGAAGCATCCCCTACGTTCAAATCTATTTGATCTCAATCGCAGTGTGGACACTGTTTTGAAGCCAGGAATTCCAATTCAGCGAGGGTCAGACTCTCGCAAGGCCAATGACCCACACAGGACCATATATTAGGGGACGGCGGCGGCCTCTGTGCTCTCTCAGGCTACAATGGGCAGATGGTGTCTGGTTCACTCTTCCAAGAAGGAGGCAGCCTCATCATAAAGTTACTGAGAGCTGGCCAACTGTGAACCCACTCCAACTATCTTATACAAAATAAATTAGAGCAGCTCCGGGCAGCACTGTACAGTGCTCACATTAAGCTCCGGCTTTCTCTAAAGTTTGGACCTATGCATGTGAAACCCAAGAACACTTCTGAGTTTAGCCAAAACTGCGTTTTTCTCTGCAGAATGCAACTTCTGCAGAAAACATTATTGTTTATATTTAGGAAAAGGCAAACATTCTTTTATTTAAAAAAATTAATTAATTGAGCAAATATTTACGTCCTGTCGTTCCGGGTTGCATGCCCTACCAAGGGCTAGAGTGCCGTACAGCTCTGTGCAGGAACACAACATAAATAAGCTACAGTTTTCTGATTTTACGCCACAAAGGAAGAAATACCAGAAATACCATACAAGAGGCAGTTCAGACAGATGTAACCATAACAACAACTGAAATATTAAACAGACTTGTCTTTGTACCTACAGTACTGTGCAAACGTCTTAGGCAATCAAAGGAATTAAGTTTAAATGCTCTTCAGTGTCTAACACTATGATATTATGTCTGTCAGAATGTGCCAGCTTAGCCATTTCAAAACCTCTCCTAAAATCACCCCAATATCTGTAGCAACCATCCAGCACACCCACATACTTTCTGACTTGACTGCTAGCATACCATGTTTGGATAATCAATACCTCTTTTGGTCATTTAACTAAGTTAATTAATTGAGCTGGTGGTGAAATTTAACAAAAACATGAAATGGCTGGGATGCCCCTGAGGAGAGATTTTGAAGCAACGTTCTAATAGACATCAAGCAAGGTATCTGTAACTTTCTGGAGGACATAAATTCTTGTTTTTATTGTAACTATTAATTTGCATATGTTTTGATGTTAAATTGTGTTTTTGAGCAGATACTCACTCCCTACCCAGAAAAATAGCTTTACACATTTTCCCTGACTGACAGTAAACCCGTCCTGGTCTGAGCAAGAATACGCTGACACTTTGGTACCCTGCGAGAAACTCCAGCACATTTTAGCTCAGGCCAGCTGCCTCTCGTCTCCACTCTCCCTTTTAGCTGTAAAAAAAAAAAAGTGAAAAACATCAATGAGGGTCCATCAGCGGGGGCTAATTTATGCCTTCCTCTGTGAGGTTATCTCTCCCGCAGCCCCAGCTCCTTCGTGGCGACCCCCGCGAGCTCTGCCACACCCCTCTGGGGACCAGTCAAACTAAATGTTATAATTTCAGGTTCACTGTGCTGAGCTCCCGAATCAGTGCTTAGAACAAACAGCTGGAGGTGTGTTTCCTTACAGACGTGCATCCGACCGTGAGAGAATGGCACGTCCAATCAAACCCGAGTACGTGTCGCTGAGTGCCGCCTTCTGCTACTTCGGAAAACGCACGGAAAGTGGGCCATTTTGAATATTCAAGGTGCGCCACATGGGGCATGTGTGGGAAAAAGGCTCACACTTAATCGCTAGAGTAGATGCTGTCCAAAAAACAAGCTGGCGTCAAATTCAGACTAATGAAGTACGTCTTCCTGCGAAAACAGGGGCCCACAAAGGCATAAAGCACAGAGGAGAAACATAAACCATGGCAGGCCGTGTCCGCAGACCTCTGCCAAACAGCGAACCCTCTTATATCTACCCATAACTCATACTTTCATCAGAGCAATAACATTTTAAAAAATGCCTTTTACACATGCCACTTGTGCGTAGCTTGGCAGGCTGTGTGCCGCACACACACACACACACACGCACGCCCAGCCAGCCAGGGGTGGGGAGGGGGCAATATCATCATAGCCTGGTGTGCTGCTCCTTTACAGCCAGGGTGAGGTGGGAGTCAGGCTGCTTGGACATCCCATAAATCACAGGCATCCTCTGAAGAAGACAGTAGATTCCCCCCAAATTCCTGTGAGTTTATTCCCCGCG
>JAODKL010000009.1:8415568-8439066 GCA_026780765.1 Petrocephalus schoutedeni
TATTTCTGCAATGTTCCGAAGCCTTGTCCTGGGCAGATTGCAAGTGTCACTTTTGCAAGTGTGAATTTTCTTTGGCGGAGGTCCGTTTGCCACGCATTTCCCTTACTTGGCTGTTACAACATTCACAGATGGACTCAGGATGTTGTTGAAGTGCCATCAGGGGGATCACAAGTTATTTCTGTCTCTCGATTGTGAGAAACGATCAGACGCCAGTGTCGCGTCCTAGTTAGAGTTTACCTTCGACTTTTCAGTAAACATTGGGCTCCTCTAGGACCACAAGTGACTGTTAGTAGCCAATGTCGATTTGAGGGATTACAGAGAAAATCACGCGTTATCTCTTCACTTTACATCGGTTTACATTAAGCTATACACAAACCTTAACGCGTGTCTCAAGCCCGTCAATCGAATTATGGAAGTATGAATTTATCATCTGCATATTATAGCGGCTTACCCTCGGGGTTTATTGGTGGGTCTGTAGCATCACAACAAAATTATACTTTAGATATTAACAATTTGATATTTTTTGCAGCTATTTTGCAGTTTGCTTCTCCTCGATATGTATAACCTAATTACATGTACACGAATACAAAATATGGCCAAACTTTGACATGAATATTAATACGTGATGCAAGCCACAGATATACGTGCAGCTGTTATGATTTTTTTAAAGCCTCGCTGGAGTGTTTTTTGTCCATCACCACAGTCTTTTTTTCTTCACAGCATGGGTGACTCTCCGAAGGTGCCTGCTTCACATCAAAGACGACAATTTACTGAAAAGGTGACACTGATTAATGCCACCAAAACATTTCCTTTTTTCACCTGTAGCACCTCCTCTTCACAGCCTCCAACCGAGTGTCTGGTGAAAGAGGCGCAATCATTCTGCCTGCTATTATTTCTGTTCGCGGAGCGCCCTCTATCGGAGTAGACTCGGAATATTATCACCATCATCATAATACAATCTTCATAATGCTTAATATTATTCAACCTACGGGTTTTACCCCACAATTCAGGTCTTCAAGTGGCGTATTATTATTATTTTTATTATTAGGTTCCGTCGAAGTAGGCTCCTGACGGCTGCTGGAGTCTGTTACCATGGCCCATACCGTGCCGAATATATTCCATCTGTCCTAAAATAAAACACGGAGCCAAGTTATCTGGTTTGCATGTAAAACGACCAGTAGGCCAAGCGTGATAAATTTTAATAGATGTCTTATTGCTAGGCATATAGGATTTTATTTTACCCTGGAATGGTATTCACTAACATAGGCCACTGAGTTTTTTCTCAGTCAGAACATTTTGTCACGGACTCACGGACTTGCAACGGACACGTTTGTCAGTGTACGGACGGGTTGATGATCCCCGGTTTATATTACGCAAACTGAATGTGGTTTGGTACCCGGTTTTGTCGACCCCATCGACAGTCAAAGAGGGCCAACATCTGCACCGGTCAATAGAAACGATGAGAAAGGACCCACGAAATAGCCAGTAAATCATCAATGACGCCTAACAGCTTAAGCTGCAAAATGCTATTAGTGTTTCCAGTTTGTCGACAAGGTCTCGGAAGATATGAATCGTCATCAAACCTTTAACTAAACAATTAAAAAGGCTAATAGGTTAAGTCGAGAGAGGTAATGTTAAGACTTTACCATTCCTTGGTAAGACCCCACCTAGAATATTGCGTGCAGTTCTGGTCACCTTACCTTAAAAAGGACATTGCTGCCTTAGAAAGGGTTCAACGCAGGGCTACAAAAATGATTCCTGGGCTAAAAGGAATGTCTTATGAGGAAAGGTTAGTTGAGTTCAAACTGTTCAGCCTTGATTAAAGGAGACTAAGGGGGGACATGATCCAGGTATGTAAGATTCTAACAGGTCTGGATGCTGTCCAATTAAATAGTTACTTCAACATTAGTTCAAATAAGAGAACTCGTGGTCATAGTTGGAAATTAGTGGGAGAATATTTCAAACTGCCCCCATCCTGGGTTGTTCCCCGCCTTGTGCCGTAGCTTCTGGGATAGGCTCCGGACCCCCCGCGACCCTGATAGGAAAAAGCGGGTTGGAAAATGGATGGATGGATGGAATATTTCAAACTGGAGTTGAGAAAAAACTTCTTTACACAGCATGTAGTTAGGGTATGGAATAGTCTTCCTGATGGCGTAGTGCATACTAAATCCTTGGGTTCCTTTGAAGCAGAGCTACACAAGATTTTAACAGCTCTGATCTACTAGTGGAAGGCTCCCCAAATGAGCTTGATGGGCCGAATGGCCTCCTCTCGTTTGTACATTTCTTATGTTCTTAGGATTTTATTTTATTTTCGACAAAAAAAAATTATAGTGAGGTGAGAGTACTATACAAATTCGACAAAACATAGTGACATGTAAAATAAACTTAAAAACAGATTTATAATAATTAATAAGTAGTCATTAACCGACGTTAATATAGTTGTATTTCGGCAGTGCATAATATTTATAGATACTTTAATCCAAAGCAACATACATTTTGGGAAAGCAGGGTCAGACACTCCTGGAGCTGGAGCGATCCGGACCAACGACCTTCCGATTACAGGCCCAGCGTCCTAATAACAAAATAACCCAAAGGAGGCGTACGCGTTGGCAGGAGTGGGGGGGGGGGTTACAACTTACAGGTCACGAAGGTCATACACAAGTCAGTAGGGAAAAATTATTAAATTATTATTATTATTAAATAATAAAAAAATTATTATATATATTATATATTATTATATCTTCCCAAACTGTGCAAAACATGTCCTCTTCTTAAAAGTGCAATTGAAATAAATAAAATATATAAAAACAAATCCCACGTAAAAATAACTCAATAGAAAATTCTTCAAATACATAAACTAATGCTTGCAAGTGCAGCTTCGAATTTACATGTTTTTTAAGGAAAATTAGCATGTCGACATTCTCAGGCTGAAGCTGAAATCTCAGTAAATGTCCCCTGCAGTCAAAAAAAACCTTTCATTAGGGACAGAGGTGCCTGGTGTGGTGATGTATGCCTTAGCTAGAGGAGAAAGCAGTGGGTACATCTTAAATTTGCCTTCCAGGAAAATAGACGTTTCTATATAGACGTCTATTTCTATATAGATAGGGTGACCAGATAATACATGTCATCCCGGACACTTCGAGCTAGGAGAGGTTTGTAAACTTCCATTTCAATTATAATAACATGGATTTGCAAGTAGTAAGAAGAAATTAACTATTTAGCCAAGCAAAGGAGCCTTTCAGGTTTAAAGTAGTTTGTAAAACCTGAAGTAGCTCAAAGTGTCCGGAATGACATGGATTATCTGGTCACTCTATATATAGACGTTTCTAGGTTATCAGTCTTTTACAATGTTCGCACGCCGTTTTTGTCTAGTCTGTAATTTCCTCGCCGTTTTCGTATGAGATTGCTGCAAAGCCAAAACGCTACCACACCGCCGCTGGGCGGCGCGTCCTCAATTTCAAATTTACCGTCTGAACCAGGGGTAGGGAACCTGATCCATGGAGAGCCGGTGTGGGTGCGGGTTTTTGGGATGACCTCTCAATCAGCCAATAAGAGTGGGTCCCCAGGACCGGATCTGAGAACCAATGCTTTATTATTGGCTGATTGAGAGGTCATTCCAAAAACCCGCACCCACGCCGGCTCTCCATGGATCAGGTTCCCTATTCCTGGATTAAACCAAAAACTGACGTCGACGTCGAATATGCAGTGACGACTGACGTGGAACTGACGTCCTGAAATCAAATGTAATGTTACACCGTTCATCCTGTTAAGTATTTGTTCTAATAAAAAGTAGCGATTAATTTTCCACATGAGCCGATTTGAATCATCATACTTTTACACTGATTTTTTACCGATTCGCGATTCAGTAAAGAAGTCAGTAGTGCAAGTGAGTAAATCCGAAACAAATTACAATACAGCAAAATCAGAAAAACCAGCAAAGCTCATTCTCTTTTTGTCCTGCAATATTAGGATGCAGAAATGGAAAAGGCGGGGCAAGAGAGACTCTTTTTATTTGCATAGTGTATGTTTCTGCAAATATATTAAAATGATTTGAATTCTGAAATAAATGGTATTATATGGCAAAACAAACATGGTAATCGACCTGAAAATTTCATAGTGATTTTTAGAATTGTCATTTTAGCAGAGGGTTAGGGAAAAGGGGGGGGGGGGGATATGTTATATGTTTGACAAGGGAAACTGGTGCAAGAAGTTTAAGACAAATTGCAGTTCATCCAGTAGAGGGCAGTCATTAGCTAAGATCCCAAACGCTCACGGTCCCTTCTGCGCTGACCCCGATGATATAGTCTTTTGTGTGCATTAAATGAGGGATAGTGCTGAGCAATACTGGGGGGAATCATATCATATATAAAAAAAATTACAATACATATTGTGGTATTTATGAAACGAAAAACAAAAGAGGTGAAAATGTACCCAGAATAAACTATACCCAAACAGAACTTATGTACCAAGAGAGTCAAACAAGTCGGTGGCGTTGCTGCGAGTTGTGCCAACTGACAAAAGGCAGTGTCGACGAATGACTCTTTTGCTATCGTCTGTTCGCTTTTCGCCTCTTAAATCGTTTTTGTTAAATTTCTCACAAATGCGCCGCACCGTCTACGAGTGAGTGAAACGGCAAGGGCGCGGATCATTGTGGGCGGCCCGGAGGTGCTAAACGGCGCACCGCTCCCTGATCGCCGGCACCGGGACCCACAGCAGCACAGTCAGCTTCAGCCTAGCCTGTGCTTAGTCGAGGCAAAACAAATGCCTCCGCTTAATGTTAAACTTCATCTAGGGTATTTGTTTCAGGGCAACTACCCTATTTTTCAATATCACCAGGAAACCAACTAATGTCAATTGGCCCATTAATAATAGCAAACACTACTTTATTTTCCTGCCAACAGTTTTTAAAAATTTGGACCTCAAACTCTTAACAGTAGGCCTAAAAACGCATTTTCAACAACCTGCACGGATTGGCATAACTTAAAGTCATTTTCACAATATCTCTTTGTGTTTAAAACCTGATGGGTATAGTAACTAACCAGCTATGTTAAACTGTTGCACAAATAGCCAGCTATGTTAAACAAGGTAAACTGATGGAGAACTGGGATTCTTTTTTGTAGAAAAAAAACAGAAAAGAAATAAAAGAAGAAGAAAATATTATTACGGTATGCGGCTATTTCTCGTTCGGTGCCAGCGGGGCTCGGACCCTGACTGCGGGCCGTCAGTCCGGCGCAAACAGACCGCAGAAATAGGTGCGGCGTGTCTCAGCCAAGCCGAGAGATCGCTTATTATTAAGGGCTGTGAACGGAGGCAAGAAATCGAAACGCTTGAATCGATTCTCAATGTTAAACATTCAGATCGAAATAATCGATATTTTAGTAGGCCTGTCGATCCGTACACCATATTTTCCACCATATTTTGATGTTATATAAGTTAAAAGAAACGTTTAAATTACTAATGCGAATCGAAATATAATTATCAGCACATTTTGGCGAAATTAAACATTATAATACTGTGCTGCTGGTGGCTAAGACAACGTACTTACAGCAATGCCCGACGGAAATGAATTACAGGTGAGAATTTTTCTGGTCTCCGGTGAACTTGTGCAATCGCAAACCACAGCGTGTGAATGCCTCACATATTAATCCGATTACAAGGGCCCTCCATTCACATTTTCCCCAAACCAAACAAGTTCATGGGTCACATTCTTTTAAAGGTGGAAATGGGTATTGAAAAAACTGAAAGTGGATCATGAAAAAAGCGTCTCGAATTGGCACAGTGATGCCATTAAGCAGAGTAACGCGATTGACCAGCTGAATGAGCCGGGATAACTGGAGGGGGTAAATACGCGATTAGCGGCGGGGGCGCAGGCACGGCGGCTGACGCGGGGTTATATGTCAGGCAGCAGCGAGCGGCGCGCATAAGCCGCCAGCCGCCAGCCCCGATAAGAGCGCAGCATCCTCCAGCCCGCAGCACATGGAGACGGAGCGCAAACGGAAGATGAAGGAGTGCTGCGTGGTGCGCAGCCGCATCCTCAGGGAGTTCCTGGCCGAGTTCCTCGGGACCTTTATATTAATTGTAAGTACCCCGAATTCACGCCTTTCCGTGGCATTGTCCCTGCACCGGTGTTGTTTTACGGAAGTCAGTAAAGACTCAGAATTATTTTGGCATTGCCGACAGGTGTTCCGAAACTTTGACTGAACTTTCATTCTGATTACAAAGACAGTATATACGGAATATTTGTGATGATCGATCCTTTCCGCAGTTCTTTTCAGTCCCTGATTATTCATTTTGTCACGAAACGCGGACACTTGTCACAGTGAGTGGGGGAGACATTTACCGGGCTCAGAGCGGTGAAGTTCAGGACCATTTCAACAGATTTGCAACCTAGTTATATCTGTTGTTTTTTAGGTTTTTGAGAAAATATATTTATGGCGTTTTCCAGAACGAATACAAAACATACACGTATGAAGGATTACATACACAAAACAGCTTTTTTAAAAAAAAGTATTTAAGAGTATTTAGACCGTGAACTACATTGAACTGTAACACTTTTTATAACGCTTAAAAAAAAATCTGCAACAGAAAACTGTTTACAGCAATTTAGGTATTGAAATGTCACTGAATTGCTTAAGTGCTTTTCGTTTAGTCTTTATAAATATCACTTAGTTTCTAGCAAGTGATACTGAATATCTCTGACATTTATATGCAGTATTAAACATGGCCCTCATACATTACACTTGTGCCTCAGTCCGTGACGGCAGCTTGTATGTCCTACGCCAGACCTGACCATGCACTGTAAAGTAGTGAAGAGAGGACAAATGTCCCCAGACGCAGCGGGGTAGCTTTGCCACTCTGTTTAGGTTAAGTTACTGATCTGTCTGAGCTTCAGCATCTTCTGTATGCACATTTAGCCAAGTCAATATTCTGGTTCTTTCTGGCTGATCTCCATCCTGGCTGCTGTCCAAGGTGGCTTGGGTTGGGGTGGTATAAAATCGGCTGAGGTTAGATGGGACGCTCCGGAATGGGACGTGTGCTGTGGGTAGTGGAAGGCAGCACTTCTGAGACCTGCTTTGGTTCTGTCTGTCCCCCTCACCGCCACAGCTGTTCGGCTGCGGGTCCGTGGCACAGACGGTGCTGAGCCGTGGAGCCCTGGGAGAACCACTCACCATCCACATCGGCTTCACTTTGGGAGTGACGATGGCAGTCTACGTGGCCGGTGGGGTGTCAGGTGACAGTCGCTCCGCTGTTACATACAGGGGTCCAAGCTCCTCCCCAGGCACGACATAGACATGATTTTACCGTTGTGTAGATGCACCATACTGCATTGTAACTGTAAAAAGAAACAACAGCACAGTACAGCTTAGTGCCAAAACACCTGCTTTCAAAAGGTAGAGAAATCATAGCAGGATGGATTAATATCATAAATCAAATAAACAGTATAGTAGCTTGAAGATTCCTTGTACCTGAATTGTTCCAGTGATACACTGCCCTTTAAAAGGTCAAACATGCAGGTTTACATAGATAAAAGCTGCACCATTAGACAATAAGAAAAGGCATATTGATAGTTTATAGATTTGGACACATAGAGAATGGCTCGCAGCTGCTGACTACATATGATTGGACAGCAGTTCAGGAGAAATTTGTTCAGTTTAAGGAAAGGGAAGACTGCCAGGCTGAAACAGAATCTTTGCTGAGTGGGAGCACTTTCATTTAGAAGGGTGGAGGAAAATGAGGGAGGACTTCTCTGCAACAGCAGGAGGGAAGCATGTTCCTATTTACTGTCATGGTATAAATAAGTCAAAGTTCACATTTTGCCTGCTTGTGGGAGAGAAAAAGACTTCAGTTTGTCGAGATCTTTTCCAGACGGCGTCTTTGCACTCATGCACATCATCCATTTTCCAGGGTGGTAATGCAGCATGTTCTTGCAGGATGGGCTTGATTTCTGTTTCACAGTCTGAATGAAAAGCCAAAGCACATGTAAATTGAATGATAGGTCTCAGAAAGACACCTTTATGCTGTGTTAACAGTAAGGAGAATGAAGCACTGGGAATCCATATTATTTGTACATATTATGGGCTGTTCAGCCGGTCTATATCAGTCAGGGAAGGAAGGTGGTGTTCATTAGTGTCTGGTCCCAGTCCTAATGGATGCTATGATCATGCCAGACCACTTGTGCAGACATTGAAAGCACTGTTAGTGCTGCCTTTGTGTCTCTGCAGGGATACAGCCACATCTTTCTTGTGTTCTGATAGGGCCATGTAACCAGACTGAAGCTTTAGGCAGGAGTGCATAGATTGCTGAAGGTGCTGTACTACCCACGATGAGGAAGTGATGGGAACGAGGCTCTAAAGGCCCGGGCCTCTAGAATGGGGGAAACTGCATCATTAAACACAGGAACCCCGTCCCCCGAAACAGACCTTTCCCCTGGCACATCGTTCTGCTTTTGTGTCAGCGAGGGGCGGTCCCATCAGCCCAGCCCGCATATAGACCGGTCAATAGGAATAGATCCTACATCTTACTTAAAAACAGAACATTCCCTCACATTCCTGCACCCTCAGTACAGCCCTTATTGATCTATTTCTCTTTAGTAATGCTGCCTACAGGCCATTATTCATAAGATAATGGTTAACCCAAAGCAGCTTACACTTTCACTCATTTGTGCTATTTTAATTTTGCTGCCTTCCTTTAATTATATTCATTAGTAGCTAATAATACAACTGAATAACAGGACGACCTAAGTACTTGTCTAGAGTCTTGTTAGTTGTATGTGTTATTGTGTCACAGTGATTAAGTGGACAGTTTGGTGCAAAAGTCATCGTAATTGCTATGTGAGACCTGAATTTGAGACCGTGTCCGGAGCTGATTGGCTCTGATTAGTGGACACACCATCTACTTGTTTTTTTGGTACTTCCACCTCATCAAGGGTACAACAGCGGGGCCTGCGCTCCTCGTCACAGGTCTGTCTTCTGAGGCAGTTTCCTCTCATTCTGCTGCCGGGTGACGTGTGCAGACGGGACGCATCACCCAGCAGAGTCACTCCCGTCTCTCAGAATGGGCTATGGAGTACAGGCCGGCCGGTCACACATGCCCCAGCAGCGCCAGTCCTGAAAAGGTCATGCCTCAGCCCCGGGGTGCCCAACAAAAGGGCAGGGTGCCCGGCCAATCGTGTCCTTCCGCTCTCGTGTGACAGCGCGCAGATCCATCGCCAGGCCGCCTCGGGGTGCGGCCCCATTGACGGCCTGTCACCAGGCAGAGCAGCCAGCTGAAACCACTCGGCTTCCCAGTACTACGGCACACAGGCTCATGGGAAGCTTCGCGTATCGACGGCCAGCTGGGTACGTCCCATCAGGGAGCACCGACGTTTCAGAGGTGACATTGCAGCTACCCACCCCCCTGCATAGGTGCCCACGTTAACCCCGCCGTGTCCCTGGCTATGGTCGTCTTGGGACGGCTGAAATTGGTGAAGTTCCCCGTCTACGTCATCGCCCAGTTCCTGGGAGCCTTCGCCGGCGCGGCCGCTGTCTTCGGCTTGTACTACGGTGAGCTTATTCTATGTTTAGACATGGGAAGTCTTGAGGTGTCAGTGGCAATTTTTACCGCCAGATTTACACGCCGTGATCTGCATTTACAAAAAGGGGACAGTTATGTCTATTTTTATTCCCAGGACCCAAAACACCAACAACAGAAATATTCCTCTGACAGAATTTAAACTGATGCAATTATAATTTTCAGACTATCATTTAAAATTGATATTTGTCCAAAGCATAATTTATAAATGTAGTTTTTATTTAATTAGATTTCATACTAAACCATATGAACACAGAAGAACCTGCTGTTGGTCCTACTGAGTGATGAAATGAACTGTAAACAGATCCTATCGATTAATTTCAGAATGATGAATGCATTTAAGGTCAAAGCACGTTTCCCAAACTAAAACATTTCATAAGTTGGGTAAAGATTTGGCATTAGTATCACGCTTTTGATCTTCGCAATTGCAGATATAGTCACTAGCAGCCGGCCCAACATGGGTAAGGTGATTTTGAGTCTCTGTCCCTCATACTCCCACCCAAGGGCAAAGCTGAAGGACAGTGCATTGATCATGAGGTGGCTTTGCCCAAATTAGCCCCTTTGGGATGAACGTAAAATACAGTGGGGCATGAGATCACCACCACTATGCCTGGCTCCCTGTCTGATCCCCTGAAGTATACAGTAGTTCTCAGAGCCTTTTCGAGAAGGTGGGGGAACTGAGTCAAGTTAGAACGCTTCTGTGCAATTAGAAGAACCTGACTGCCACATTGCCCTGAGCAGAATAAGTCCTACAGCAGTGAAATTGGGTGATGATCAGTTCTGAAAGTGCAGCTCTCATTCTCCCAGATGCCTTTATGGATTTCACGAGCGGAATACTGTCGGTGACAGGCATCAACGCCACAGCACACATCTTTGCCTCCTACCCCTCTAGACACCTCTCAATAATCAACGGATTCGTAGACCAGGTGAGTGATCCAAACTGCGATTCAATGAGGCAGAACCTTGCACCTGGCATTACAGCACTTGGCATCGTTTCAGCGTTTCACTGTTCATCTGATCATGTGACTAAAACAGGAGGGGCGCCACATGCATGCATGCTGCAGAACTCAACCTGCTGGATAGCAATCATTAACTTCTTTTTTAAAGTTTGCACTCTTAGTTGTTCATTCTAACACCTTTACAATAATTTACAGCAACACTGATGCGACGTTTTACTGAGTAAACTGCACATTAAACAGGTGTCATGCAACACCCTAATGCAGAGCCTTAAAAGCAATGTAAATATTTTCCTGGCCTTTGCACCTCGCCACCACATGAATGCTCAATGCCCTAAATTTGAGCCAGGAGGAACATCCATTATGGACCATCCCACATAAACAAAGCCAGTTCTCGCCAGAGGAAATTATCAATGTCCGAGCTGGGAGGATTAAAAATGGCATTAAAGGCAGGATGCCCTGGACGTTCATAGCAAACATTTGGGTTACTTGGTGCACCATGCACAGCAAACATCCTTTACTGATGCTGCTGGACACACAGAGGTCAATAGATAGAAGTCTCCCTGGTCATATAGCGCTGGGACCCACTGGCCTGGAGGCCTTTCAGTTCTGGATGTTTTAATGGCTATGTGCCATTTTTAATCACTGTGTACAGCACTGATCTGAGATCAGCAAGGCGGTCATTCTGATTCAATAAACAGATTGCCCTTCCAGGCATGTGGTTAATGCTGCAGACTTAGAGCACTTTGAATTGATCGCCCTACTTCCTAAAAGCCCATCTATTAATTAACCTTGTTTTTTTCTGTGATCTATGGTGTCACATTACCCTGATGTTTGTAATGAGCTATGGTGAGTGGAAATCTGACATCTTTGGTTGTAGAGGTCTGCTAGATACATTGGATTTTTTGTTCTCAATTTAGGTCTAAACTCACCATTTTCAGACATAATCTGGTACTAAATAAAATATGCTAAGGTGCAAAATATGCAAGACCCCAGACCCTGCAGACCAGGACAGAGCACAGTGGGTCAAAATAATTTCTCTTTCGGTTGGATACAGTGCTTGGGTAACAAAGGTAAGCCTTGTTGCAACTGGAAGGCCAATGAAATTATTCCAGTGTGGCGGGGGTTCAAATCCCACCACCATGGAGCAGTTTTCTGTAGGCTGTACGTAGTGTAATGGTAATGAACATCAGCCTGGAGGTTGCCATTTCATGTCCCAGCTGAGGCTCCGCCTTGAGCAAGGTACTTAAACCAAAAAAGGTCCAGCTGTACGAAGTAATAAAAATCAAGTGTTTTTGGATAAAAAGGGAAGATGTTCCTGGAGTTCAGCTGCAAGACCAATGACACTGCTACAACAGATTCCCCTCTCTCTGCCCAGGTGTTTGGGACAGGTATTCTGGTTCTGTGCATCCTGGCCATCATCGATGGGAAGAACATTGGTGCACCTAGAGGAATGGAGCCCTTGGCCATTGGCTTGATCATCCTGGGGATTGGGGTGTCCATGGGCTTGAACTGTGGCTATCCGCTGAACCCTGCCCGCGACTTGGGCCCCCGGGTCTTCACCGCAGTGGCTGGATGGGGCATGGAGGTCTTCAGGTAGCCGAATACTGCCCTCTTTCTCTCTGAAAGCCATTCAGTCCCTTTCTGGAAGCCAGTACCCCTAATATATCTGGCAAATTACAATTTTCACCTTTTTCAAAATGGAAAAATGGAATTCCATATGGAATACTTCACTACCAAAAACAAAATAAGTGCTGTAAATATTGACATTTATGGTCTGACAACTGGATTCTCATTCAGTGGTTTCAAACGCAATAGATGTCATTGCACTGCATGCCTAAATAAGAGATCCCTGGTTAGGACAATATCTAATTTTTTAGGTATCCCAGAATACATTGGCCACCAGCTTCTGTACATTTTAGCCAAATGTTTGACAGTCTTCAAAGGAAGGTTGAACTTTTGGACAATGAATGGCTAGGTGGTCTTCCCATCACAAGAGGAAAAAAACTGAATGTTCAAATGGTTAAACACAATGTAATAATGTCCCTAGCTAATAAGCTGGTTAATGGAATATATACAGACCAGACCAAACCCTTCCTAATGGTTTCGTCTTGCTCTCTCAGGCTGGGCAACAGGAAGTCATTAAGGAAGAATAGATTTATAACGAGAAGAAGCCTTATGACATGTACAACCAAGCCACCCTTTTGAGATCTCCGAAGCAAACCAAACAGAGCAAGCAGGAACATTCTGTATACATACAGAAACCTGATAACTAGTGGGGTCACTTACTCTGTTATCCAAAACAAAGTCCTGATCCACAGCTAGACAGCTACACATGTCATTTAGAATGATTATTGACCCTCTTTGATGCCAGCTGGTTAAAGGTCATGGCTAACATGTTCCACCCCCAAGACTGCGGTCATGGTCAGCATGGGAACTGCTCACGTGCATTTACTTGTTGATTAAAGATTGACAGACAAACATTATGCAGCCAATCAAATAGTCTCTCCAGCAGGCTTCGCCCAGGTCAGTTAGGGGCAACCCAGTCCCCAGCCTGTTTCCAACGTAGCTGAAGAATCAGACAACAAACAGATGCAAACAGTATGTATCCCAACAGACCCATGTAAAGCACCTTGGGACAACTCTGTTGTGAAAGGTGCTAGATAAAAATAAACTGAATTGAATGCACAACATGTACCCTGCTTAGCACTCAGAGACTGAATAGAGATATTACAGCTTTTACCTTTTCCAGTTCAGTTTATTTTCAGTATTAACAGGCTTCCTAGCATGGTTTCCCCGAAGTGTGTAATAATGATTAACAAGTATGGCATCAGGGAAAGGAATAACAATTCTTAGTATAATTCGGGGGCGAAAATAATATGTAGGGAGTAAAAAAAATAAATAAAAAAAGAAAAACCTGCCACAATCACCTATTGGTTTAGAAAAAAAATCTTTAAACCTTTAAATACAAAGGTAGAATCTGACAGTAAGAAGATCATTAGATCAAGCATGCACCTGTCACCTGAGAGAAACGGTCTTGGTTCCAGGGAGGATGAAAGGCAGTAGGCAGCCAGCTCTTAAGCTTTCACTATTGGGACCTTCTGGACATGCGGTGACCCTGGACTGCCTTCAACTGATTAGAACTCATAATCCATAAGCCTGGTACCTTAAGAACTAGTCAACCTGCAACCGTGTTTATTGTTCAAGCCAGGCCTTGCTGACACATCCGCCCATGCCGGGTAAAAGGTGCTTGGTGGATGTCACTTCAAAGGGTGTTTGATCCTGTTTTCTCAGAAGGATTGCCTGTAGTCAAGAGTGAGTTAAGCACAGCACATGCCTGTGAGTCTCGATAACAGTACTCATTTCTGTTTATCAGCAGTATTATGACAAATAATGAAACGTAGATAAACAGATAACAGGCAAAGAAGAAGATTGTCCAAGGGAGAGGAATGGTGCACCCAACGAGGTTCTCAGAGAGGCAAGACTAGAAAGACTGGAACAATCTACTCAAATACCCTAACATCTGCGGGCAGGCAGATGGCTCACCTGCTTGTGCCCTCCTTGTTCCCACAGCACAGCGGATTACTGGTGGTGGATCCCAGTGGCAGGGCCGCTCGTCGGGGGCGTGGTAGGTGGGGTGATCTACTTCCTCTTCATTGAGCTGCACCATGAGAGCGAGCCTGTGAAGGAACAGGAGGAAGAGGAAAACAGCAGCGTCCAGGACAAGTATGAGATGATCGCCGTGAGCTGAAGCTGGGGATGGTGCCCACCCGGGTCCTCGCTGCTGACTTCCCAAGCAATGAGATGGTGCCCCTATGAACTGGGACCATCTCTTTCACTCGTTCATTCTCATGAAAGTAGGCCTCAGAAGAGCCATCAAGGAATAAGCCCCAGCAAAGCGTGTGGGGAAAATCCCTCTCTAATCCCCTAATCCAACTGCACTCTACCTAGGTACAGATGTTCATAAGTTCTTGTACTGTAACCCTACCATGATGTACCAGACAACCACACATCTTGTCAGGTGGCCTCCTGTATGCTAAAAAAGGTCATTTCTAATGACTGTAAATGATGCTTGTGTACAACTACCAGGATTATTGTTTAATTGATGAGAGAAAAGATCTAGCATGACTGAAATCCAAGTTCCTGACGAGTCTTTAAGTACCAAAGCAGCTGTCAGGCTAGTCTGACTAAACAATGAAGCGTGCATCCAGGTTTTTAATTAAAGGTGTCGCCACAAAGATGGAGATATTTTTAGGTGCTCCACCATCTTCCGAACATGCATATTTTACAGCTCTGTGCACGGTATTCCCCTGAAACCCACAGCACAGTGAGCATGCGTGTGTACCTTCAGAAACCTGCCCAAACCTGTGCTGGACCAGAAGCTTTTTCTCCTTTCATAAACCAATTAGCTGTCGGGACCCATCGTCATCATTAAAGTTTTGATCATGCTTCTTTCCAACATTCATTTTGCTTAATGCTGAATGTACTTTAGCACTCAAAGCACAGCTGTTGTCCATTGTATAGCTGTTTTCTTTGTCACGCTCTGCCCTGTACTCTACAGTGTCAAATGGTTTTTACTGCATTATTTGTATATATAAAGTAAAAAGTATAAAGGAAAACAGTACAAAGGACTTTTTTATGGCAGGATATTGTGTGTTCGCCAGTTATAGTGGAGAACTTGCATTTAGGAGACTTTGCTTTTCACCGCCAGACCTCTGATGTCCAAGCTGCAAACATAGCAATGCGGTCCAAAAAACCAGACAAGATTACTGGTTCAACAGATTGAGCTCTAGCCTGAATTTTGGCAAATCCTGTTCTCCTAGGGCCATTTTCAAGTAGCTGGTATATGTATAGCCTAATTACATTAACCAAAGGAGATATGGCTTGGCTATATGTAATCAACATAAATAATGGAGAAGCTTCTGTTCGGATATCATTTTCACTAACCCTCAATTCAGACTTTAAAAAAGCATAAGTGTCACACATTTAAACAGTATCTTTTTAAATAAAGGTTGCTTTTATATTTCCTGGTTCCTGGGTTGAGTTACATCATATTACTGCTCAAAATCGCTTGTAGCAGATACATCTGCTTTCATGGAATTAAAAAAATAATTCAAACGGAAGTAGCAGTGGTAAATCTACCAGCGATAAATTCTTTAGTTTTGTTTTACATCTTCCAGCAACATTAGCGTGTACATTTTCATTTATATTTGTACAGCAAAGGCTAAGTTTTCAGTGTCTGTGACAAATTCGGACCTGTACCTTCAGTCCAGCTACACAGGAAGTTACTGAATAGTGCAGTGGCAGATGTGGAGATCTGACCACAGGTCCTGGTTCAGTCCACCATCACTCAGCCAAGTGTGACGATGGGGATCAACTCCCAACACATTTGGAGGAAGCAGTCAGCAGAGCTGTGCAAACGGTCATATGAAATTGATGAGGCATGATTCCCTTCCCCCGGTGCCTTGGTGTGCCATCAGGGCCCATGTCACTCATGGAACTGACTTGCCTAGGTTAGCCAGCTCGCAACAGGAGCTGCAGGTGATTTGGTGCAGCCCGTCAGGCCTCCATTGGGTCGGGAGGCTACAGACAGCTGTACATGTGCCACACTAAGACTGAAAATACTATCACGCAACTGACTGAAGAAACTATTGCACAGCTGGGTGCCAACAACAGTGAGCTGACTGTGTGAATGACTCAGCTAGGCGTTGCAACAATTACAGCCATACAAACATAAATGAAACTGCAAACATACTGTCTCGATAAAGAGGTGCTTGTCCAAGATGGCTGTTTGATGTTGTGTTCAGCAAATCTCTCTCATTCCCTCACTATAGGAAATGTTTTCACTATAGGAAAAGCCACTTGTAGGTCACTCCACACACCTGTTCTGGCAGGAGAGTTAATTAACCCCGTCAAAGTGATGACCTTAGGACCTTGACACAGAAATTAAATCAAAACTCCACCCAAGACTTAAGCTCTAAAACCTGGATGCCTTCCAGAATCTTTTCCCTAAATTGTCAAGAAAGCACCCCAACCCCCCCCGCCCAAAAAAAAAATGTTTACAACAAACCACGTATGCAAAACATGGCACATGGGTAGAAAACAGACATTCTATTTCCAGAAAAAAAAACTGCTAAACCAAACAACCCATTAAAAGAAGTGTGGACCAAGAATGAACAAATAAGCCGTTGTTTACACATTTTCCCAGAGGCTCATAGGAAACCAGCACAGCTGGAAGAATCATGATAAGGAATTGAGTGCACATTGTACCAATAACGTGCAAGAAGATTGGTCTACTAAGCTAGAGGTCTGAGGAGATGAAAGGAACCACAGGGTAAGCTCCTTGGGGGAAGCCCACATTGTATAGCAATTATTGGCTCAATGAGTTTTTCGCTATATCAGGCAATCCCAAATCTAAAGCAAGTCTCTCTGCTGTGCAGCTACCATAAGAAGCCAGACTCATATCAGCCTTAAAGCCAACAAATAAACCACTATAATCACATTTAGCCAACCACCTGGATCGCAGGGCACATTTGAAAGCATACATCAGGTCATGTGAGATATTTAATTCAGGTCTATACTTAATCTGAAATCGATCTTCTGAAGCACTAAAATGTTCCAATGAGCCGTTTAAAGACATCCAAGCAAACCAAACTTGAATATAAGGTTTCACATAAAGGGACATAAATCTATTACAATAAGTGAGCACATTAAAATTTAATCTCTTCAGCTTGATATTGGTAATGGATCACAATAAATGTGGCACATTGAGCAGAATGATAACTTTGAGGATATTCGGCTATTTTATTGGACAGGGAAGGCTTCATTCAGGCGGAAAACATGATCAATAGGAAGGAAGGAGATATGACAGCTGAGCTGTGAAAAGGCACCCATTCAAATCAAAACTCTCTGAACAACACAGACACAGCCCTAAAGCTCACAGTCACTAGGGGTAGGCAGGTGGCAGTAGGCCGGCGAGGCCATAAAGCTCACAGTCACCTGGGGTAGGCAAGTGGCAGTAGGCAGGCGAGGACCTAAAGCTCACAGTCACCAGGGGTAGGCAAGTGGCAGTAGGCAGGCGAGGACCTAAAGCTCACAGTTACCAGGGGTAGGCGGGTGGCAGTAGGTAGGCGAGGACCTAAAGCTCACAGTCACCAAGGGTAGGCAGGTGGCAATAGGTAGGCGAGGACCTAAAGCTCACAGTCAAAGGGACCCACATCCACAGAAAAGCATGAAACGCTGAAAGAACCTTAAATCACTGATCGATTATCATGCAGACTTTCAGTTCATTTCCCCACGGCTGTCTGCTGCCTCCAGGATATGGCATCTCCTCGCGAAAACAATTTTCATTTTCTGTGTAATCACAAAATAATGGGGTCCTCTTTTCCGGCTGCAGTGACAGGATTCTGTGACAGATCTCCTCAGGAAATGAGAACAAATACGAAGAACAAATAAATAGATTAGATGAACCAGAATAGATTCATATCTCTATGCCCAGAGGAGTTGCTCACGGCTCCTCAGTGACAACAGGAATTATTCTGCGTGCTATACCAGGCAAAACTGCAACCTTATGAAATATTCCCACACTCAAACAAATTTGACAGGACTCGAAAATCTTCACATTGAATAGACTGAGCACAAATGTTGCATTAATTTAGCACTTTAATGAAGGCATAGTTACAAAGCTGCTATAAAATCCCCATAGCTCATTTAAAACCAGCACAGAGCTGCACATCAGGAAAAGTAGTTCAGAACTGTTAGTTTATAAATATTTCTGTAAAAATTCCTCTGTCGCACACACAGCAGAAAAACAAGAAAGCAGTCTAACAAGACCACTGGAATCCCTACTGGGGGCAAATCAGTACTAGAAGTCCGAATGGTTCCATTTAAAACATGTCATTTAGCAGGCCGAACCATGTCACTAGCTGGTTCATTCCTGGCAGCAGAAGGTTCTCTCCAAGACTAGGTCCATTCCAGGTACTAGGCATTTGATGCTTCCATTACAATACATACAGTCAAACTTGCAGGTCCTTTTACAACAAGCCTACAGTCATAACCCGGCAGCCAGTACACTATAAAAATGTAAACTCATCTCTCTTTCTCGCTCTCTGGCTTGCTCATTAATCACCCCCTCCAGTCCAGACTTGATCATGGTGCTTATGCCCCATAATGTGCATGTAGGAAGGGGCGGCTCTGTACCTGGGTATCCACGTCTTGACTCATTAAAAAAAAAAGCAGTAATGCCTGTCACCTCGTCTTAAAAGGCCCACACAGATATGATAAAGATACAGGCATACAAAACAAAGGAATTCAGATGACCTCCTTAGTGGCACTACAATCAAACAGTGCGTCTTATGTACGGCAGTCTGGCCTCTTCCAACAGCAAGGCCTTCTGAATGCTGGCTGTGCCGTCTCACGCTCAAGAAGGACTGCAGCCCCGTCTGGTGGAAAGAAGCGGGTAGCAAGGTGCAGTGCTCTTTTCAGATACAGATTGGACCAACCTTCAAACAGTTTATAATGTTTCTGCTCTCAGGCGTGAGCACAGACTCCTAAGGTACAGAGCAAGCAACTGAGGGAACTTCTATATTTTGATGCGGAGTTAATGTCAACGAAGCTGAAAAATCGGGTGAAACTTTGCATGGAGGGCATCGCACAAGCAATCTCGGCCCAATGATAGTCTGTCGCCAGTCATTCGATATCCAATCTATCAAGCAGCTCATCTAAGCCACATATTGCACTGGGACAGAGGGAGAGAGTCAGGAGCACGCAGATTCCCACCGGTCAATCTTACAGTACCATAAGTTTATTCTTGTGTTAATGGTAGCTGGCTTAAGAAAACAACAAGCATTAAGACACACAAGCAATTCAATCTCTCGCCCCCGGTGTGTGTGGATACGGAGAGATGCCCTTCATGATCACTGCGACCCTGAGAGACAGCAGCGACATCGATGACGTGATTCGCGCCACACATGAGCAGCAATGAGGAAGTTTAATGCTGTAAACAATGAAACGCATGAGAATAGGAGGGCCTTTTAAAATGAACAATATTCAATGTAACGAAACATGGCATCATGGTGACGGTGGTTTTAGGGACAGAAAGAGCAGACTGCTCACCCTCAGCTGTATGCACCAGGATCTCATGTGGCATTCCGCACCCTGTGCTCCAACCCCGGGGCTATCGCGTGGGCATGCTCGTGACAAGATATGGGCCAAGCCCTGGCTTTAAATACCACCGTCTGGTGAACCCCCCCCAACTCCCGCCCGCCCACACGCACACACACGGCATCATACAATACTTTGCTGATCACACCTGACAATGGGGACCTGAGGGGAGCAGCCAGTCGATGAGAGCCTTTTCTGACCATCATCTCCCACAGCAGAGGGAGGGGTGTGGGAGAGAAATGGCAAAACTGTGTGTTTGGTACTGTAGGGGTGATGTGAGCGGAGCACGTGTACAGGGGTGGAGAGAGGAGGCTGGGAAGTGGAACTGGGCAGCCGGAGGAATCGGCTGGCCTGCGCTGGCCATGTAATTAGGGACCCATGGAAAAGGAGGAGGGTTTCTTTCTCCAAACAGTATCAGTGAACAACAGGACACTGCTATTAATCCGGGGGGAGAGTAGCTTTAAGGATACCAAGCTGCATCACTGAGGGCCCACTGAGGTAACAAATCCACCAAATGATATATTCCACAGCCCCCCAAGGCCTAGACAGACAGGAAACATTGTAAAATGGGCAACTGAGTTTCTGCAAACAAAACAATGACGGAACACAAACATATACATTTATGCGTCACCATCCCACTGTAGAGCTGCATAAAGATGCTAATTCAAAAATATACAATACATACACAAAAATGTTTTAAATAAACTATATTGGTTAGAATATTCAGCAGCATCTCAAAACTTAAATAAGCATATCAATAGAAACTAATTGGATTGGAAGTGCATTTTACATAGCACAGATGGATACAGAAAATGGATGGATGGATGGATAGGATGGAATCTTCACTCCATCTATAAGACTATTTTTTTTTAGCATTTTGCCCCCCCTAGTGCTGAATGTCGTCAACTGCAACCATACGTTTTTTTTTTTTTTTTTTTTTTTTTAAACGAACACCTAATGCAAACCAAACCAAGCAATTAATCAAGTAAACCTGCAACTATGATGACAGCACTGTGGAAGTCTTTCCGAACACTACTGTGCCATGTATTAGCATGTGCGCAATATTATGGTATTGGCATATTCACATCACTGTACACAGTTCACTGAATATTGTTGATATGACTAAGCCCCACTTGACTTGACCTGTTCCACTAACAACCAGCCGTGTTCCACTGTGCTGTTGACATTGAATCCTCAGTCTTCAGTAGAGGATCACATTTTAAAAGACTCCCCATGCACTCCAGTTAAGGTTTCCATCCCACACTTGCCCAATCCAATCTCCCATTTCCCACGTTCCATCGTCCTTATCGCTCACTCTCTCTCACGCCTGATACAGGCAGACACTATCTTTGAGCCGCCAGGCGGAGACCAAAACAAACCATGTGAGGAGAATGGAAAAGCCTTTCCAGGGGCAGCTAGCCTCAGGAAGGACTGGGGCTTAAGGGCAGGAACCAGAAACATCCAAATTAGGAGCAGCCTGCCAGGAAGAGCGGGAGTGCAGAGGGATGGCTGGAAGTAAGCTCCGCAGGGACGAAGCCCAGGGCTGCAGCTGAAGCTGATCTCAGAAGCACAGATTAAGATGCTATTTTGCTCACTCCTCCATTATTGTACAGCCTTTCCCTTCTACTGAACCCAGAGCCACAGTGATGACCAGGAACACATTAAAAAAAATGTAAAAGCATTTAGACATGACACGAATGGTTTATAAAATTAAGAGTAGCTAATGAAACCCATTAAAAGAATTCAATATTTGAAGCAAACCAATTTCAATTCAGAAGCCGGGCGGTAAGCACTAGATGCACTAAGATAAAGAAAGGAAGATGACTTCTCTACAATATGCTGATAGCATCAACATGCAGTTTTCGTTAATAGGACCGAACCTAACCTGACAACTGATTTGAACTGATTTGTTGAACATCATGGCATGGCATGTCAGGAGTAGAAAGATTCTTAACGGCATAGGAGGGCCAAAATTAATCCTCTCACCCAAAATAGGCTGCATTATAACTTTCTGTAACTGAACACAAAACTTTGGTAAACATTCACATTTCAGAAAACCATGGTTGTAAAAAATGGTTGTAGATCAACCACTTAGCGCGATTACATCTAACTTTCAGGAGTAATAGAGTAAGAGAATAGTTGTACATTACACATTAATGGAAAAAGTAGGTAAAAAGTGATAGCAGGTTTTGGGGTCAGAGCACAGGGTCAGCGAGCATCTGTAACCCCTGGAGGAGCAGGGGTTAGGGGCTTTACTCAAGGTCCAATGGTGATATCCGATTCAAACCAAGGACCTTCCAGGCACGGATCCTTAACTGGCTGAACTACACTCGGGCTCACTGGTGCAGAATATCACAGCCCATGCAGTCTGTCAGCTCCATTAAGAGACTATTGTAACAAAAAAAAAATCTATATACGTATAGAATTTGCTTAAAAATATACTTATCCTGCAAATGAACTTGGGAATGAGGAACATTTTATGGTTATAACAGTCATAGGTTTGCCCCCCCCCCCCCCAATTAACTTGCCACAGAGATCACCACACTTTAAGAATGAGTTACTCAGGAACAAATACACACATTAACTTGACCAGTGAACCCCACATACACACAAAGAAAGCAACTCAACATATTGACATCTTGATCAATTCTATTTTTATTAATGCTTTTCAAATACTTCAAAAAATTACATATTCTGCACAATAACTTTTGCGATTTTTTAGTAAAAATTTTAAGTGGAAAAAAAAAAATAAACAAAAGAAAATGTTCTGGATACTGTATAAAACACAGCGGACATAAAATAAGACCACAGAATTAGCGCTCTCCCCCCCCCCCCCATATTTCCGCTTGTATCAACCATCCAAAGCGAACATCTCAGTGCAAGGTTCTCTCAAGGTCTGAAACTGATTAAATATATAATATGCTTAAAAAAATAATGACCCAAACATCTACACAAGCCCACTCCCATTAGAGGAACCCCACTACAGGATAAACAGAGGGTGCACACGGACTCCGTCACAGCTGATGGGTTTTAGTAATTACACAAACCGGCAGCATTCATTATCTGTCACCAACCCCACCCCTCCAAGCCCCCAATAAGAAGATGAATCACATTTGTCGTCACATCACTAAAATAAGCTAGTCCAGCCCATGCTGGAACTCTCCCCCCACACACTTTCTGGACATGAGGCAGGCGCGGCACACTGATGTTACCCTCCAGGGATACAAAGGAAAATGACACCCTCTTTGCTACAAAACCTGAGTGCCCCTTGGAAGGGCAGATGGCACAGCTTGTGGACAGCTCCAGTGGGCTACTTTATTTTTATAAAAAAAAATAAATAAAAAAAACACGCAAACTCTGAGCTGCCTCTTAGCACAGAGTACAGAGAAATCCTCAGTGACCATTAAACAGAACTGCTGGCAGCCATGTGTCCAAACAAGCGCCTTCCTTTGAGCTGCAGGGAGAAGCCAAGATTTGTGGGCAGGACCTTGTAGAGAAGGAGCTAGGGGTGGGGGTGGGGGCTAGGGGGTGAGATTAAGTACTGGAATGAAGCATTGCCACTTCTGCAATCTGTTTCCTCCAAGCCTCCAGAGAGCAGGCCTATCATAACTGATCCCCAGCAGGAGGAGAATGCTGGAATTGCTGCTTCACACTCAGTTTGTCCTTGATAACTGGCTCAGAACAGGCAGCGAGTGAGTGGAGGCAGGGACACTGCAAAAGGGAGCTCTTTTAGGGCCCTCTAATCAACGCCTAACTACTTTTTTACTAAATATATATGACATCGGGGGGGGGGGGGGGGTCCTCCGATAC
>JAODKL010000009.1:8439388-8479319 GCA_026780765.1 Petrocephalus schoutedeni
GGTTCCTCCGATACTGCGTCTAGGCTGCAGAGGGTGTGAGTTGGCACAGCAGTTGCGAGTCTTTATGCACCTGAGCACTAATACAATCAAGTGGACTGAACAAATTGCCTCCCTAATCCGACTAATTTGTTCCCCTCTGTCAGGCAGCTGAAAGACCTGCACATGCACCAGCCTGACAAACAGCTGTGAGCATAGCAGGGGGGGGGGGAGCGTGACCTTTACAAAAACTTGACTGATTGGCTGCTTCAGCCGCCCTGAGGTGCATCACTGGTGATTGGCTACTCAGTTCCTTGTGTTGTCATAAGGCAGACAAACCCTGCTTGGTGGATCGGTGATCAGCAGAGGTGATCAAAACACTTATGTCAGCCCCATGGCAGCCCCACCCCCTCAGCACAGCCACACCCAGGTCCTCCTGCCTGACTCCTCCTCTTTCACGCCCGCTTACATTTAGTGGTTGTATACTGAAATTACAGCTGAAATCACATTGAACAGAAAACTGGAAAAAGTAACTCAAAAGCAGTTAGATGCAATAAAATGACAGAATATAGCCATCTGCTAAACATTGATCCTACCACAGACAGACAGAGCCACCTCACCCAGCGTGATATCCCCACACCTGACTTCTTACACAATTCACTTTCATTCATTTATAAACCCCTTAACGCCCTAAGCAACTGACAACACAGCAGCTGCTAAAAAGAGCCTAGTGAGAAAGGAGATCGACTGGCTGTCATCATTTCCAGGCTCTCGGGGGCCCTCGTCTCTTGCGGTCGCAAAAAATCTTAAAATCCTCAGGAATTTTCTACGACGACGTCACGCTCATCTTCGTTGTCTTTAATTTTTTTCTTTAAAGTCCTGAGTGTTTGATAAAATGCTTTTTCCCCAAACAGCAGAAAAGGCTCCTCATATGATACATTGTGTAAAATTCCATATTGTGATCTCTGTACAGCTGCGCGCGGCGCATGCGGGCCAGACGCAAGCCTGCGTTTTTGTTCCTTTGAAGCTGCGGAGATTAAATTGGCAACGTGGTCCCATGAACCACTGCAGCTTTCCAGCCTGGATCGGCCACAGAGACCCGCAGATCGCCCACAGTCAGTCTCCATAGCGGGGGGGGGGGGTTCACATGAAAAAAAAAAAGGGATAAAAGGAAGAGAGAGAGAGATAGAGAGCGAGGAGAGTTAAGATTTGTCCCTGACTCAATGTTAAAAAAAGGCCGAAAAAAATTAAATGCCACAACAGAAATCTTTAATTCCTCTCTCTGCCCGTCTTCAGGTTGTAAGAAAACCATTTGCCACTCTGAGAAAAGAGCAACAGTGCCCGTCCTGTTTTTTCCCTCCCTCCTGTAAAATGTGTTTGCTTGCCAGTTTGTTCTGCAGAAAGTGGGGGGCGGGGGGGTGTTTGGATCTATCTGTTACAGGTAATTCTTTGGAGTGAGGTTTTCCCATTGTAGGCACTAAGAAGACCCAAGGCACCAGGTGGGCTGACTGCCTCAGCGTCTCATCTGGCCCATCTGGTAGTCCTCTCGGGGCTGGCGGCGGTGGTGCGGTGGCTGAGCCTGTGCTTGCTGAGCTCTCCTCCTCTTCAGCGTGCCTGCGCAAGACCGGGAGATTAGCAGAGGGCGCACTCCATGCCGGCAGATTCCACACTGAACTCCTGGCAAAAGTCACGCCTCTCCCCAGCGTACAGGCTGTGGCCCAACAGGAAACGCTCTGACCCTTCTGGACCTCCAGCATGTGGGTCACAGGACAGCTTCTCTAATGAGTAGTCACTTTCTGCACCGTGCACATAAATGCCACTGAGTGCCATCTGGTTCACTTAATGACTATAACCATCAGGTTTTATAGATCTTAAGGAAACCCTAGCACTGAAGTTCGGCTGATTAACGCTTTCCTACTGGATAGGTCCGCAACCAGAAACAGACTGGGGACGAGGCCTCACCTGGGAGGGGTTTGGGTGGCGGCAGCTTGGGGTTGCTGCTGGGGGTGTGGACGCTACAGATCTTGATGAAGCCGGCCATTAGCAGGATGAGGGCGATGCCCATCAACAGCACGGCCCACCAGTGTGCCTGGAAGGGACATGACCAAGCACCTCGAAAGTGAGCACAGCACTACAAGAACATGAAGGAAAACAACTCCACTGGCAAACCTGTTTGGGTCAATGCAGCAATGAAACCACAAAGAATGCTCAACACACACGAGTGGTTATTGTAAAGGATTCAGGTATTTTTTGCTGGACCATATAATGGTTAGAGTATCAGAAGAGTACACAGTTTACAGTCCAAGAACACTTACAACAATCCATTCGGCAATATTCTCATACAGCTCTGGGTTCAGGAGAGCCTTCTTGAGCCTGGCCAGGGGCCCATCGGCATCCACCAAGCGGCACTTCATGAAGACGTCACAGTAGCCCTTAAAATCATTGCAGGGTGAGCCTGGCTGCAGCGTGATGACTGTATTATTGAAGAACTTTCTCCACTTGATCGAGCTGGTACTGCTGCAGGTGTCGGGCCTCGCTGTGGGGGGCGAGAGGCTCAGATCATCACGGCCCGCACACACCGAGGGAAAAGCACAGAGAAGGCCAGGGGGGCGGCTCACATTTCTCCATGCAGCAGACGTGGCACAGCTCGCTCTCGTTTTTGCCCTCGACGCTGGCGCATGTGCAGACATCCAAGTTGTGCTTCTGGCAGATGGAGCCCGAGCAGACCTGAGAAGCAGAGAAGAGCAGCGGCCGCGTGACTCAGAGTGCAGGAAGCCGGAGCAGACTGGGCGTAATGTGCCGACACATGCATGTGGTAGGACACCAACCCATCAACTGTCTAGATATCCACACAAATACAAATGCGGCGCACACAAACAGACTATACAGTCTAAATATCAATTGAAATGTTCCAAAATAGCTCAAAAAAACATGGAAAATGGGTCCCAGGATCTGCCTGACATCAGTCTCTGTGAAAAATTTGCTGACAGAGCCCAGGAGTCACAAACCCCATTGAAGCAGACTTGTGTATTGCTGTTGCAGGACGTCAGGTTGGCCTTGGGCTCGGAGACGGGGCACTGCGGGGTCCTGCCGTTGCACCGGCCAATTAAGGCGCACTCAGACTCATTGCGGCACTCCTCGTTGAGTCCCTTGTAAGTGCAGGTGGGCATGCAGCATGGCCCTTGGCTGGGGCTGGATGGGAGGGGCAAGTTACAGGCACTCACTCAGAGGGCGTCCCCGCTTTAGGCAGCCAGGTGGGATGAATGTTCCGCAGGGCCGAAGCCAGCTAACTGCCTACCTGCATTGTTTGTTCTCCCTTAACTTGCACTTCTTGTCATCAGAACTGTTGGCATCATAGCAACACTCGTCCTTGCACTGGTCACTGTAGCCACAGTCACACTGCTCACCAGCCTCCACTAGGCCATTCCCACAGATGGGCTGACCACTCTCTGCAGACAGATATATACACTTCAGTCTAACATATGTTCACACACCACTGTTACATAGCATAGAATAATAATAAATTCATCTTTCTCATCTTTCCTGTCACGCCATCCATCCATCCAACCCAGAGAGCACTAGGCATGATGCTGGGGGACTCCACAGATGGGATGCTAGTCCCTCACAGGGCGAAACACTCACACACAATTACTGGATGAACATTAGCTCCAAACTCGACTGCACAGCTTCAGCGGTGAGGACGTACCCACGAAGCAGCGGTCCCTCTTCTTCTCCAGCACTTGAGTGATGTTACCTATGCTGCAGCGGGAAAACTTGTTGTTGTTGAGTCTGTCACCCGAGGTGGCTCGGGCATACATGATGAAGTTCCCACTTTCCTTATCGCCCGACTTCGACTCGCCGGGGGTGCACTCCGTACCAGAGTCATGCTGAGGAGACCACAGGGAACCAAACAACTGGTTAAGGCCTTAGCGACAGGTAGCCAATGGAGAACACAAACAGCACCTCTTATGAATTACTTGACCCAATTAAGGATGAAGCATGAAGGGAGAACGGCCCAGGATCTTACTGGAGAGCCAAAGTTGTGGCCAATCTCATGGGCGAAGGTGATGTGAGAGACCTTGGGTGGGACGTGGGAGGCATAGTTCTGAACGGTGATGATGCCTGTGTTCAGGGACTTCCACTTCTTATCTGAATACTCCTTGCTCTTCTCACAAATGCCACCTGAGCTCCCTGCAGGCAGCAGAACAAGGAAGCCACTCACAGATGTTTGCAAACCCAAAACGTTTCAGACTGTCTGCCATGGTCATTCTTGGCAGTGGACCGAGTAACTTTACTGTCATTTTACTGTCAAAAACAAACTCATAAACCCAGACAACTCTTGTACTGCCATGGTTTCCAAAAGGCTGTAGATTTGATTGGAAATGACATCTGAAAGTGCTGGCATTGTTCACTGGCTAGATATCATTCCAAAACTTGACAGAACATTTCAGTTAATGGCCACACAGTCAGGGCTTGGGTCAGAGACAGGAGGCAGGCAGCAATATGCTGAAGAGGCTTCTTGAACACAATGGACGGGCAGAGGCAGGGGCCGCATGTGTGCTATCGCACGTAGCCACAAAGTGAAAGCCATACAAGGACACCTTGTAAAAAGCTGAAATTTAAAATGTAGATTAAGACAAAGACCCAATGCAAAGTAGGCATGCCGAAGCATTCCCACACGCAACCTTCTACCAACCCAACCTTGCGTCCGATCCAAAATGCGTAGTTGCATCTTAAGCTCAGCAGATAATTTTTCTTAGCTCTTCTGATGAGTACTTCTGATGTGCTCTTTTCTTTTTAAACTACGCGTTTCCACATTTTCAACTTGTGCATGCCCAGCTAGCAGGCTAATACAGCACTAAGCATAAAGATGCTAAACTGGCATGCACTTACTTTATGCTAATCTGTGGATTATTTTTACTTGTCTGCTGAAACTGTCACACACAAGGACAGAAACTAATACATGACTTGCATACAGTAATGCCACAAAACAAAGCGTAAATGTAGACCAGATATACAGTGGCTCCTGAGAGACTATGAGAAGAAAAAAAAACACATTGTTGTGCTTTGTGGTGATAATGTCAAAAGGGGAATTCATTAGAGTCTACAGTCTGCTCAAGGTTCAGACTCTTTGCAGCTTCAGCATTAACAGTAGGCGTCCTTACAGTAAGACAGACACCTTTCACAAGCTACACTCATTACCATGCAAAACATCACATTTCCTCAGCTCCACGTAAGCACATACACAGCTGCCCTTTGGCACCATGTTAAAATCGGCCCATATCATAGCTCTCTGTGCATCCATGTCCGAGGTGACTTCTCAAATTCAATATCAGGACCATTAACCAGGCTTGTCTAGAGGCATCTGCTCATTTGGTGCTGTCAGTCCACCCTGGTCGATATTAGAAGTGAGACTTCCTGCAAAAGCTCTCCCTGAACACGCTCTCATTGGTCATTGCTCACGCTCCTTGCTGCTAAATGTACACATCTTCAACACTGTAACGTGTAAGCCTCAAGAGAACACTGTGTATCAAATGAAGTACATACAGGGGTGTGGGCTAGGCCTCAAAGATGATGAACAGCTGGGGGAGCAAGCTTCAGGTGCAAACGAATCTAAAGGCCACAGAGAGATTAGCCTTGGAAAAGGCAGAGTGCTTGGACTGTGGAGATGGAGTCAAAGAACCCTGAAGAGCTGACTAAGATGAAAATCCCACAGGAGGGCAGTTAGCTGGGATTAAACTGGCATTAAAGCCAACTATCATGGCAGCTGCTATCAGGATCATAATGTGTTTATATTTAGTTGCTTAGCTAACAGTCACCCAAAGGAACTTGTGATTGTTACATATTCTGACAGCTGGATGTGTTACTGGAGCAGTTCAGGTAAAGCCGCTTACTTATGCTAGCAATAACGGGCAACGTTTACTGAATTTTGCAACAGTTTAAACCAAGAAAGATAGGTGGATTCATAGCCATCCCGTAATGACCACAAAGAGATCCACAGGGTCTAGTTCCCAGGTATATTTATACCTGCTGGGGCCCCGACCCATGCCAGGCCCAGCACCCCATCATCGAAGTCACGGTCCGTGAAGACGTAGGCCAAGCAGTAGCCATCGTGATTCTGTTCGGAGTTCAATTCCAGGAACTTCTCCACCCCAATGTTGGGGAAGCGGAAGGGGTTGGACGCGTTGGACTCATCAGCTGTGGTATTGATCTGAAAAGGTACAAGTGATTTCAGTGCCAGCAGGACCCAGGACCACAGCAAGGTAGAAAGAACCCCAGGCACACAAGAGAGGTACAAGCACAATACATGCTACACAGAATGCGCCATTTTAAGGTCAACTACAGCTTGAATCATCCAGCTACAAGGTCATACAATCAGGCATTTGCAAAGAGATCTGTGGCCACCACTTGCACAAAGGGGGACACATGCATCTCTCACACACTCACCCGGATCCTCTTAACCATGAAACTGATGTTGCGAATGCCCTGAAAGTCTGTGCTCTGGTATATGGAGTCAACTGCCTTCACATGGCTCGAGATCTGGAACAGAAGTGATTAGACTTACAAACCAACAACGTCATGCACCATCACACAAGCATGGAGCATGACACTAAAGGAAAAAAAAAGAAAAAAGAAAAACTAACCCCGTGAAGCAATCAAGAAGACATTTTAGAAAAACCTCAGACAAGATGAACAAGCACCTTTTCTTAGCTACCAATAAATCATATTTTTTGCTGAGTGAGAATGGTGACAGTGGTCAACGTTTCTCCAGATTTCAGTAAATCATCTGCGAAAAACACAACCCTGAAGGCCAGGCAGAAAACTGCCTGCTCTTGAGATCCAAATAAAGGCTCCTAAATTATGTACAGCCCACTAATGACTCCAATTATCCTGCCATTTCTCGCCTCCGAACTGCTTCCTGCAGTGTTCTGAAGAAAAGGGTGATACAGAGAAAACCGAGTGAAGCGTCGCAGCCTATTGGTCACTGTGGACGAGGAGAGTCCGCCAGCCAATCCAGGCCCCAGCTCTGAGCCTTCCCATTGGCTGTCCGTCACAGCCTGGAGAAGCACCCCATCCTATCTATTGCTGATGTTATTTTAGCCCTCCCCCCACCTTACAAACACAGTTTCTGCCTGTTGCAGAGACAGTTGTTTTAATAAATAAGTCTCGATCCCTGCACCCTATTTTGCTGGGCACAGGTCTCTAGACATCTCATTCATTAGCCATTGAAGCTCAGAGTCAGGCAAGTGCAGCACAGGGAAACAGATTAAAGACGAATGTGCATATACGCGCAGAAATGTACATATATTATTAATATGCTTCCTCTTAAAGACTAGCCGTTTCCTGAACAGGTAGAAACTGGTATTACACAGAAAAATAAAAAAATCACGATATGGACATGTCCAGTTACCCAACTGCAACTAATATTTAGGTTGCTAAATAAATATTGGCAAATATCTTATTAATGTAATCATTTGTGCTATTATTTGCTTCTGGCCTAAATAAGTTTGATTACTAAATGACACATTTAGTAGTCAGGCTTACATATTGCATTTTAAATTGCAATCGCAATACGTGTCAAAATAACCACAATGTGATATTTCAAACAAATGGTGCAGCCCTTGCAGAAACATACCTGTGCAACCACAGCCTCTCTGGTGCCGTAGTACTTGTAGAAGAGGTGGTCAGTCTGGATGAAGAGCTGACAGGTGTTTTTCTCAGCCTGTGCGGCTCGCCTCTTTCTCAGGATCACTGGCCCATCAGCGCGCTCCTCATCTTCCTCCTTCTGGTAGGTCTCCTGCAGGGGGCAATGTTAACCAAAGGGGTTTCAGTGACTTAGAATAACGCCAAGCCTAATTTGCCCATGGAACCCTGCGGACTCGCTGCTCTGAGATGTTGTCTGTGTCCAGCCAGTAGCAACACCATTTGCAGCTGGAAAGCTCTCATTTGTGGAGCACTGTGGTGAAATGCTTAACTCAACCAGACGGCCACAGTAGCCAGACATTATGCTTGGAAAGGCCCAAGACACTCGTCTCTAATTTGTTTACCCATGACATACATTCATTTATTCTGACATTTCTCAGCAACAACTTCCAGTTATTACAAAGACCCACCTGCTGTGACCCAGGATTAAATGAAGATCCCGCCCAGAATCACTGCTAATCAAACTGTAATGCATTATAATCCAAATACAGAAGAAAGAAAGGCTGCCTACGCTGGCTAGACTTCTAGCTACTTGGCTACTTACATCATCGTAGAACTACAGACTTCCTTTCAGGGTGGGAACTTAAGACACAAATTTACCACCGTGAGGTCTGATCTCACTGTGAGGTGGAAGGCAGAGCTCTGACGCTTCTGTATGTCCTGACTCATGTTTGCATTTGCTATCTGTACTTCCCCCAGTGCTGGCTGACAGATAAGCCTGGGAGGGATCTGGTTGGGAAAGAAGCTTGTTTCCTGTTCTCTTTTGCACCTGGGTAAAGAGCCTCGGAGCAGCTAGAGAGGAAATTGGGGGAGATGTGGGAAATACTCCCTAGGGGTCTGATAATGAAGTTTAAATGGAAGAAGGGGGAACACAGATGTACATGTACATTTCTTGTACAGTAAAAGAGCCTCCATTTTTCAGGAGGGAAAAAATTTAAGAGAGGTTGCGAGGGTCTTATCGCAACTCGTTTAAGAGGTACAGGGGAATCCGAAGGAAACCGGATCACCAGCCCAAATCCCCTGGCCAACCGACAGTGCCTGACACAGTAAGGAGGGGCTACCATCAGGCAGAAAGTGCAGGGGCGCCCTTCCTCAAAGGAAAGCAACACTCAGAACTTGGAGGATGCTGCTATTGTATCGATGCAGCACTAGGAACAGTTAAAGCAAACATGTTACTGCTCTGCTGGAAAAACAAGCGTATTGTGTAAGCTTATGAATATATATATACAGTAGCCATGAGGGTATAAAACCACACAGGGAAAGGCTCACCTTGGCTGGCTTCTCCACCGCAGACTGCTGGTACTTCTTCATCTTTTCAAAGACAGAGCGGTCCGCACAGCCTCCTGCCGCACCGTACTTGTGGGGATAATCTGTAGGACACCCAGCAAAACTACATTCATACCCTTTATCCCCAGTCCACAGCCTCCAGCATCAATTCCAGACTGTATCCCCATGTGTTTATTAGCCCTCATTAGCACCTTTGAAGACCTCAAACCGGAGGTGCAAGTCAGTGGTTGGGGTCCCAAATACGTGACCGGCAGGTCTGGGAAGAGGTGACAGGGAAACGGAACACGGCCTGGCCATGTGCCCTCGTCAAGCAACCAATCGGCTTTGAAGCAGAGGACCCCAGCTGGCCACCTGCAGCAACCCCAATGTCTAAGGGAATGCAAACAGGACTTCAGTCGCCACATTCATAACTGGGCATCTGTGCAAACTCACCATAATCTGAAACTGACTCCGGGGTTTTGGACGGTAAGGGGCCAGCGTCACACCTACGCAAAGCTAAAATGCTAAAATGCTAGCAGAACTAGGCTTGAGTGGGATGACGGTATTACGGCATAGCGCAGTATTCTGGAATCCTAAAGGTATTATTTTTAATACTGTCAAAAGCAGACGCTCCTCTGTCAGTTCAACTGATACAGTGAAGCAGTGTTGAGGCGATGAACAGCAACAGCGATGAACCATGCCACCAGAGATCAATCTACTGGTGAGAAAGATAAGTAAAAAAAAATGTCCATTACTTTAATTTTAACTTTTAGATAACAGATTACTAACAGTAGCACAAATGTAAATTGGTTAGCTACATTTCCCATGCACCGTAGGGGTTGGTTACATGGCGGGTTCTGCGGTAACGACAAAGGGGAGGGGTGTCTGTAAAGGAAGGGTGATCTTTTTAAACTCTTCATCACAGAGTTCTCTCCTCATTTCCCAAACCGGGGTGAAATGGCTAGAAGATACGGCTGTATGGAAAAAACAGACACCGGCCAAATCTAAGCAGGACATCTGGTGATCTGAGTGGAGCTTTACCTTGCTCTACGAAGCTATAGAAAACCAGCTGAGGCAGATATGCACTCCAAATTATGTTCCTGAGTCACAGCAGGGGTGGCTGGGAAAACACTCCAATTACAGGCGTTTACTCGGTGAACAATTCACACAGAGACATTTTTCTGAGTTTACATATTTGCATAATTCACATTTACAAGCCTGTGTTGATTTTCCCCAGCTCATAATGGTTGACAATTAAAATTGGTATGGCAGCTGACATACTACAGGCGCTAGGAGGATTCTGGTACACAGAAACAATGACGTAGCTTTGCTGACCCCCACGCAATGGTGTGCAGCTAGGGAGCTAGCCTGAACACCAATGGCGCCAAAGCTTGCGGAGCAGCTGCAGTAAGAGACTGAGGCCTCAACACGACCCTGCCCCCACTGGAAGGCCCTTTGTTAAGGGCAGACTTTGATTACTGATATTCTGCTTGTTCAGAGAGAGCGGCCCCCAATTCATGCCTCAGCACACACACGAGTGGTGGCCTGCATGCCAACCAGTCAGCAGTTTATAACGGCGTTAGCTAGCGTTAGGCTCACCTTCACAAATCTGCATGGCCACCCAGAGTCACCTTCAAAAGATCACACTGTTGTCAATCAAGCCACACAGCTTTGACCAAAGCGCACACATGATCACTGAACTTTGAGGATTTGCTCCAGTAAAACGGTAAAGCAGAACAGCAGTACTCGGGGGCTCCTGTAGGGAGCTGTACAGTCATGTCAGCCTTCAAAGGAATCACTTGTATAGATTTTTTGTTTTGCTCTAGATGCAGAAAATAAACTGCATCCCCTTCAGATTTGTGGAAGACAGCTTTACATTTACACACAATACAAAGTTTAACAAATATTCTTTCCCTCCCAGCGTCTTGCTCCCAGACGCATCGGCCAGCAGTCACACTGCCCAATCAAACGGGGAGGTTTTGTCACTCGAGGTCTGCAGTTTCAACTGCATACCACTTCTTAGCGGTGGCTCTCACCGAAGGGAAGGACTGCAATCGGATTTTCATCTAGCTGAACACTCGTCGTCTACACTGAAGCAGATGAGTTAGACTACATGAAGCAGGCGGCCCGCGGACCAGCGGCAACACGCGGGGGAACCGCCATACGCACACAGCCCCTCTTTGTTTGCCATATACAAAGAAGCCACATTGAGATGCTAATCGCAGGCAGTTTAGGGTCCGAATCAAAGAAGAGGAATAAAGAATGAACAACTGAAAGTGAAACGGTGGCATCTGTCGCCGAATGCCAGCCGTGGACGCTTGCAGGTTTTTCCTCGTTCAGCTTTGCTTCCATTATGTTCCCCAGGGTCCTCAAATGAGCTACAGGCCTAAAAATCAGTCCGCAGACATCTACACTTCTGGGTAAAATCAGTTTAATAAGCAACAGGGGCTATTTTGAGCTACCACAATATTTTCATGATAGTGTGCACAGCAAAGATCAGTCTAAGGCACAGGCACAGAAGTTTAGTACTGAAAGACAGTAAAACCTTCCAAAAACAAGTTGGTAATGTTTCAGTTCAATGAAATAAATGGCTCTTGTCATGGAATGGTTTTCTTCTGCACAGAAGCAGCACTGCTGGTCTGCTCAGGCCACTGATCAAAGAACATTTATTAAAGAACAAAGGAATTGACGTCAATGACCTGCATAACTGCACTGGCGAAGATATATTCTGCCCACCACAAGATGGTGCAACGGGGCGAATGGCAACTGGGATGGGGGAATATTCAAGAGGGTGAAGGAAATATGTGCATCTCTGAACATTTTACCTTCCTTTGCATATAAAAAAAACTTCCAAGCTCACTAGCACAACATAATAATAATAACAATAATAATAATAATACAGAAATAATGGAGGTAACTGCATATGGTAATGTACTTCACCTCATCTGAAGCTGTGCAATTAACTATTATTAACCATTATCTTTAACTAACTAAACAACAGATTTTATGGCAGTCCATTGGTAAATCGGACAGTCATAGCCCGGGCACTGCCTGTACGTGTAAAACCTGGTATTTAGGCCATTGTGTATAAAAATCACAGGAATTAGAAAAGTCAAGGAGAGAGGGAGAGCTAAAAGAATTCCTTGATTTTTACTGTTTGAAATGAGCAAAGCGAGGCACTAATTACAGCAATGCAAACGCAGAGGTGGCCATTATACAGCGCCAGAGAGCACACTCTCTCCAGCAGGGGATTTCACAATGCAAAAAGAACAGAAGAGGACGACTGCTGCTGGCATTAGGGGCACATTCATCACAAACTGTCAGACAGAACAGTGACAAAGCCACAGGGGGCCCCGTGGGATCCAAGGAGACAGCCGTCTGAAGGGCCCTGGATCCACAACAGCACGGTGGACAGAGCTAAGCGAGCACAGCCATCCTCATAATGGCCCTCTTCACCACACACACAGCAAGCACGCCTCAAACAGACGGACTGAAAGAGACGCTCTTGACCATTACTTCACTCAGCTGAACGGGACTTGTGCCTCCGTTCTGTCAAAAGAAGACATACCTTCAGACTCTAGTGGTTAAAAGAACAAACTGCATCTTTAAGAAGTAACCAGGCAGAATGCAAACTGCAGACCATCATAGCTTAAAGCGATTACTACACACTGCTATTGGGGGATCAGAACATCACGTACATCATAGCTCAGGAAGGGCACTCACTCTTGGCAGCCAGTTGGGAGTCAAGCACAGCATCAGGCAACCCCACTGTGGACATGCAGCAGGCAGGAGGGTGGGCAGACAGGCAGGCAGGCAGGCACACACACACACACACACACACACACACACACACACACACACACACACACACACACAGGCACATAAACACACGCGTACACTCCGGGATACAGCCGTCCCTTCTCTTAAGCTGCTTCCATGCTGAGCAAATGAGCACAGCTCCTGACAGCACAACCCCTCCCCCAGGCCCAGCAAAGACGGAGGCACCTAGGCGATGCGGATAAACACGAGGAAAAGGAGGCTAGGAGATGACTCACACCGACTAAAAGGGGGGGTTTCAGCCGACACCCTTAACAATACAGGTCCGACAAGTGACCAGCAATAACTGCTGAATACTGAAGAGCAGGTGGATTCTTACAAAGGTCAAAATCTAAGGTCGTTTACCTCCTGAACAGCCTGTTTCTCCCCACTGAGAATGTAGAATGTTGTTTAATAACCTGTCAGGATCACGGGCACTGTCACTTTCAGCTGCCCGGCCTTGTGCTCTCCGGACACAGACTTACGGATGTCCTCCTCGTGGTAGATGACGGAGTGGTAGGGAACATTCCGGTCCACAAGGTAGCGATCGGCAGGCTCCACATAGTATGTGCCACGGTGGGTCTGGATGAAGCCCTCAAACTTTCCGTCCACGATGGAGCCATGGGTTAGGCTGCCCTGTTCACCTGAGGGATGACAGAAGTTCAGAAGAAGTCCCCGTGAGCAAAGGAAGAGCTGTTCTGTGCAGAGAAGCAGAGGGCCAGCCTGCAGTAGGCCCAAAGGGACATGTGGATGGTCCAAAGCAGAGCTCGCTTTTCCACCTTTTCACAAAGGCTCCCCCCAAGGCTGCCCCCCATTAACCTTCCAGCTAATAACTGCTTTTTAAATAAGGCACAGACTTGAATTATACCAAGGGTAATCAAAGTATTACAACCCACTGAAAACACAAAGGTCTTTTTACTGTAGAACGTGGCACGCTAAATGCAACCAGGATTTAAAGTGCCTGAATAAGTCAAGTGCATTTTACATGCAAAAGGACATTTTACACATAAAGGACTCATACAGAAGTCACAATGATGCTACCCAAAGGGCAAGTATGAGACAGTGTGCAGGGACGAGCCGAAAGCGGGCCAAAGCCATGATGACTCGCTCTGCTCAAGGCAAAAGAGCCCGGGTACCACCCGCTCCCCGTGGGACTGAGTACAGCTGCTGCCGGATGCCCTGTCCGCAGAGACTCGTCTTCTACCAGAGCCATCATTTCCTTTTACTGGGAGAACATGAAAAAACTGACCCCAACTAACCAAAACAAAGAGACTAGTTCTTCCACATCCAATAAAAATGTGTGAGACCAGAGTTACCATCCTGCAGCGGCCCAGTCGCAGGCAACTCTCTCTGATTGGCTCGGTAACTTAACCTCTGACCCCCCAGGGAGCTCTGAGACCGCGGCATAGGCCTACTCGACGATGTATGGCAGTAAGGGCCCGACACAAAGCAAAAAAGCAGTCCTGTATTTACTGTACTGGTCATACACTGTGTAACTACATTGTGTATTCATTGACACCCTGTGCCACATTTGACCCTTTCCTACAATTGTATAGTGTATTGGTTAAACATGTAAGTACTGTTGCTTGGTGGGTGGTACAAGTGCCACAAAGAAATTTAAACAAGGAAAAAAATATTTTTCAGCCAGATAAGCATCGTGCACGGACACATCGTGCACGCACACGCACGAACGCGTAGACATGCGTGCACAGACATACTTCATAAAATTTAAGTGAAGTATGAATTGGCCTTTAGAGTTCCTCGTTGTCAAAAGAGGCAGCCTCATCTCAGTAATTAGTTAGACAATGGGGCAGCTAAAATTCTTGAATAAGGTAGCACCAAAAGGAAACCTTTTAAATCCATTTGCCTGGTGTAATTTTACATTCCCTTCAGCTGACGGTAACTCTAAATCTGCACTATTAGGCAAAGGATTGTAGCAATTTAGGCAAGACGTCACCATAAAAAAACATTCTGACGAAACGTCTCAAGCAGTGTAATCCCTACAGGAGAGCTCTCAGAAAGCAGAAAAACTAGCAGTCACCACTGAGACGCACTGCCCTGAGCAAAAACAACCTCTAGGTTTGGTCATTTGGCAATACTAAACATTTCTAGGTGATGGCTACTCAATCTGCTGCAACAGTACTATCTGAAGTAATTTGTCCATGACATGCCAGTCGGGGTTATTTGTAATTTTCAATGTGTGCCAGTAAAAACTCCCCAACAAAACTCCCACTGCCTTCCCAAGGGAGAAAGTGCTGCTCATCCTTATCTAATGTTCAGCAAGCCCTGAGAGGCAGAGCGAGGCCAAGGGAAGCAGACACAGGCCAACTGAAAGAACTTGTTTTTATCTGAAACTAAAGGCCAGTCGGCACTTCATTTTAATCACTATTTGCTTTGCCTTTGCACCAGAGTTGGAGGCTGTGAAGTCGTTGACTGTAGCCCTTTGGATGAGGCTGTGCTGATCCCGTGCTGAGCCCAAAGGTGTCAGCATGGATTAAGACACTCATACTGTACGTTATACATGACAGGGCCTTGCCTGCACTCAGATTCCCCCCTTTTCAACAATGCGGCACGGATCACAGACGGCAGAGACAGCTTGTGAACCACATTTTTTGCTTAACTGGCAGAAAATCACCCCATTCGGGCAATGGGTCGCCCTGAATCCCTGAAGCAAAGAAGCCAACGCATCCAGAGTGCTGCCATAACATGCCCCTCAACGGTCACACTTGTCAGCTCATGTAAAGTGCCAATTCCTAGACAGGTATGTACATGTGCAAATAGAGACTTCCACACACAGATTAAGATGAACCACAAGATGGGATGTTACATACTGCAAACTGGTCACTAAATAGTTATTTGGTTCTTGCTTTGTTAGAGGTTGCTGTGTAGCTCCAGTTCCAGTACGGCTTACACTGTACCGAAGCATTCATTTTAAGGTCAGCCTAGTTACACCTCTTGACTCCCATTTGCCTCACTGGTGCGCCCATCAAACATGTTAAATGTAAATTGCTTGAAAACAACTTTATGAAACTCAGTGACAAAGCTACAAATAATCTGCATTCTCCTTGCGAGCAAATAAGGACTGAATGGTTTGTCAGAGTGGAGAAATAATTACACCAGAATCTAATCTGATTTGTACCATTGCTGAAAATATTTAATCTCTGACTCATCAGGCACCAAATCAAACAAGCAAAATCTCTTGACAATTTCAATTATTACTCAAGTAAGTCACAGTTTCACAGAGTGATTAAAGCTACTCATGCAATTCAAATTATACAGTCCAATACCAGTAGGGTTATAGAATGCAAAGCACAGGGGAAAGAGTGTGCGTGTGCGTGTGTGTGTGTGGCACCCAGCAGCTTAATTGCCGTTTAAGAATTACTTAAAATGTGGTTTAATCACACAGCAACTGTAGAGCTACAAATCTTTGTGCATTAGCCAAAAAAAGTCTCTTTATTAAACTGAGAGAGGAACTATACACTTAAGTCTATACAAGTCTATACGCTTAATTCAGCAGAAGCATAGAGAAGGACTTTAAATTGAAGAAACACCTTTCAAGGTTTCAAGTACTAACACAGCCCAGAAAGCAGAATAATTCATAAAGTTCAATTGCTAGGACGTCCTCACAACATCCATTATAATTACACTAATTATGGTCATGTTTCCATGGTAACTGGTTCACTTTTTAAAAAGTACAACCTTTGCTAGAAGTAACTGCTTGACTCACCATAGATTTCGCCAGTATAGATATGTGACGTGTCATAATCCTTTTCTTCGCCTGATATTTCCATCTTGAAATCTGGTGAGAACAAGGAGGTGTCCCTCTTCATTCGAAGATTAAAATGTCTGAAATGGAAACAGAAAATGCCTCATCATTATTGGAGACATATGTAAAACCCTAACTTAAATATGTTGCACATGGATAGTCCAACATCGCCACATAAGAGAGAAAGGCTGCAGGGCAGGACACCGGTCAAACATTTGTTAAAAACCAGGATAAGGGTCTAAGCAGGCTGGGCAATGAGCAAAAATCTCTCACCATGGACTTTAGACACACATTCCAGGTTCACTGCCTTATGATTCAAGCTGTCCCTGTTGCAGCTGACATTTCCCTAAGTCACAAAGAACTAGATTCTGGCTCGGAACAACAATGTATTCTCTGGATCACCCTCCCCCTCCCCCCATCTAATTCCTATTCCTCCTACACCCAAACTTCTACAATCCCCACCTCTGCAAAATATCTATTAAAAGTCTTTTCATGTGCCACCATTAATTGACACCGTTTGATGTGATTTGTCTCAGAATGAAACAGGCCACAGATCATCACCTACACAATTTTCCTGAGAAGTTAGAAAAAGATCAACACCAAGTGTCTTCTGCAGCCGTCCTTAGCATCCTTTGCTGCTATCTTGTGCTGCTGCTTCAGATTTGAGGGGGATTTCCAGTGTAGATCTTAATCCAAATAAGTGATGTGGTAATAAGACCCATCAACTATTTTTTGAGTTGTCACGGTCACAAATTGTTTTGTGCAATCACTTTTCCCTGTCCTTCAGCTATGGTCTGACTTGTCTTAAAATTTGTCCACTTCTAGCCCTTCACCCTTACAATGTGTCAGCAAGGCTTGACAAAATCCACCAAATACATTTTGAGCTATCACACTGACAAGAACCTGACTACGGTGGCCAGGGAATACAATAATATGTACTGTAAGTTACATCCAAAACTAAATCAGGGTTAAAAGGAACATCAGCAACACAGACATTTTAGCTTTGAAATGCCTACATATTATTAGTTTAGTTATCATGCTTCAAGCTCTGTTTGATGGCTATGGAATCAACAATTTTAAAAAGGTCTTTCAATGCTTCACTGCAGGCCTTACAGAAGATCAAAAGTCAGGAACCTGGTAAGAGAGCTAATGGCCAGCCAGTATAGTCAAGAGCAACATTTTCAAGCAAAGGACTATTTTGTGGAGAGACCTAGAGGCAACACTTCAAACACTGCCATGTTCCTGGTGGTTTCATCAAGCAAGTTCAAAGAATTTCAAGGAACCACAACCACACATGGGAGATTTGTAAACATTTCACAAATGTTAGAAAAATGCTTTGAAAACCATTCAAATGCTTTATATTGTAAAAGTGGGTCCATTACTTAAAATTCCTGAAAAATTTCAATGCATATTGTTTAAAAATATATTTTCTTGCTTTCTACATTTTTAATCAAAACTAAACATATAACATTGCCTGAAGTCACTGAATGTCATGTTACTGCAAGCCACACAATTTACACATGGCTCTATAAATAGCTGTGTCACATGCAGTCATGTTTTAGCACTGTTGGAAATTTTGTGTGCTTGTGGTAGGCATCTGTCAACAGTCCTTTGTTTTCTAATCCATCCAACCTTCAGACATGTATAACTGTTGTGTGCTGATTTTGCAGGAAGGGGTGTACCTGCAGCACCAGTAGGTGTACAGCTTCAAAAAGTGTCAACATCAATGTTAATGACACCCAAATAGGTGCTCTCAAATGCAGCATATCATTGGTCAGTTCAGAAAGGAATGCAGGACCCCAGAAAAAGTCCCTCGAATTGCCATAACGGTGGAAGGTAATCAAATGCAGATTAGCAACACTGAATGCTGAAGCTGCTACTCTACCATAATCAGCCCCCCCTCCCCTGAGACACAAACATCCACATACTGAAAATGACCATTATATTCAAGTCTAACGGCAGGGGGGTTGACTGTAGCAGTTAAGGACATCAGCTGAAGGTGACCATTAAATCAAGAACCAGGAAGGGCCCATAAAATTTAATCAATATTAAAGTACTTAACCTGAATTGCATCAGTGGTAAAATGGGAAACAATAATGCAAGTTGTTTTGCATGAAACGTGGTAGTCTAGCTGTCCAGAGTGTGAATGAAACCTGGCAAGTACACATCGCATCACATTACAGGACAACAGATCCCAAAACAGCAAAATCTCCAGCCAGTTAGAAGAAGATTGCTTTCGTATAGCATAACCAATACACCACCCTTATCTTTGGACAAAGGTTTGGTCACAAACTTCAGATGCTACTAATATTACTGAGAGTGCTTGTCTCAGAAGTCTAGAGATTTTATCATTTTTCCCATCATGTTTATATATGGATGTCTGCTTCCAGTCAAAGGAATTTTAAAAACTGCTTGGACAAAGGACTAACAGATGTTACTGTCGCAGAATTAATAACCCACTACACTGCATTGCATTGTGGGACATGTGCACATACGGATTTTTGGGCTAGGGGTGAGCCTGTCCAAAAGTCATTATGATCATTTGAGAGCCCATTTGGAAACAAACAATCCAGAATACCTGCAGCTTATACAGTTTCCAAAAGTCTGAATCAGAGATGGGCCTAGGCCCAGGCTACAGCACAGCGGCGTGCAAAGTGTGCAAAGTGCTAAATGGTTGGCAGATGCACCCCCCAATATGCAGAGCAGTATTTTTAGCACAATGACAGCTAGCGAACAGGTCCATCTGCAGAGAGTGCCTACTGTCAGCTCCGGCAAATTAGGCATGGCAGATGGGATCACACTTGACAATAGCAAGGAGATGCTATTCCAGAAGCATGGGGCAAGGGCATCAACTGAGGTGGATGTCACTTCTGCCATTATTATTGAACACCTGATAACCTGAAGGATGGTTCAAAACGCAGGAGGAAGCCTGGTTGTGGTAGCTTTGAGAAGTGTACTTAAAGTGAACAGCCCTAGACGACAACCAACCAAACCACAATGTCAATGAGCCTGAGACCCATGGAGGTGATGGGGCAAGTGGCTTATACAAGATTAACTACCCAGATAAGGGTCTAAGCAAATGAAAACGACCACTTTTAGCTCAATGACACCATTAACAAGACACCTTTTTCAATTTTTTGTTTTATTCTTTCCGAACAGTAGAAGAAGGTCCCTTCTGTAAATTCTTCCAGTCTACCATGGCACTTCTGCTCACATTACATAGTTCTGATTTGAGGTTTAGAAGGTGCCTAATATTTTTTATTCATTCATTAAAACCATGTCCCACACTGGACCCGCCGTTGCCAGTTCGAGCGATGTGTAAAAATCAAAAAACTTTGGGCACACAGCTAAGACAGGCAACCATCGGAAGCTTGCTTGTTTGCAACTGGGCCGTTGTGCCCCCTTCCCCCACACTGCTGTACGGTAACACCTGTGGCGAACATCTGAACGCAGAACTCTGGAACTGGCAGGATGCAAGCCTAGCCAAACTGCCAGCCCAAAAAGACCTGCTTGGATTTCGAAGGGTTTAACATCCTACACATTTAATCTGGATATACCACTTAGCTGGAGGACCAGAAGGCAAAAGCAAACAATGTGAATGTGGCCAGTGAAGGGGCATCAACAGAAGTCATTTAGAAAAAGGCCAACGGCACTCATTTTTTCATTTACCCTAAAAGCTATGGGCGCAAAGCAGGGAATAACCCAGGATGGGGAGGCAGCCAAGGGCAGGGCATACTTTATCATAATTACTATAAAAGCTGTCTCTCCAGATTGTTTGTACCAAAATGATTATACCTCCACCTATCCAGGCCATGCAAATTCTAAGAAATTTGTGAAACGGTAAAATTCAATACGATGAGGCTGATTAAAACAGAGTTCATAGGAACCATCTTGTGTACACTGAGGGCCCGTGTTACCCCCCCTTCTCGGAGGCTAGATAACTGGTGCTTAAAATAACTCCAGCTGTTCCTGAGGATAAGGAGCACACCGCTGATAATTAACCTTGCTGTTGTGGAGCGATGCTCATTCACTGCAGCAGCTGCCCAAGGTGCTCAGTGTGGTGCTGGGCCTATGGCTGCTTGGTGTGTCCAAATGAGCATGATCTGCTGGGCGCTGCGTTCCCAGCAGCCAGAGAGGCTGGGCCTATGCTGAATTACATAACAGGCAGACAGTAACACAGTGCTTTAATGGGTACCATTTCACTTCTCCTCCCCCCACCAGTTGACCTTTACATTTTCTATCTGTAAGAACATCCACAAGTCAAAAGTAAAGCGTGTATCTAAACAACCATGCAGTGTTGGCGTGCTTAAATAAGCAAGGCCGCTCAGGATACATGAAACATCACATGAAGACTCCACTCAGCCAGTTATCACACACACACAGTATAGGAGTGTCCTCTGTGACGTGTAGTGACATCCTCCGGTCAGAACTGGTCCCATTCCAATATTCATGAGGATTCCAACAGAATAATAAATTTGCATTGTTTATTATTCTATACCCTTTGCTGCTAGATACTCCACCCAGCAAGAAAAACAGGCTAATTTTTATATTGAACATCAAAGTTATTTTCCAAAGCAATCAAATCACACCTCAGCAAGCATAGGCAACAAGTGCAAAGTTTAAAGGCTGTGGGAGGGAGGAGGGCTGTGGAGAAAGGCCAACCAAAATGCAGAATGTACATCTTAAAACCTACACCTTTAGTGCAATGTCCTGCTCTTATAAGCTTTAATATAATAAATCTAAAGCCAGTTTATATTATTTATACCCAACTTTTACATCTAACCAGAATACTGTTCTTAAGGCCTTACCACTCCTAACTGTATAAATGGCAAGTCTGTCTGTGTTGGAGGCATTTTCCACCCTCCCCTCCTCATTCTGGGCAGGAGCCCACAAATCTGTCAGCTTAGCGCTGCAGCAAACACAGGGAACATGAACACGTCCGTGTGAGTGTGAGCTGCCGTGCCTGACCCCCACAAGACCCCCAATATGTACAGTTTCACAGCTGATGCTCCAAAGCTCAGACCTACATAAGCACGGACATGGAATGGACCATGCAAGTGTACCGTCTACACCACATGCGAGGTGGGGCTGCAGCTTTCAAAACAAGCATAACTTGGGTGTCATTCACTTGTCATCTCTTAATGGAAATCTTTATTCATAAGCCCACCTGCTCTCTTTGCACCTAGAACAAGATGGAGAAACCACTCACTCCAGAAGGCCCTTCTAAACCACCTGTCCTGTAGTGAGCACAAACAGGAGTAAATGGACAGAAGCTTTTTTTTTTTTTTTTTTTTAATCACAAGTCATGAATTCAGAACAGATGGAAGGAGAGAGAAAGAGAGAGAGACCTTGCTGGAGGGAAAGGACAAACTTTTCCATCTGAAGAGCAGGTTCGGAGTCCATTTATCTGTGCAGTGTCTATAAAGATCACGGGGTACATGCTGCATGGAAAATAGGTGGGCAGGGTGGGCTGTTCAAGGCAAGAAAAAAAACTGCAGGTGGCAAGGCACAGTCAACTTAAGAAAACATAGTGCATGGGTCAAGCGGCCTAGCTTGAAAGATACCGGAGTACCAACCCAACAATGCAAAAACCCATTGCCGTCTGATTTTCGTTTCCTAAACAAGGGCTGCAGGATTGTGTAGAGAAATTCAAATTTTACAATCTTAGCCTGAGTACTGGCATCACAGAGGAAGTTCCTAGAGCAAAGCTAAATGGACCCGTGTGTGTGTGTGCGTGACTTTTGAATGGTATGAGCAAACAATATGAAGCACATAATATATCAAGAGTCCAATAAAACAGTACAGTATTAAGGGTACTTACTGACAAAGCGTCAATAATGTCTAAAGTGATTAGGTTGATAAAAGAAGCAGCCTCACTGGAGGAAATGCTGAGAAGCAATGTCTCCTGCATTTAAAGTCCTTTATAATCCAGGTATTATCAGCGATAAAATGTTCACATTGGTCAGTCCCTAAGCTATATACACCTCAACCAGCTCTGAAATGCTGTAATCTGCCATTTAGGTGTCTCTCAGCCAAGTACTAAGTGAGTTGGAGGCATGTGCGGCATTATGGATAGTATCGTGTCGAATCGCAATAATGGTGAATCATATAGTATCGCAATAGTTGCTGCTTCATATGCATCTTTAATGTATGGGATCACTGGCAATGCATCAGGAAGCATATCACATCACCTCAGTGATGGAGATGCACATCCCTAGTGTTTGTGTGGAGATTGCTGAAGTGAGCTAACAAAGGAGTCAAAGTCTGGAACAAAAAAAAATAAAAATAAAAAAAAAATTAAAGCAGAGGAACAAGCCAAAGGGGAAGTGTTCTGAGAAAACACTATGCAGCAACCACAAGCCACAACGCTTTAGCAGAAAGCATCAGTGCAAAGTAAACTGGGTATAAAAAGGTTAACGGCAATGTGGCACCGGGCCTGCAAAAAACAAAAAATGTACAGCTTTTACTTCAGTTAAGAAATGACACGGGATACACTGCACTTATCGCACCAAGCCCTCTGATCAGTCAGGTGGGCGGGAACATCAAGTCTTGATCAAAGCTGTTGCGCTGTGATCCACCACACTGGCCGGTAAATGTTTGTACCAAGTCACGTAATAAAACACTATATTGAGAGTCTGTAAAGCATTTGATTTATAGGCCTTCTGCTTCAGTCCTCCGTGTTGGGGTTTGACATACATCTTCTGTGAAGACCCACCCCTACTCTGCCTCTTATTGCTTCTCTGGGCCTGCCATTTTTTTGTCCATCTAACCAATCGGACAATAACTAGACAAAAGCCAATCAGAGGCAGAGCAGGGGTGGGTCTTCATAGAATGCGGGTAACTTACAAAGGCCACGATTTAGGATGTGCTAATTTAATCATCGTGTACATGGAACTTTAAGGAAACTCAAAATGACTTCACTATAGGTTAAAAAACAAATAAATAAAACGGTCCAGCGCCATTTGCAATGCAGCACTTAAAATGCGCATGTGAAAAATAAAATTAACAATCATGTTTGGGTCTTTAGTAAGCCATCATTTTTCTGGCAAATAAATGACCATAAACAATTTTTGTTTGGTATTATTATGTTTCATTTATTTGGTATTATTTATGAAGTTATTTTTCACAAAATTCAGTCAATTATTGCAGATGAAGAGTACATGGCATGAACTGGGAACAGCATTAACATTAAATCATATGCCCATCGTCATCATACGATGAAAAAAGTTCAGTTTGTTTAGAAACGTATTAGTGTTTAGGAATGAAGTATTCAGTAAATGTTTGCACAGTTATGGATACCTGTGGCTTGATTTTTAAATATGTATATACCAGGTCACTTAAGTCTAAAAAAGTAATAGATTCATGTTTCATGTTCATTCATGTCTTCTCATCCTTGCATTTGAATATAGACCATTTAATATTTTGATGGTATCTCGTGGTAATGCTGTGTCATGTTTTAAATCTATTATACACTGAATACTGAACTGAAGCATGACTTAAAAATGATATCGCAAATCAAATCATGATCACAATATTGGTAAAAAAAAAAAATCACAATTAGATATTTTGCCCAAATTTCTGAGCCCTAATGTTTGCAGTGGGCTACAATGGTAAAGAAGAAAAACCTTTCGCTATTTGAGGGAAAGAGTGGGCAAAAATCTACTTCACACTCTGCAATCCAGAACTTCCCCTAAATGGTCAATAGTGGAGATATGATGACCAGGATATGATGAGCCATCGCATTTAAATGGAGAAAAACAGGCCATCTGTGTGACAAATGGTTTTGCAACTAAAAGGGCATCTTGATACCTCTCCATTCCTTCACATTCTAATGTTGCTTAGAGGTGACATGTTAACTGCTTGTTTCCCTGGTAACACCTTCTTTCACCAACTACAACCAGAAGCAGATTCTATAGCTTGGCAGCATACAGTGGCCACAAAAAAAATACCCAATAGCCTTAATAACCAGAACAAAGTAAAAAAATTCTCAGTGCAAAAAATGATGCATTCAGTGCAGAAACAGATTAATTTTACTGAAAAGTTGTGGGCAGCCACCCAATACCAGACAAAAGCACTTAACACCAGCAAAACATCAACTATCCCTAATATTAGTGACAGAAATAATTTCAACAAAGGCTGTATAATGATTTAATATTCTTTTAGCACAAAAAACACTGGCAGACCTGTCATGCTCACGTGACTCAACAGGCTGCACAACTTCCGGTTCGATTTGCCCTACACTAAGAGTTCTTAATCAGCACAAATACACCAGATTCACACAGCAAAAGGACAGTATTCTGCCAGAAATCCAGTTCACAGGATTGAGAACAGGGCCCTAAATACAGCAGTTATGCAGGAGTGCAGAGACGGCCACATGCTGTTGGAAGTCCCAAAAACACGACTCAGACAGATGCTCCTCACAGATAGGCAGACTGAGCAATGGCGCATGCCAGACAATCCTTCCAGAGAAAGAGATAAGTGAGAAAAATCGTGCCAAACACCAGAAAGGCTGTTTTCCATAACAGAGATAATGGAGCCCTTTCTTCTCTGCTGAATGTTCACGTTCCCTCCAATTGATTCTTACTTATTTTTTCCTCAAATTTCACATTGAAATGCCATGTTAAGATGAGCAAAACCACAACATTGCCAGATCCAAAAAGTCTTGGCAATAAGCTGAAATTTTGAGTCTTAAGCCTGGATAATAAGTGCGTGCGTTTAGGGTCCATGTACCAGGAAGGTCACATGCAATCTCATGTCCATTACAATCCCCAGAGGCCTCGAGAACAGCCTGACTAATAGAGAATCTCACATCTGACACACAACCACTGCTGCCAGCGCTACCCAAAAAATATGTCTGTCCTACAACTTCCCAGCCAGTCAGATACGTGTAGTGGACCTTATCCGTTGTCAAGGCATAAAATGTATGCTCAGGATTACAGTGCTTTTAGAGTTCAGCAAAGTGTACTTCAGGACCTTAGAGTACACTGGGGTGTCTTCAACAGCCCAATGTAATTCAATTCTGCTTAGTGGAGAAGCAGAACTGACTTGCCAAAACAGTTTAGCACAGGGTGAAACAACTCAATAACTGTTCAGAAAACATTACTACCAATGAGAGAGGTGAAGGGAGACTTCACAAGCACATATTTAAAAAGGGCCTTTTAAGTTTAATATTCCACATGATCAGTGGTTATTGGTTCTATTTGACCACCACCCATCAGTCACAGGAACTGTTTAAATACGTATGCCAGAATCATCACAATGGGAGAAAAGGATCAGCTGGGCCAAGACATAAAGAACAGCCATGTGATAAAAGCAGAATTTATGTGAGCTGCATGCTTGAGAATAACTGTACCATAGACGGTACAAAAGAAAAAAAAATTCCCTGAAGTACTGATCCAGCTAGACTTCGTTTTTTGGCCACATAAGTGCTGAAACAAAATATTTCACTAGTATTAGTAAAATAAGACCATGTCTTACATTAATTTTCGCTCCAAAAGACGCGTTAGGGCTTATTTTTGAGGGATGTCTTATTTTCCCCCATGTACAACAAACTACAGTACATTTACTGGTGAATGTGAACACCAAATACAAAATACATGTGGGACAATGAGCGAGAGACAGTTAAGATTAGTGTTGCTTTTAATGCTGGGAAAATGACATTTGTGTACATGCCGTGTGAACATCAATGAATAACCGATAAATACATACAATAAAAGTGCCACAGTATTCCCCAGGCCATCTCTGCTGTCCTGTAGAATCCTCGAAAATGAAACTTTTAAATTTCAAAAGTGTACGCAAAACTTGGTAGTTGACAATGTCGCCGTAAGAGAGCCGAGGTAGCGCGTCAGGATCCTTCGCCCATTTGTTCGCTGGCATCTCGTAAGGGTCAACGTCGATAACCAATGCAAATACATTTGCTTGGAATCGCACTCCAGTTTCTCACTGTTCTTCACTTTCTCCATCTTCACGTTTCTTCCAGTGTGAAGATCTGGGGTGCGCTTCCCAAAAGCATAGTTGCTAACTACGATACGTGCATCTTACATGGTTAGGACCATGTAACTGAATGAGTCTAAGTTGCTAACGGGACCTTCTGGGAAACGCACCCCGGTTATTTGCGTTCCTCTGAATATGGTGCCGATACCCCGTGATTCAATGCGATAGTGACGTAGCTCCACGGGGCCGATCCATGGGAGAGTTACTAGGGCTTATTTTTGGAGTAGGGCTTGTATCATGAGCATCTCAAAAAATCATGCTAGGGGTTATTTTCGGGGTAGGTCATTTCGGGAAAACACTGTATGTTACTGGGCATCCCCAGTCTGTAATATTCTTTTTACATTCTGAGAAAAAGATATATGCTTAGATTTCAGGTCTCAAATTACTGAATAATGCCATAAATATCATTCTAGAATTGAAGGAGCACATATATTCAGAAAGAAATGTAACAAGATAGTTTCAGATATTTCATTTTTAAATTAGCATAAAGTGAAAATACCATTAGTTCTGTAATGTTAATAGCTTAAAGATGCCTACCCAATTTCACTGAGTACAGACAGAAGGGAGCCAGGCAGAGATTTGTTGCTTGGTGCTGGATTCATTACAATGGGACACAATAACAGCCAGACAGGAATGCCAAAGTACATATGCAATGTTAAAGCTGTCAAAGATGATGCAGATGACAAACACAAAATACCTCTCAACACTTCTGGGAACTTTGACATACAAAAGGAACAGGAGATTGATAGGGGACCTCACACAGATATACATTAGTTAAAGACAATATCATGAGGGGAATAAGCCAGGCTGTAACCAGGCCGTTTTCCCTTACAGGGCAATGGAGGTTCTTCACAAGGCAACTCATTGATCAAAGCTGAGATATTTGCAAAGTACTGTATGGGACTGAGAAAGATTCAGTGTAAAACCCACACCCAGAAACGGTGCTTCCTAGAAAACCTGTGACGTGTGTTTTACGGCAGGGTCACACATACCAAGCCACTAATGTAACCATCTTTGTCACTCGGCAAGATAAGGAGTTTTTCAATCATTGCAAAGCTGCATAAAGTCTCGTTTGACTGGATTAAGACAATAGCCTCCCTGCTGCGCTGGTATTTGGAGTAGGAAAGTCGGAAATATGGTTCTGATGCCAACTGTTCAAATTAGTCACTGCACAAAAGGTTCTCCCTCTGTCGTGTTGATTGTCGGTCTTCCATGTTAGTCAGAGCTGGGTGTTTCCCCAATATGAGTACTTGACCGTACTTCTTGTGTACCCATTTTACATCATCTTCCATTGCCAAAGAGGAGTTCCAATACTAAAAAAAGAAATATGGAAGACTGCAAAAGTTCCTGGATGTCATTCTTGCCTCACCACAAGATCTAAGATGCATCAGTTGATAAGATGTATCCTCACTAATAAGAACAGTCCCATGATTCATTGCGCCCCAAGTTTGTTCATGGGAAGTTAACAATTGCCAAGTAAACAAGTACAATCTTTGTGGTCTTGGTATTAAGAGATACCCAATGTGTTAAAAAAAAAAAGTCTGGTACTGGTATGGAGTTCTGAGCAGAAAAGGAGCCTCAGTTGGGCCAGCTAGGTAGTGCACTCCTGAGCCTTAACATAGCAGGTGTGCCGGCTGAATTCGGAGGTGAACTGGACAACTGTGCCTAATGTGTATTTGTTGTATTATATATATTTGTATCCTTCTCTTGAACTGTGATCACCAGTGAATATCTTTGTGACCGGCAAAGATGATCTGGATGAACTTTATAGAGTCACATAATATACTATTTTTTTTTCCTAGGACCCAATCTCATGCTACCTGAATATTTCATACCGCATTGAGTCCCCCTCTATTTATTTTTTCCTAACCCAGAGATCATGGACTTTGCCGTATTCATCATAACATTTTGATGCATGTTTCATGGTTCATAAGCAGCCATTGTGTGTCCATATTTGTTACTGGAGGACACCCCTAATCTGCTATACTAGAGGTGCAGTGAGGCGGGAAGCCCTCTGCCGGTACCTGAGATGTCCTGACTAGCTCCCAACACCAGGGGCAGCAGGTGATATCATTTCACATTAATCCCTTCAGAACCACTCCCATATCAATGATCAATTACCAATTACTCAATTCAATTACCAATTACTCCAATTCAAGCCCCCCCCCCCCCCAAATAGAAGCCATCTTTAAAACATTGTTGCCATTCAAGCATTTACCGTTCTATAATATGCAATTTCATGTGAGGAACCCCTGCAGGCAGATGGAGTGTTGGGGCTGCCTGGTGGAACAGAGGGGCAGGCCCACAGGGAGGCAGGCGTGCGGCTAACGGAACTCAAGATGACCCGGAATGTGAGCCATGGAGACGGCCTGATGCCTGCTGGCTGTTGCCGGAGAGGAATGGGTCCAAGTTGCATTATTTATAGAGATAACCCATCCTAAACCGTCACATGACACTGGTAGGAAGCTCCCAGGGTAGTTGAGGTGGGGGTGGGGGGATGGAGCTGCAAACAGGATGTTTGGCAGCCAGGGTTGGGATTGAGACACGGGCCACACCCAGTGCTTAAAAGGGAAAAACTGGTTCCAACCAGCATTATTTGCACATGTCAAAAATGAGGGGGAGGAGAAAGATCATTTTAATAGTGAAAGTAAACTACATTCACCCCCCTGATTTGGCCAGCTTTTGTGTTCAGGGGACATCTAATAAATGACACTTTATTTGTCGTTGGTCCAAATACAAGCACGGGCACATTGGAATGCTACAGTATACATATACACACACACAGACACACACACACACACACATCAGACCACACCAGCAAACTGGGTCCTCATTATTCAACTGGCAGAAAGGCTGTTCACCAGGTTAATCTCTGCTGACTTTCAGCTTGCAGCTAAAAAACATGATTTAAACTAATCCCATTCAGGCAAGACACAAGAGTGACGCTGAAAGGCTGTGAGACGCATCAGAATGTGCTGGCCAACTCCACTCTGGTGTAAGATTACTGCTTTACTGACTGTGGGGTGTGATTTGCTCCGCTGGCTGAGCTGCATCTTAAAAACCAACTTGCACCCCAAGAACAGTCTCTCGTTCAACCATGGCACCCAGAAGGAGCACAAGCTGCATCCCCATATACTTTTGGGCTTGGAGCTTCAGGCAGTATGCCCTTTGAGAAGTAAGCACCACAACCAGATAAAACCCAGCACTGAAAGGCAATTTCCAGAAAAAATTGTGGGGCATTTTAAGCATTCACCACTTGCGTATACTTGCTTGGAAGATATGCAAATTGAACTGCTATTTACCTGTGTTAAAAATATATAAAGTATAATACATATTTATTATATTAAAATATTAAAGTAAAATGAGCTCTTTTATCGGAATCTATTGGTATCGGCAGTTGTTTGTCGGAATCGGATCAGACCTGAAAAAATGTGGATCGGGTCATCCCTAGTTACTACCACACAGAATGTTCGTCTGATAGTAACGTTACCTCAGTCAGTCAATTGATTGATTGATTGATTTTTTAATTATTATTATTATTATTTTTTTTTTATCTTGAATTTTTCTTATTTTTTTGGTTCTTGCACTGATGTCTCTTAAGATTGCCCTTTTTGTTAAGGAATAATGCTCCAGGAAGAAATGTTTAAGAAATGTTTTAATAAATTGAAATGTTAATGAGAATTTCAGATATGTGTGTGTGTGTGTGTGTGTGTGAGAGAGAGAGAGAGAGAGAGAGGGGTGAATTGTTGCATTAAATGACTAACTTAAAAATAATTACTTATCAATAAATGTATCATCAGCTTAATCAAAAAATTAAATTTAATAAAAAATTTAAGTAGAAGGAACGTATTTAATAACTTTGATTTCAACAAATGACAACAAGAGCAGATGCAGTCTGGGACACATAATGAAGCAAGTCAAATCATAGACTCATATCAAGCATGGTGAAACTGCAGGACAAACAACTAGGGTCTCAGCAAAAATCCCTGTGCCAAAGGACACTGAATAGCAAAAGTTCCCGAAAGAGTCTCATGAAAAGAATGAGTTGTTTCAGTTCCTCAGTGAGTGACTAATTAAAGATGCCACGGGTTCAAAGTATCATCTGTTCACAAAGGCCAACATTGTGCTCAGCAACAGAACAACTGAAATAACAGCATTGCCTCTTTGCCAGCAAGAAGAAGCAGACAGACGAATGATGCTCCATGTGTATCATGCTGCTAAGCAGGGGCACACAAAAGCCTATTTAAAGGACAGTGGATACTGATGCTGTTGTTCTTGCAATTTATCCCTTCTATCAGCTCTCAGAACTATGGGTTGGGATTTGGTCAGGAAATATAGAGTGATCCCAGTCCAACCGATCTGTCAACAGCTTGGACCAAACACAGAATGCGACCTGACATCAATGTTTGGAACTGGTAAAAAGACAGCATGGAATGCATGGGCTACTTTTCTTGGTCACCAACACCTTCATTGCCATTACCATTGAGCCAAACAGCAACGGACCCGACTCCCTGTACATGCAACGTGGTTCAAACTCAGTAAATGAAGCAAGGTAGTTGATGTTCACTCATGATCTAAAATCACTTGACCAACTCCGCAAGCCTTGTTTTAGTATGCAAAACGAAAGCTGCAGTGAGAAGTGCACATCTGGAGACAGTCCCTCAGCAGAACCCAAGATCTCAGACCCAGTTAAAGGGGTTGGGAATTATAGCTTATTTGAATTATGCACAGCGTAGTCGTTTAATTAGTATAGTACTGTAATTTGAAAAGCATTTGAAACAGCTGTACTGTATTTTGAAAGTCAATAAAGTTCAGTAAATAGTAATGCTGTCCATTTTATCTTAATCATGTAATGAACATACAAAAGTCAATTAGATGAGACAAGGGAAAAGAAAAAAGAAATTGGTTATAATGATCATCTGCTTATAGCAATCAATTTCACCCAGGCAGACATGATCACTATAAGTCGTTTTTACAGTACTGTAGAACAGTTTAACTGGTTTAGTGTCTCTCTTTTGTTATTTTAATAAATCTGTTTTAGTACTCTTGATTAGTTATCAAATTTTGTTCAAGTAAAATGACCTTGAAAATAACACTTGGTCTGATCCACCTGAAATGGATTCACTGCAAAAACATGGAAATGTATATATTATACAATAATCTAGTTCAAACAGAAGCTGAGATATGACATTCGTTTTCTTCAGTAGTGGCCATAATTAGGGATGCACAATATTTATTAGACAGATAAATTACACAGGTCTGCAACCAAAAAACTGCATAGGATTTTTTTACGTGATGGAGGGAAAAGTTTACCAAAAATATCCCATGCAGCTGAAAAACATTTTTTTTGCAGACCTGTGTTATCGGCTGATATAAGGTAAAATGAGATCATTTTTATTGCTCCAATAAATTTAATCTGATAAATAGATCAGATAAAGTAGGCTAATAGAATTTGTGAAATTGCTTGCTGGCAGGTAGTGCCTTTTAAAACAGGCAGTGACTGGAGATGAGCACCAGCACACCATCCACATGTCTTTGCCAGTCTGGATGTTTTTCTTGGTGGGAGCAGACTACAATGCCACTGCGGTTTGCAAACCAATGGGAATGCAGAAATGATCCGCACATTATTTATGACGTGCCGCTGTTTGCATAGAGGGACATAAATTTAAAAAAATCAGGAATAGGCTAAGGTGTCTGAAATTATTGGTGTTCCAGATGAGTTGGTGAACTGCATAATATACTTTCGTGAAAAAGAAATCACATACTAATTATGGCACCATAGCACGCAAAACAATGTGAAACGTCAGTAACTATCTTTATTTATTCATAACAGCAGTGTTTGTCTTAATTTCATGTGCTTTGACAGATGACATCCTACCGACAATCGGCACAAAGATATAAACTACACGCGTATTTGCTTTGTTCACAGAGCCTCACATTCTGAGCGGCCTTGTCCCCGCCCACTCCATGACGCCAGAGAGCATCCACAGCGTTCGCTGGCGTTGCGTGCGGGGTGGGGCCAGAGTGATTGCCGGTGCTCTCGCTATACTGTATATACTATACTGGGGCAGGCAGGCGGTGTAGTGGTTAGGGACACGACTGCGATAGCCTAAATATTGTGATATTTATAAAAAGAAAAACTCTCAAATAAGTTGCCACACCTCACTAATGTTTGTTCAATATCTGGGAGAAATTCCTTGCCGCATAACTTGCGATGTACATATTGCCATTGCATGTCTGGCAGCTCCAATTCAAGTGATAAAATATTAACAAGGGGTCAACTGATTATTGGCCTGGCTGATTATTGGGGGCCGATATTAAGCATTTTTTACATACACCGATATTAAGAAATTACAAGGTGCGCTACTGTGGTTCAGCTGCCGTCTCTTCCTCTGCTTCATTTAATGTCCCACCCACACCAAATCGCTGATTGGCTATGTGTTACACGAACAATAGCCAATTAACGCTGAAGCCTTGCTGTCACTCACACCACACTCTTACACGAGTGCAGCGCGAAGCCCCGCGGAGGAGAACAGGAGAAAGGGGTTTCAGCTGAGCGTGGGCTGCTGCTGAGATTCAAAAGTAAATCAGCTGATGTTTCCCCAAATTACAACACTACAGTCCTACACTCTGAAGTTACAAAACACTGTGAGCCATTTCCATAATGAAAAGCCTGCCCGGTTCCCAGTCACACTTCTGAAAATGTCCAAATAATGACCCTTGTGGCGATAACGTGAGCCTATGGAAGCATCATGCATTCACTAAAGAAAAAAAAAACAACAACATCCAAGCATGTTTTTATACAAAGTGTATCTCGTTAATTCAGAAAAACAGACTGGGTAAGTACGCTGCCATATGAGCCAGCAATATTACCTGTAATGACAAAGTGTTAATAGCGTTATGTAGCGGCGACAGCTAATGTTGCAACAGGAACTTATTTGAGGTTCCACGCTGCTTATCTTACTTTACACTGCAGGACTTGCATTACTCATCCCTATGAGATTCTCACATGTTACATGTAATGTTAGCTGCCAACGTGGAGTTCTGCTAATTTAATTGGCTTACCAAACTCTGTTATGTTATTAAGAAAAAGGTATTAATGGTATTAAAGCATCTATCCATTTGATTTGTCTAGCTCAGGCATACAACTTTTATTACATGCTTTTTAAATGTCTTATTCTTGCCACAACAGTGTTATGAATACTTAAGTATCTGTAAAAAGTATATACGTTTGTTAAAATCTCATTGTAGATGGATCCAAAGAAAGCACATAAAAGCAAATGCATATCAGTTCCAAATATCATTTATGGCCCCCATTAACCAATAATAATCGGTATCGATATCGGCCTTGATATTGGTTGACCTGTAATATTAACAAATAGCAGGACAGAGAATTTTTCTGGGGCTGATGCTGATGCCACACAGGCAGCCCCTTTGCCACTGATCATCGAAAAACTGACACTCCTAGGGGGATGGAGTCTCTCAGCACCCTGCAGAAAGGAACGCCCATGACCAACAAATGCCAGCCTGAAACTAGCAGAAGAAGAAAGCAGCAGGTTTGCCCGGCAGAGCCATATAGGACACACCACAATCTAAAATCAGAGCAAAGCTCAGAGAAACATTCAATTAGCTGTTGCTGTGACATTGCTATTTCTGCAGTAACTGCACTGACTCCCATACGGGATCACACCCCTCCACTGAGTGAAGGGCTCACAGAGTGAATGAGCATCCGTCTGGATTGCCCAAATAATACATTTTTAATGGCCTGTTCTATCACAGGCAAAGACAATTCCATTTAAAGAAACTAGAGAATAAGAAACTAGAAAATTCTGCATGGCAAATCCTATCAAACATAAGGCTTGGATGCAGCTGCTCAGGCATGGAAACTCATTCTATGAAGCTCTCTACGCACTTATCTTGAGCTAATCTGAACGCAACACTAAGTTTGGAGGTCTGTAGCTATTGACTCTGCAGAAAGGTGGTGACTTCTGCACATTGCGCACCTCAGCAAGCAGCCATACTAAGTAACTGGCCAATAAGCCTAACTGTATTGGACTGAAAGATTTGTGACCAGAAGACAGCATTTGTCACACCCAAGGATGGATTGGCACATTCAAAAGAAAGAGGGGAACAGGAAGAGAAATTTTGGGTCAAAAAGGGCCTCTTTTGGAGGGGAAGCCTACTCCATACTAAATAGCATTTATAGATTCTTGTAGGAAAAAAAAAAGATTTAAGGAAAATAAATGTGTAACCCCATGGCTGGCATATGTATGCAACAGTATGCCATAGTGTGATGGACTGCAACCACAGTTGTGTGAGAGTGTGCATATACGTTTGTACTTTGATTAAGGCATCACTGGCAACAGACAGTGAGAGAGCTGGCAATGAGGGGCTTTGGGCAAAGAGCTATTTTTAGGTCTTGAGCAGCTAGTCACACACAGTGAGGAGGAGAGGCTGCCATAAGAGCAGGAGAAGCTCCCATGGCTGACACATAGGGTCACCATCTCACTCAGTATTAAATGAGTGTCCTCCACATTCTTCCATCTAAAGCTGCCAATACAACAAGTTTACTTTCACTTAACTGGAGGAGGGTTAATCAGTTATTATAAGTTGGCTTTTAATACCATGCTAGCAACTAGGGCTATATTCAAGGAGTAAAACAGAATTAACAACTAAAAAGGTAATGCGCTTAAGAGTCTAAAAAAGCTGCTGGCTTGACTTCACCAAAAACCTCTGTTACAGAGTGAGTAAAATGTTTAATACGCCAAACAGCTTCTAAATAATGACCTTAATTCAATACAATACAATGTAATACAATAATACAATACAACAATGTGCTTAACAAAGAGGTTTTACATGCAGGACATACTGGTGGATTACCTGTAAGTACAAGAAAGTGGGTCAGCCCAGTATGCCCAATATGACACCTTGTACAGATGAAGTGGGGGCAGAGACACACCAAGCTGCATTTGTGGCCACCGCTATGCCACCTGCCAGCTGCTCATGGGTGGTCGAAACCATCGTCCCAACTGAGCCTGGATGTGGATGACGCTGATCCATGTCTATCACATATTCAGTTTTTGGCAGTCTGTAAATTGATAGCTCCCATTTCTTGCTAAATTGATTTGCATTGTCAATCACATCACAGCTCTTTCCCCATTTTAGAGGTGTTTCTGTAGCATTCGAGCTGAACGCCAACACTGCCACTCAGTCTATTTGCCACTCAGTGGGTGTGCACTCTTTGCAATAGGAGGAGTGTAAGACCATAAGATAAGAGCTTGCAAAGTAATCTAATAAATGTTGCAATCTATAAGTATTTTATGCTTGAAACAACAAATAGTAGCACAGCAATTTCAAATCTTTCACTATGAAATGTAAGTGACGCTATTGACAGTGGGTGAACAAATTGTGGAGCAGTTTAAGCATTTGCCACTTGCGTATACTCGCTTGAAATTGCTAAATGCTTAAAACAAGATTTACAAATGAGTACAATGACTAGTTTAAAAAGAGTTGATACTAGATTGGTGCTCACATTGGCCAATATCCTCTGTTCAGGTATCGGGATTGTATTGGCACTTAAAAAGTGTCATCAGTGCACCTCTAGCGTGGACATCAGGCACACGGAGCACAAACTGATCTATGTATTGGTGAATAGGGATTTGGCACCCTGAAGTGCTATTTTAATAAATGTACACAGCGATACTGCAGATCTGTAGAATCAAATCCAAAACAACCAATCCCATCAAGGTTCAGAATTACAGCAGTGACAATGATGCTTGACAAGATCTACAGTATAAGGACAAGACTTAAGGCTCTGAAATCAACGGTACAAAAGGCACTTCACAATGCACCAGTGGGAGCACCAGATTGAGAGGGTCTGAACATTAAACACCATCTCGGAAGATGCAGAAAAGCATGGAAGTTTTAAGGCCAAAGGATACCCGTGAGTACTGACTCATTCAATTACTGCTTAACTTCTTCCATCAGGAAGTACCATGTAAACAGGCAGCCTATAATATTCTCAACATTCATGACTATCTAACTGTTTAATGTTCTTGTGTACTCTGTGAAATTTTCTACCCTGACAGGGGGTGCTGCAAGTAGCTGTCCCCAGAAGCAGCTTATATAGGACTCGTGTGGATTAGAGCAGATCACAGCACCCTGCAAGGAGGAGACAGACTGACCTTCCATGTGCATGGAAGTCTAGGTGGAGAAACTTGTCCTCATGGGACAGGGCCCTCTTGGCCCGCTGGTGTTTGTTGTGCAGGACTTCTGTGTCATAGGACAGGCCCTCATAATGGCGGATGTACTTGTTCAGGGGATTCTCAAACTGACCTGCAAGAGAGAAAGGAGGAGCAGCAGTTAGCTGTGAACCAGCTGGCATGGAAGCAGTGCTAGGACACACACAGCCAAAACAGCATCACTCAGCCTCACATGGCAATGCACCCGCTACCGTGTGTGTGTATATATACACACACTGTATATTACACACACATTTTTCAATATCACTGCAGATGCTATATAACCATTCCACCCTGGAAAAAGAACGGTTCAAATAAATCAGTAAAAGCCCAAAATTAATATGACATTCATGCCCATAATGCATGTATGTAAACTTCTGACAACAACAGTTCATAAAAATTCCTATGCCGGGGACAAATTTCTCTCAACTACACCTCCCATGACGAGCAACCTCTCCAGCCAGGGCCCGGACCTGGGAAAACTTCCCCAGCTGTCTCCCCGATAGGGTGCGCTTGACTGTGCATCCAGGAATTGTCTACTTTGTCTACTAGTCCTGAGAACAGTAAGGTTATGCAAATGGTGTGGATGTACCTATCAAATAATTGAGGGGGATTGATCCATTTTCTGCCTTTCTACTGCTTGATTTTTGATGAAATGCTGTGAGAAATTGTTACTGCACAGTCATTGGGGAACCTTCATAGCACATAAGTGTGTGTGTAAAACTACATATCCCCGCAAATGCTTGTAGAGGTTTAACACCCCCCACATCCTGCCTATAATTCAAAAAGAAGCATGTTCTCCTGGGGCTTTACCATGGAAAGTTTCCACTGTCATGGAGGAAACTGGCTGCAATCAACAGCAGTGCCCCATGTCCATTTACTGAACGATAGACTGCATACACGCACACTAACGACAAGCTCTGTATACAAACAAATATCTGCCCAATGTTTAATCTTTTTTTAATCATATAGGGTTTTCTGCTCAATACCTACACAAGTATGAACAGAGTTTCTAGAAACTAAATGCATTTTGTCGAAGAACACATACATATTTTAACTGCAGTGATAAATTCACTTTGCGACTCCTGGCCTCCAGTAGACACAAAGCATTTTATAGGCTGGCATAAAGCTACGGCTCAAATCCAACATCAAGCTCCCAATACAAACAAGACCCCTGACTGTTTTAGCTTTCCAATTCCCAGCTCGACACGCAATCTGCAGGGCCCAAACACACTGCTCAACGGCAGGCCCAATACAATGTTCTCTTTGGAAATTAAACTAATGAAGACAGGATTTTTTTGTAACAGTGAGGTTATTTTTGCAGCTGAATTTGTAAACAAATCATGCATGACATACTTCTGCATTGATGTATAAACTTTATATTAAAATGAATGTCAGTTGATAGTCCTTCAGACTTGTCAAGTGAAAATCACATCTTACTGAACAATGTTTTGGTAAGTATGTGGTAAAACTAGTGTTAAAGGGCACAGGCCAGGACTGTTGCTAGGATTTTAAGATATCCAGGGCTTAACCCAAGTGAAAGCTTAGTTGTTAATATATCAGAGCTAAACAAATCATTTGGGGCTCATTCAGATTCCCAATCTTACGATACCTCAGGTAAAGACTTGCTGCTAATAAAAGTAGCTTCTATAACAATTTCCATATACAAGTACATAATCTATGATCGATGCGACAACAAAGGCTTGCCTATAAGTTTATGCACAGAAAGAAGCCTTCAAAATCTACAAAAACTAGCATAATCAAATTAACAAGACAATTTATACATTTGATGAGTGAGTTGTGGGAGTAACCAACAGGCTCTGATAGCAATGCCAAGTGGAATTTTTAAAATGCAACTCTTAAACGTCAAAACTGGACAAGCTATGCACAGACCGCAGAGCAGTGAAAACAGCTATGTATGAGACTGCCCTTGTGCTCCCATCTATGTAGGAGTATTAGATAAGGTCACATCTGAGGAAGACCTGCCACCGGGAGACCACTGACCACCCAACCCACCCTAGCCTGCCATTGACAGTCCAGTGGGAAAAACTCTCTTCAGCAGTCCGAATGACTCTCTGCCTTCTGTGCCGCAGGATAGCATTGCCGGATTGCAATAAACTTTGCTGTCATGTCACACTGGCAAAGAAATAAATCAACTGCAGATCTGGTTGAGCACTGCATGCTGCACACTAATGCAGACCATCCTGCACATTTGCCCTACGTTTATCAAGCCAAACTACATCAGCCTACATATATAGAAGGCTGAATTCAAATGGGCCCCAAAGCAAAGAAAATTAACTTGGAGTTACTAGTGAAGCTTCATCATAATGCTAACTAAATGGCTGCTTCCAATCCCTCTGAAGATCCTGAAAACCAGAGGGAGCCAAGCTGAACCCCTGTTACTTTGCAGGCTAGTGAGGTAAACCCAGAAAGTCATGGACCAAGTACAAACAAGGCAGATGCTTGCCCCTGCACAACAGGAGCCAGAAAGCATAAGGTGTGTCCCAGTGGCCATTGGCCAGGGGAAGCCCACGCCTTGCTTACAGCCCACTCGGGCAGTCAAGTGGACGGATCCAGCAAGCAGGGCTCTACTCTGGAGATGGAGAGGGGAGCTTGATACAGTCACATCAGTCAAGGGAGTGGGAGCCCAGAGACTCCCTTCTGCAGTTTGCACAGGTGCTTAGCGCTTTCTTTCCTTCAGGAAGCTTTGCCATTGAATTTCTAACAATCACAGTACCACACCTGCACTAACCCAGTGGCACAGGTACAGGGCATATTAAAACAGTAAGGGAATACAGGACAGACGACTTCACTCCTCACCTCCCTTTAAATGACCTTTGTTTTGATCCATCGCTATTGAGCGCATTTTTCTTGTCATGTTTGGTTTTATTTGGGACTTTTTCTATGCAGCGATTTCTTGGGTATTCTTTATAAATGCAAGACTTATTTTGAAAAACTCTGTTATGATTGAAGTACAAATCATGAACAAATAATTGCTACTTAAGATGAAAGATGTGTCACGATTCAATAACGATGAACAATCATGACATCAGCATTTCACTACTGTTACTCATTCCTTCTATAGTTCCTTAGTACCGTATTTTCCGGCGTATAAGACGACTGGGCGTATAAGACGACCCCCTGACTTTTCCAGTTAAAATATAGATTT